>JANAVB010007200.1:12803659-13161159 GCA_029216955.1 Iris pallida | reverse complement strand
GGGTTGAGCGTTTCCCATAGTAACTGTCTATTTTGCATTAGGATAGATGTCGCTGACGATTTGAATCTTCCCGCATGGGTTAAATAACAATATGATACAAGAATGGACTATGCCTTGAATTCTGTACCACAATTGTAATTCTTCCCACTCACAAAGTGTAGTTACGTGTGCTTTTAGCTGCACATTAAAGGCCCTGTGCCAGCCTGGTTTCAGTGTATAATTTTGGGCGTCTACAAGTTTATCCTCAAGAGACGGCCTGATATCTCTTCCATATACTATAGGTGAGTTCTTTATTAAAGAGATATGGCATGAAGTCTTGCGCTTCCTTGCGGTGCTACGCCGCTATGACATAGCCTGAAGCCGAGGTATTACCCCTACCTGGGAACCTCATCGTAGTGTCATACTACTGTAGCATGAGGTCTCAGCCTCTTTGTAGTGCCAATCTACTCAGCATGAAGCCTAAGGCTTCCTTGCGGTGTTACGCCGCAACGACATGGCTTGCAATGCCGAGGCTTTACCCCTATCTGGGTACCTCATCGTGGTATCGTGCCACTGTAACATGGGGCCATCCTTCCCTTTGTAGTGTTGTCTACAACTCTTTAATTACGTCATACAGCATTAGGCTACCTGCCTATTTGCAGTGCTATGCCGCTATGACTTGGCTTGCAAGGCCAAGGCATTACCCCTACCTGGGAACCTCATGGTGGAGTCACCCCACTGTAGCATGGAGTTTCACTCCTTGTAGTACTGCTCTACCGTGCTTCCTATAAAGTACACCAGGCATTCACTCTGCCTGAGAACTCATTAAGGCGTTTAAGCCACCCTTCCACAGGATCTGTTTTTTTCGCAAAAAATACATAGTAGACAACAGTGGTTATGGGTCCGTATCCCTTCCATGTTCCAGAGAACAAATACCCACTGTTACCTGATAGTTTTCCAGTCAGTGATCCTCCTTTGAACCAAAAGTTAGATGCCTAGTAGATTTCTCTTTGAACTAATAGCATAAAACTTTATGGTAGGATTACAAAGACACACTATCAGAATGCCTTCAAGCCCATTTTACAAGCTGTGTCATCGACCAACTGGCGCTTGAGGCCCTTTGTGAACGGATCTGCCAGGTTCTCCTGACTCTGAACATCAACCACTGCAATTACACCTCTTTTGATAAGATCGTGTACTGTCCTGTGCTTCAACCGCACAGTCCTCTTCTTCCCGTTGAAGAGGTCATTTGATGCTACCGCCGTAGTCGCCTTGTTGTCACAGTATATCGGTATAGCCGGTATCTGAGCCCAACCACTGGAAGATCATACATGAGCTCCCGAAGCCATTCTACTTCATCTGCTGCAGTTTTCAAGTGCATAGAATTCAGATTCCATGGAGGAACGAGATAGTATAGTCTGCTTCTTCGACTTTCACGATATAGCAGCTCCATCCAAGGAAAAAGACATATCCACCTGTGGATCTCTCGCTTTCCACCTCTGAACACCAGCTAGCATCACTGAAGCCTTCCACTACTGTCGGATACCCGTTGTAGTGTAGTAAATATGTCTGAGTCTTCTTGAGATATCTCATCACCCGCTTCACAGCTTTCCAGTGCTCAACCCCTGGGTTGCTTGTGAACCGACCTCAACAATCCCACGACGAAAGCTATGTCAGGCCTTGTGGCAAGTAGTTGCGTACATCAAACTTCTGATAATGCTAGAATACTCCAGCTGTCTGACGCTTTTCCTTGAATTTGGCTTCAGCTTCTGATCACACCTGTATGGCGTATCGATCCCTGGAAGATCCTTATACCCATAGCGTGTGAGCATCTTCTCAATGTAGTGAGATTGTGACAGCGCTACTCCAGTGTCTGTTCGGATGATCTTTATGTCCAAGATGACATTTGTATCCCCCAAGTCCTTCATACTGAACTTGGTTGAGAGGAACTTCTTTGTCTCTGTGACATAGCCTATATCCGTACCTAGGATTAGCATGTCGTCCATGTACAGACAAACGATGACTCCTCTTCCATCAGCGAACTTTGTGTAAACACATTTGTCCGTCTCGCTGACTCTGTAGCCGTTTGACCTAATAACTTTGTCAAACTTCTCATGCCACATCTTGGAAGCTTGCTTCAAACCATACAATGATTTCACCAACTTGTATACTTTGTCTTCAAGACCTTTGACGACAAATCCATCTGGCTGTTGCATGTAAATCTCTTCGGTCAGCTTTCCATTCAGGAATGCTGTCTTTACATCCATCTGATGTATCACCAACTTATGTATAGCTGCTAGAGCGATTAACATCCTGATGGTGGTCATCCGAGCTACTGGAACATACGTGTCAAAGTAGTCTTTCCCCTGTTTCTGAGAAAATCTCTTGGCTACCAGCCTGGCGTTGAACTTGTCAATAGTTCCATCTGCCTTCATCTTCTTGTTAAAGATACATTTACATCCGATGGGCTTTTCTCCTTCAGGTAGATCTACCAACATCCATGTGTTATTGGAGGTGATAGAGTCAAACTCGTCATTCACTGCCTCCTTCCAGAAGATAGCATCTCTGGTCTTCATCGCCTCATCATAGGTAAGCGGATCTGCTTCCACATGATAGGTGACAAAGTCATCTCCGAAGTCTTTCGGTCTCCTCGCTCGCTTAGCTGACGGCTCTACGAGTTCTGGTACAAGAGTTGTTTCATCAACAACAGCTTCTTCTTGGACTACTGGCCCATATGAGATTTCAGTCTCATTTGTACCTACATTATTTTCCGGAATGTCCGAAAGAACAATGTTTTTGTCTTTTGCAAACTTGTCTTCAAAGTATTCAGCATCGCGAGATTCGATGATATGATTTGACTCAACATCAAGAAATCTCCTAGCATCACTCTTGTCGGCATACCCCAAGAAGATTGCCTTCGTAGTCCTAGTCCCTAGCTTCTGAATCTTCAGATCTGGGAGCTTCACATACGCCAGACACCCCCACACTCGAATGACATTCAAGTTTGGTCTGACTTTGAACCAGAGTTCATGAGGATTTACGTCCGAAGTTGCATATGGCACTCTATTCAGAATGAAAGTGGCCGTTAATGCAGCTTCTCCCCAGTAGCATTTTGGAAGACCTGCAGCAAGCAGCATAGAATTCATCATTTCTGTTAATGTTCGGTTCTTCCTCTCTGCTACTTCGTTGGATTGAGGAGAATATGGAGCAGTAGTCTCGCATATGATTCCATGTTCTTTGCAGAATGATGCGAATTCATGAGACCTGTACTTCCCACCTCGATCACTTCTCAACCTCTTGAGTTGTTGTCTAGTCTGCCGTTCAGCTTCGGCCCTGAACTCTCTGAACTTCTTGAAAGCTTCATCTTTAGACTTGAGCAAGTAGACGAACACATATTTTGAGAAGTCGTCGATGAAGGTTATGAAATACTTCATCCCGGCCTTCGTGGAGAAATGTTTGAAGTCACAGATATCGGAGTGCACCAACTCCAGAAGATCTGTGCTTCGATTGACCCGATGAAAGGGTTTCCTTGTGATCTTCATCTGAGCACACACTTCACACTTCTCCACCTTACTTCCACATTTGGAGATAAGTCCTAGACTAGACATTTTGTTAATTCTTTTACAATGAACATGTTCTAGTCTATTATGCCACAACTCAAGAGAATAATCAGAAAATGCAACTGCATTAATGTCTTCAAACTGGTTAACAAGCTGAATTTTAAACATTCCTTCGATTTGATAAGCCTTCCCGAAGTATGTTCATTTCTTGGACATCACCATCTGACCAGCATTGATGTCCATCCTCAAGCCTGCGTTGCAGAGCAGGCTCCCAGAGATCAGGTTCTTGGCAATCGCCGGAACATGCTTCACACCTTGAAGCGTCAGAGTGTTCCCAGAAGTGAGTTTCAGTTCCACGGTCCCGATCTCCAGAACTTCAGCTTGGGCCTGGTTCGCCATGACAACCTTCTCAGATATCGGCTGGTACGTGACGAACCATTCCTTGCCAGAACAGACGTGGCAAGTCGCTCCAGTATCTATCCACCAGTCAGAGTCAACCCCCACAGTTGTGACCTGTCCGATCATAGCAACAATGTTAGAAATCAATGAAACCTTATTAGGCTCACCTTTCTCTGATTGTTTAGGCTTAGATCTGTATTCACTCTTGTAGTGGCCTTTTTTGCCACAATTGTAACAAGTCACGTGGGACTTAGTCTTCTGTTGCTTGAAAGAAGGACCCTTCACTTTTAGATTAGTGAAGTCCTTCTTCTTGGGATGAGAAGCCGCCTGCTTCCCCTTGGGATCTTTCGTCTGCACAAGATTGGCTTTAGCCAACTGTTTTGACAGAGTGTCCACCTTCTGTTGAGAACGCATCTCGTTCTCAACATGGATCTCTTGAAGTAGATCTCCCAAGCTAATATCTAGCTTCTTTCTGTGTATCCTTGCATAGAAGGTACTCCATCCAGCAGGAAGTTTTGAGACGATCCCTCAGACGACAAACTTGTCGGGAAGGGGCATCTCTTCGTCTTCCAGTTTCTGACGCAGCTTCAGAAATTCCTTTACCTGTGGCAGCATGGACTTTTCGTCCTCAAAGAGCAATTTATGATATTTTCAACCACAAATATTTTTCTTCTGTTCTTGTCTTCTTCATACAGTGTTTCCACAGACTCCCATATGTCTCTGGCAAGTTCCTTCTTCGAGTAGGATTCTGTCAGGGAGTCCTCCATAGCATTCAGGATGAGAAGCCTGCAGATGTTATTTCCCTTCTCCACTTGGCTTGGAGTTTGGTAGCCGCGTTGATTGCGGCAGTAGATCCAGTGTCTGGAACAGAGGTTTCTTCCTCCAACAGAATATGATCAACGTCTTTTAGTTGAAGAGTTAGGTAAACCTTTCTCTTCCAGACTTGATAGAGCTCTCCATCGAATTTTTCCAACTTGCAGAAGTCCGATTGGAGGAGCGAAGCATTAATGTTTTCCATCTACACGGATCTTGCTTTGAGATTGTTAGTCCGGGGGCTTGATCAAAGATGGTAAAACAGATGCAACAAAGATCTACGATGATACAAATACCAAATAACCCGATTACAATATGGATGAGGAAAATAAAAAAGAGAAGATCTCTCATTCTTTCTTGCAAACGTGTTACAATTGGGACAGAACGAGTTACAATAATCTAGAGAGAGATGTGAAGAAGAACAATGCTGGGGTGTCAAAACACCGTTGCTCAAGCAAGATTCGCCCCACACGATCTGCTTCCAGGAACTAGCAAGTTTGAAGAACTTGTGGAACGCTCGAAGTCACCTCTGTTCTGACTCCTCGGATGGACTTGCAATGGCGGCAATATCTCCCTCTCTCTTTCTCCTTTTCTGACTTATATTTTCGTAGTAACCACAAAGGAGGCCAGAAGAGAGTATTTATAGAGAGAGGGTGGAAACCCTAGCCGCCAATTCAGTTATGGAAAGATTGAATCAAATCTCAAAAAGATAGCAACGAGATTAATTCAAATCCCGCAAAGATAGGAACGAAATTAATTCAAATCCCACGAAGATAGGATCTGAATTAATCGCATTGATTCAGCCTTATCATAACTGACTTGTAATCTGCACTGTCAGCGGAGCCCTCCATGCGGCAACAGCAGCAGCAGCCTGGCCGCATGAGCCTCATGCCGTGGACCGCATGAGGCCGCATGACTGCTGACGTGCAAAGTGCAAAGTGCGCCAACAAAATGCCACATTACGTCTCATGAGCCCGAGTCCGAGTCGCTTTGGGGCTTAGCTCCAAATGGAAATTAATCCAAGAGAATGACAAAAGCATTAATGCTTAATCCTTGGAGCCTTATTCTTACCTCCTAGTAAAATCACCCACATGGTTCCCTCCTTAGGGTCACCATCCCATGTGCATCTCTCAACAACACACCCAAGTATATATGTTGAGATAACTCATAGTACATTTTCGATGTGGGACTAAAATTTACAAGGCATGTTGAGAGCAAGCTCTCTCCATGTAAAGAAAGCACCAACATTTATGTAAGAAAATTTTCAAGATAAATTCTTAATTTTTAAGCCTCGTTTAGTTCGCGGAATCTCCGGGTTGGAAAAGGAAAGTGATTACTTTCCTATGTTTGGGTGGTAAAAGAATTGAGGAGGAAAGGAAAGTGATTTCCAGTGGAAGAAAAATTAGGAGAGAAAGTGATTCCATCCATCCAAGTAAGAAATTATTTTTTTACATTGAAGTAATCACTTTCATTTCTAAATTCCGTAACATTTTTAAACATCGAAAAGAAAAATAATAAAAAAGAAAAAAATTTAAAGGAAAAAAATGACAAAGGGTTTGATTTGTTTTTTCTTCCATTCCGTGAATCAAACGAGACCTTAGCATTATTTAGTTGAATAGATATCAACTTAAACAAGCATAACCCCCTCCTCGTATATGCCAAATTGCATTTGTCCATATGCAATGGATTGCACCAATCAACAAATTATTACTCTTCCTTGTGTCTGGAGTCTTTGGACCCTTGCTTCCCTTCCAACCTTTCGAGTTCCGTCCATGGCAATGGAATCTATAAGTAGATATGGATCTCTTCGCTAGCCTTAGCGAGTAGTGAGAGTACGTCCATGAGCAAACCACCCAAAAGCCATGTGCATGCATGGGTATGTGTGCATGCATGGATCTTGGAGTCTTGTGGCGCCCGGGGTCTTAATAATTCATTGTTCTTCTTGATGCATGGACAGAATTGGTCTTGGGACAAGTCAGATAAATTATTGGATTTGGACAACATTTTTTGGTATGACAACTCTGTTAGAATTTTTTTTTTTATCATCATGAAAAATGGAATAACAAAATAATAAAAAAAAGTTAGAAATACCGGTCTACGGGAAAGTCATGCACGAAGCACTGCCCTAAGAGATTTTCGAGGTCTATGTGCAGACATCATCTCGAATCCTCCTAGTGGTAAAACCCCCTTGCTACCGGCTTTCCGTCACCGCACACGGTTTCGGAAGAACGACCCGAACTTAGCTCTTGCCCAGAGTAGGAGAGATTGAAAATAGAAAAGTATAAATCATATGGTAGTGATTTTTGGAGGAAGAGAAGAAGGAGAATCATGTGGTTGTTATTTTTCAAAAGATATCTCTTCAACAAGACAAAGTATGCATTATATAGACAACCCTTAACCTATAGAATTAATATAATTTATTAGGATTAAACAACCAATAAAGTGGATAATAATGGACAACCCTTAACCTATAGAATTAATATAATTTATTAGGATTAAACAACCAATAAAATGGATAATAAAAGGTAATAGTTAATATGAATTAACATCAATATTTAAAAGTTGGTTTTTTACAAATTCATACAACAATCTCCCCCAAAAAACCAAGTTTTGAAAATAGAGAACAATGTTCAAAAGATTAGAGAGAAAGAATTTCTGGGCAAATGAATACTATGTAATAGGTGAGATGGACTACAGCCTTGAATCTCACTTAGTGACTATTGTCTTTATCTGAAGAAGTACTTGATGGACTACGCCTTGAATCAGACTTCTTGAATCAGATGCAGAAAATAACACACATAGTATGCTAGAGGTTCTTGGGTCTGTCGGGGTGGCGCTTTTGATTGGCCATGCGCACTTTTCTATAATTCATGAGAGTTGTCTGGGATCGCCCTGTCCCATAGTCGCGGCCTTCACGACCTCTCACATAGGTAAGTCCTCTAAGGGTTGGTGATTGGAGTCAACCCTGCATAATCATGCTTGGACCTATTAAGAGTTCTAAAACTCATCCTAACCAAATCACACCGGAACACTGTCACCATAGGGATGGGGAATCATTGTACACATGTACAGCCACTTGGGTATTATTTTAATGAGATTTTAATCTCGGGTCAGTGTTCCATAAAGTCACCTTAGTCCAGCTTGTTTCTACCCATTGAACCGGCTTCTTGGGATCTCCAGTCAGACTCGGTTGGGTTGCCACTGCTGGTGACTTACTTATGGGCTTAACCCCATCCCCCTCGATGAATCTAGGATTAATTTCCTAGACATACTCTTCGTCAAGAGTAAACAGACTCTTCGTCAAGAGATCTGTAAAGTTCTTTTATGACTTTTATAGTCAAGAACGACATTTTGCCTTTTAGGATCTTTAAGACTTGATGTGCAGCTGCAGGTCCCTGTTCATCTTAGAACTCACAAAAACATGCTTTAGTAGTTTTTGTAGCAAATTGATTATCACAATTTATTTAAAAATCAAGCGACATGTACATAAATTTGTATATACATAATAAAATTGTTTGAGCTATTCAGCTCCAACACAAGCTACGTTTAAAATTACCGTTTCAGAGTCTAGTTATGATAGTTTGTCACATGGACCTATCATCTTATGAGTATCTAACTTGTTTCACAAGTGAACCCTTATACTCCTTCCAATGCTCAACATGGTTCTATAGCATTTTAAAGAATAAGTCATATAATGACTCACATAAAGCATATAGATCAGGCTTAGTGTCATCAGAATTATGTAATTCAATCAATTGCTGATATCATGCTTAGGATAGTGAGCCAAAACTTATCTGACTCTGTCACCTCTTAAAGTATGACATAGTAACTTTCAGTGTTTGCTCTAAAAACTTATCTTTATGAGCCATGTTTGTAAAGATGACAGTCTAAATTATTATAATAATAGTTTAAGTGATTTTGCTAATTAACCTTAAAAAATCTTTAGTCTATCAAGTGTTGATTAACTTGGGTTAGCTGTAGGGGCCGGTTCCCAGCTAGCGGAGGTCCACGGGGGACGATTAAGTACCGTGTCGCTTAGGGCTATTTACGCCCGGTTGACAGAAGGACCCTTTCGGCTTGTACCCAAAATAATCTCAACTTTTAAAACTTTAGATTTAAAGGAATTTGCAATTTCACTAACTATTTTTCTTTTGACTAAATTATTTGAACATCATCTAAACTATAATAATATGATCATTTAAGGTTCAAACATGCAAATCAATCATTTAACATCACCATAATCAATATACACAAACAAAGAAATTTGGCTCACACACTCCATAATATATATTTGTCCAACTAAACTTGGGATCAAAATGAATAGAATATGTAGGTAAATATGAAAATTACCTTTCTTGATTGTCGGAGTATTTATGTACCTCTTGATTTCGGCTTAGCAATAGAACTTCAGAAGATGTCATTTTGTACATCATTTTAGATAGTTCCATTATTCTTGCTTCACCCTTAGCATGTTTGAGCCTTTCCTAACACGTCAAAATCCCTAATATCTTTGACTTGAAGAGAGAAATATTTAGAATGAGTACAAAACCTTTTTTTTTCCGTCACTGATAGCATGTTCTTTTCCAAAAAATAAAAAAATATCTTTGAGGATTTTACCTTCAAGAGAATAGAAGTTGTTTGCATATTAGCAAGAAATATATATAACTAAAACAATGTACAAACTTGTTCATTCTAGCACTACAATACAATTTGTCTATAAATAGGTACATAACAAACAGTCGTCTATGTTATATGGAGCACATATATGTACATAATTTCTACATATATTGTGAGGTTTCATTCACTTTAGAATAAGTCACAATTTGTAAAAGTTTGTAAACTACAACACTTAACAACAAATAAGGTTAACATAAGTTTCTAATAAATATTAAACCTCAATAGATTTGCATTAGAACTTGTATAGTTCACCCATTGGCTTCAATGTTGCCAATTTGTATCATGACATAATTACTAACATTTGTTAGCATATTACCATGTTCCACAAATTAGATTTGCCAATTCTAAAATCTTATTGACAATCTCAAAATAACGAATTATTTCAAACCCAATATGTAGTAGCATATCATTATTTTGTACAAAATAAATAAATATTGAAAAACTAGAAAATCATAAAATTCACATTAGGGTAAAAATTCCCTATATATATGAAGCGTAACTATACAGTCAAAAATGTATTATAATTACCACATCTCCAGGATCACGCACCACCAAAAAAGTTGGAGCTCATCAAACCAATCTACTAATTTTAGGATTAATGCTCCCTATGAATTATGTATATGTATATATTGAAAATAGTTCAATTAAAATTATATCAGGCTTCTAATAAAGCAAAATGATAAATGAAAAAAGTTCAGAGGTTAGAACAATCATGTTCTGTTAGAACAACATGTATCAATTTATTCTTACATTAAACATGATATATAATAACATGAGTTTATCTGATGTAATAAGTATTCATATAAAGATAAAATAATAATGGATAATAATAAATAAATAATAAAGTGTTTTTTTTTCTCATCCGACCATCTTTAATAAAAGAAAAATTATAAAGAGCAAGTGAGCAACTATATATTAACTTTATTTATCAATAATATTGGGGGAAAAAAAAAAACTAATAGGCTATGAGCAATAGTAACATATGGTGGTCAAGTTCCTTGTTGCAAGATTTCGACACCAACTTTAGTTCAAAAATATTTGTGCAATATTCATATAAGGATATAGAAAACAATGCATCCACACCATATAAGGATATGCTCACAAGTACTACGACAAACGATAAGTTCAAGTCATTTGGTAATGGTATCATATGAAAGAAGAAAAAAAATTTGTACATATACTCATGGTCCTCGTTACACTAGGAGAAAAAATTTGACAGTAAACTGGATAGAATCCTAACATTTAGAAGTTGACAAAATAAACAGTGAAAAACACCATAAATGTATACGGTTATTGACATGAGACTCTTAGGTTAACGTCAAAGATCGAAGATGTAAATGAGAGAGATACCAAATAAAACTTGGTTTGAATCACCAATAAGAGGCATCCATGATAAAGGCTTCCTTTGCCTCCAAGCACAGTTTGGTTCAAGCCATTAGTGTTGTTGTTGGCAAAGTCTAGCATAGCAAAACTAGGACTTAATTTGGCCTTTATACCCATAATAATACCAGGTATAATGATATGCAAGATCTTCTGTCACTTGTATGGGTAATAGTGTGCTACACATGCATATAGTTCAAAAAAAAAATTGCATGGTACTATTCACTAGCCAAATCTTAATACATGTGTCTATATATATTGGAGATCCAAGTGTTAATATGAAATAGATAGTTCATGTATAACTTGTCCATTGATTCTAGGTTGCTGGCAAGCAACAAAAACAAATTAACTCTATACCAATAGCTACAAGGTTTTGGATTCTTTCATTTTAAAAATGTATTAAGCTTTCAAGTACTATATTCAGCAAACATGCATAATTATAATTTAACATATTCCAGATCCGAAAAAAAAATCAATTATTATAAAGAAGAGAACAAATAAAAAATAATATCGGAAGCATTTCAATGACCTTCAGCTGTCTTGACCGGCTGTAGCAATATAAGTAAGTTTTCCATGAATGCAAGTACACAAAAATAGTCTACACATTATTCTTGTGTTTTGTTGGATGGAGTTACTAGAAATTAGAATTCCTCATTTGCTTTCAGTCATATATTTGCTTAGCAAATCATTTCAAGTGCACGGAGACAGAAAAAATGTGTGTTATTCCTTACAACAATTGGTAGGTTATATGATTGAACTGGTTGACATCTCATAATCGTGGAATTGCTTTCCAATTCATTAAGAACATCTTGGTTTGCATAAACAATACCTAGACTCATGGAATTGCAATGGCATTAACCTGTCAAGGTGGCATAGCCAAGTGAATTGAATACAAATATAAATTTGCTATAGTATCATATTCAAGCTAATAGAAGAAAAATTCGTAAATTACTTGAAAGTCAGAGATGTATACAATAGAAAATAGAGAATCCAAACAGTTGTTTGCACTATTATTCAAACACATAATTCTAATGTCCCCGAATAATGATGTTATCAAATATCAAACTGAATAATGATGTCATCAAATATAAAAGATAGTAAATAAATTACATGTAGTAAAGAATATTTTAATTCTTAACATGACAGACATGTAAATTGATTCTTTTGACAGAGAGTATCAATTTTCTATTAAAACAATATGTAAAGCCATGTATCTTTTTTTCTTGTCAAATAGATCATTAAAAAAAATCGAACAAAAAAAATTCTAACAATCTAAGAGATTTTCGAGGTCTATGTGCAGACATCATCTCGAATCCTCCTAGTGGTAAAACCCCCTTGCTACCGGCTTTCCGTCACCGCACACGGTTTCGGAAGAACGACCCGAACTTAGCTCTTGCCCAGAGTAGGAGAGATTGAAAATAGAAAAGTATAAATCATATGGTAGTGATTTTTGGAGGAAGAGAAGAAGGAGAATCATGTGGTTGTTATTTTTCAAAAGATATCTCTTCAACAAGACAAAGTATGCATTATATAAACAACCCTTAACCTATAGAATTAATATAATTTATTAGGATTAAACAACCAATAAAGTGGATAATAATGGACAACCCTTAACCTATAGAATTAATATAATTTATTAGGATTAAACAACCAATAAAATGGATAATAAAAGGTAATAGTTAATATGAATTAACATCAATATTTAAAAGTTGGTTTTTTACAAATTCATACAACAAACTCTTCCTTCCTTTCCAGGTCTATATTTTGAGATTCAACTAAAGAAGAGCAATTTGATATCCAAACTCCATTATCTTAAGGTTTGTCAAAAATTATTGTTTTTATTTTTTTAGATACAATATTTATATAGCTTTCAGTTAGTTATATATTTTTATATTTTCTTTCATAAAATTATGAGACAAAAGATAACTAAATTTAGCTTCGACTCGAACAATCCAACTTACTGGCCGGCAGGCATAGTCATAGGCAGAGGCATTGAGATGGTGTTCCTTTGTCCCCACGTCTTCCATTCACCTACTAGCTATCGTGTAATAGTGAGCATGCATGCATGCATGTATCCTAAAATTAAGGCCGATAATTAGCAAGGGTTTTAACAAACATTAGGTCATAAAATTATAAAAATATCGAGCTGGGTAGTACACAGCACGTATCATCTATTGAAAGCTAAGTTTAAATAATTACAGGGAAAAAAAAAGTAGGAAAGTCTATTTTGTCTGTCCACAGAATTGGTCCGTGCTGGCCCGTATTCGTATGGCGGACAGCCATTGTCCTCCCCCTCCCCCCCCCCCCCCCCCCCCCCCCCCCCCAATGCTAACCTGGGCCTATCCCAGGCGGAGGAGCCAATGGCTACCTGCCACCGAATGCAGACCAGCCCCCACGGACGGACAACCTAACAGCGCTCAAAGAAAGCATGCATATAGTAGTAGGGGAGGCCTGGATGAACGCCCAGAGCCCAACGGAATATGAGGACCAAAAAATTTTTAACGTATATATTGTTGGAGCTGCTGCCTTGCAAAAGCACAAATCCACAAAGTACTCATCCCACATCGGCCAAGAGAGGAGCATTTTATGTGCTCATATTACTATTCCCTTCCTTGCTTCTTTGTAGTCTTATGTGAGAAGTCCTATGGGCCACACGCGTGCGCCGTTGCCCGGTCTGGTTCGGCTCGGCGTGCGTAACGGGTGTGGGTACGTGCTCACATCTGTGGGTGCCGAATGCAGATTCGGGTTCGAGCTGAGACCCTAAAAAAAATTTCGCTCTTCATCATTCAATTTTACCGTTACTATTCATTAAATTTATGTAACGTTTGGACGTCGAATTCAGTCCAGGTTCAATGAATCATGTATTTTTTGTGTTGTAAACATTTTGTAACGTTCGTTTTAATTGGCTAATTAATCCGTTTTATTTCTCCTAGCGTCGGGGTCATTCTCTCTACGTCATGTGCAGCAAGAAGATTCCGATGGAGTAAAAATTTTATCACTAGGAGCATTCGGATACAGTATGCACATAGACCCGTACTAACTCTTAGGGCAGTGATAATAAAATTATTCATTAAATCATTATTAGACAATTGTTCTTACATAATTTTGCTCAACAAATCTTGATTAGATATTGTTAAAGAAATTATTTTTTATTTCACAATTCCTCATAAGACTGTTTTATAAATCGACATCTTAGACAAACATTATTGTGCTAGCACTTTTTGTCGATACTAGTTGAGTAGTTTCTTTTACTCAATATTTCAATTTGGGTTAAATCAAACAATTAATTGATTTAGTAAAAAAAATTTAATTTTAAAGTTCTAAAGTAGATATTTGTTTGTGAACAAGTCGAAAGGGCCCTTCTGTCAACAAGACGAAAAATCGTCTAAGCGACCGGTACTTAAGTGCTCCTTGTGAACCTCCGTTTGCTGGGATCCGGCCCCTGCAGCTAACCCAACCTCATCAAAACTTGAAAAACTAAAATTTTGAAGGTTTATTACTAAAAAATAATTGAATTGTTAATTTTAGCTTAACCCATCTTATTGAGTAAATATAAATTTTACAGACTTTTAAGAAAACATGTCTGCCAAGGAAGAGACCTACTCTGCAAAGCCTTCTAAGTTCAATGGTACCGACTTCAAGAGATGGCAGAGCCAGATAAAGTTTTGGCTTACCACTCTAGGATTGATTTCTGCCATTGATGGGTCCACACCCATCACAATTGATTCTGATGAGACTTAGTCTGATGTAGGGGTATCGAAGTCCTCTTCATCTACCAAACCTAAGACCCCTAAAGAAATAGACTACCATTGCTTCCACAGAATCTTAAGTGTTATGTCCGAGTCACTCTATGACATATTTTTTGAATATAAAAGCACTAAAGAACTCTGGAATGCTTTGGAAGATGAATACAGTTGTGATGATGCTGGAATTGATAGATTAAATTCTTTCACATTCAACAGATATGTCATGGTAGATAACAAACCTATCAATGACCAAATACATGAATTCCAAGAACATCTAAGGCATGTCCATGCCAAGGGAATATTCTTTTCTACTGAGCACAAAATATGATGCTTGATAGACAAACTCCCTCTTTCTTGGTCAAATGTGGCAAAGGATCTGCTCCATCTACAATGATCTATTACATACTCTCATGCTTTAAAAAGACTTAGAACAGAAGAAGAATATAGGTCAAAGGCCAAAGCTATGTCTAATACCACAACTAAAGTAAACCTTGTAGAAAGCCATGGCAAATCCAAGTCAAACAACCATCTAAAATCCAAGAAAAACTCATTCAAAAAGAAGCAGAGTTTTCAACCAAATCATTAAAACCCTCAACACCATCAACCTCAAAAACCTAGAAACTTTGGTCAGACTCAGGATCAAAGAAGATTTTTTTTTTGTGGTAGAACAAACTATACGGCCATCAACTGCTTCCAAAGGAAGAAAGAACCTATCAAGACCTCCTTTAAAGGAAAAGGCAAGCCAAAGGCTGACATGATTCTGAATGGATCTACTAGATCCTTCAGGTCTGTAAGTGTCTCGACCCGCACCCTAGTGTAAGGGCACGAGAAGTGGGTAAGTTCAGCCTACGCCGCAGTGTCGGCGGAAGAACGCTGTCCTAGGTCACATACATCTAACAATTATAAGGTACCTGTACAATATATACGCTCCGAATGGAGGACAATATAGAAATGTACAACTCAATCACAGCTAAGGGAGAAAATATGATAAGATAGATAGATAAGATCTGAATCCACAATGAAATAAAAAATAAGAGAGAGAATCTAAGTGTCTAAGATAACAACTCCAAAATATCCAGAATAACAAGATCCCCAAATAAGTACAAAGTATATCCAGAACAAGACAAGACAATAAGTAAGATACCGGTCTAGCTAACTAGCCTCGACTACTGGGTAATATCCTCTGCAAGTGCTGGGTCCTCCTGGGAGTCCAGCACACATGTGTCATCTATGCCTGCTCCATAGTATGTAGGATAGAACTCCTCAATGTCCTCTGTAATATTTTCAACAGGTCTAGTCAGGACAGAAGCGAGCACAATACATCTCACACAGTTCATAATATGACAGCATATATAAATATGCTATAGAGTAAGATACATGAAACGCTGGAAAATAAATGAAGTAAAAGAGATGACTGTAAAGAAATATCTATTATAAGTAAAGAGCTAACAGTAGCTAGTGATATAGAGTACAAGATAGACATGTGAACGACTTGAATTTGCACATGAGTAACTAAGAGTTTGCACAGTAGTATACTACTTTGCAATTGTTCACATGACCATTTATACTCTCCCGTACCCCAATCAATACACAAGGATCCAGACAGGTTATATTATTGTACATGATATCGATCACATGAAGGCCCATAACTGGGTGCACATGAATGTATACATGGGGGCTCTGTGAACATGAGATTACATGAATCACAAGAGTGCACATGAATGGTGAAAGCACCGGAGTACATGATGAAGGTGAAATGAACATGACATACTGTAACCCGATGCTCCCGAGGGGGATAACATCTCATGAAGGGATCCATATAGTATCAATCCGTGTTAACAACGTGACAACATCAAGTAAAGTAATCTAGAGCATAAATGTAAATCCTATCAAGTATGAAACGGTCAAAGAATGTACTCGTCTGATATCTGAAAGTCCAAAGTGAATATACTGTCTGAGAAGAGGTGTCTGACTCCTAATCAGAGCAACACAAGTCACAACATGTCCAAAATATAATTATTAAACATTATGATGCATTCTACATGATGTCTAGGTCAAACTAGACTAAAGTCAACCCTCGGTCAACTCGTCAATTACACTAGTCAAACTAGGTCAACTAGGTCAAGTCCTAACCCAAGCAAGTCTCACTAAGCCTAACCAAGCCTAGTCTAGCATCACACACAATCACAAGGCCATACAAGTCATTAACATACAAGCTATACATACATACATAGGCTTACATTAAATATAGGCATATGCATAGGAAAAATATATAGAGGCTATCTTTTATAGTCTATATGCCTATAATCAATATAGCATACAATATACAACATATCCATAGGAAGCTATATATACACATTGCATTCATTCATATATTACTTTATATATATACTACATATATATATATATATATATATATATATATATATATATATATATATATATAGAGAGAGAGAGAGAGAGAGAGAGAGAGAGAGAGAGTTAGAGAGTGAGATAGTGTATAGTGTCAAGGGGGTTAGGCTAACAAGGTATCAAACATTCACATTTACATATATACATACCTATATATAATCAAGGAATATAAGGCCTACTTACATTTGCATTAACTAACATAGCTCATCCGCTTCGTTACCAATCATCAGGCCGCGTTGACGGATGAAGTCCTCTACCTCATCACCGGCCCAATTGCGTATCCTGGCCCAATCCCAGTCGTTCCCAGCTGGATCCCACACATCCCTGATCCTGGTTATCCCGTGGTCCGCAATGCGGTTAAGAAGCAAGGTATCTCCGGCCTAACATTCGAGGAAGTGTGAGGAATCGCCGTCGCCCAGATGAAGCCGAATCACCGGTTCGGCCATGGTGCGTCCGGAAAGGATACGCCGCCATGCTGCGGATGACCTACTGTTGGAGGCTGCCTGGAAAGGGTGATAATGCTTGAAGTATCTGGCCTTTATGAATCTAGCCCAAAGATTCTGACTCGTACGCAGCTTCCACCACAGTTTCATAGAGAACGCGTCAACAATGTGAGAGATTCTGGCAAATCCCATGCCTTCCTCCTCGGTAGGCCTGGCCATGGAGTCCCAGCTAGCCTAGTGATGTTTAATGTTTCCGTCGCTATGTCCCCAAAAGAAGTCGCATAAGAGGCTTTCAATCAAGAGAATCACCTTCTTGGGGGGAGCATGCTGCAAAGGTATATATAGGAATGGAAGTTAGCACATGATTGATGAGGATCATCTTCCCACCCTAAGATAGGGTGGCATTGTGCTATCCCTCTAGCTTTCTCCTGATTTTGTTAATCAGCCCCTCAAAGATGTTGGCGTTAGATCTTCCGTACACCAGTGGGCATCCGAGGTAGAGGAAAGGAGGGTACTCGATGGTGAAAGAGGTGATATTGGAGATGTTAGTCACACTATCTCTTTCCATGTTGTGATGCGTGTAAATAACACTCTTGGCGGAGTTGACCTTCTGGCCCGAGCTAGCTTCATATCTCTGAAGGGTGTTGTGTACCACCTCCACCGACCCGACATCCCCTGAAGAGAAGATGAGTATGTCGTCGGCATAAACTAGGTGGGTAATGATCGGACAGCCGCTGGCGGTATGGAAGTGTTGGAAGTTCGTAGTTACAACCATCTTGTTCAGATTTCTGTTCAACGCGTTCGCTGTGATGATGAAGATGGTGGAGGATAAGGGATCACCCTACCTGACGCCCCGGCTAGACTTGAAGAAGCCGTCAGCTTGGCCGTTGATGACGGTAGAGAACCACGAGTTACTGATCGATCTCCACACAATGTTAGTCCAAGTCTCCGAGAAGCCAAATGCCCTGAAGACCCAAATCATGAATTGCTAGTCAAGCCTGTCATAAGTTTTCTCCATGTCCAATTTGATCGCTATGTTGCCACCTCTAGCAGGGAATTTTATGCAGGTAATAAGCTCTTGAGCGAACATAATGTTATCTTGGATGTTTCTACCTCTGACGAAGCCGCTTTGCTCCTCCGAGATGATCTTAGGGAGAATACCGGACATACGGAAGGCGATGATCTTAGAGATGATCTTATTTGTGAAATTATAATGGCTGATGGGGCGAAAGTCCCGAAAGGTTTTCGGGTTGTCTTTTTAGGAATGAAAATAAGATTAGCGACGGATATGGCCCTGGGGTAGGTCGTTTCCTGGAAGAAGGTAATGAACGCTTCGTGGATGTCCTCCTTGATGATGTCCCAACATTGACGAAAGAAAGTCCCGAAGAAACCGTCGGGTCCAGGCACGCTGTGGGCGTCAAGCGCCCAAACAACGTCTTTTACCTCAATTTCGGTCGGAGGGATCTCCAGCTGAATGTTGTCATTATCGTCGATGAGGAGATGAATCTCGGCCAGAAGGTTGTTGTCTCTGTGGAACCTTTGTTTGGTGAAAAGCTGGGAGTAGAAGTCCGCGGCCACCGCTTGGATATCCCGTTGGTTGCTGATGATGTTGCCCGATTCATTTTTGATCTGGTGAAGAGTCAGTCTCTGTTTACGGCCATTGGCGCAGGCGTGGAAATATGTCTAGTTTTTGTCTCCCTTACTGTCCCATTTCAGCCTCGCTTTCTGCTTCCAATATTTTGTTTCCACTTTCAGACAGAATTTGAGAATGGCTATGGTGAGGTTAAGGGCGGTCTTGGCGGCCGACGAACGATCCGTAAGAAAGAGCGTTTCTGTACGGGTGACATCATCTTCCGCTGCCCGAACCTTTTGAAAGATATCCCCATACGCCTGTTTGCTCCATGTGGCCAGAGCTTTGCGCGTAGCCTTAAGCTTGGAGGCCACTTTGATCAGCGGGTCAACTTTGTCCACAAGGTTCCATGCTTCCGTGACTACATTCTTGAATTGAGGGTGCTCGCTCCAGAGGTCGAGAAACCGAAAATTCTTTTTCATCTGGCTGGAGGAGTTTTTTATCTCCACAAGCAGCGGAGCATGGTCGAACTCGGTAGCGTTAAGATGGAAGAGTCTGGAGCTAAAGCCCATGTCATGCCATAGAGTGTTATTGAGGGCTCTATCAAGGAGGGAATGTTGTCGATGATCTCCGTCTTGCATATTGCACCAAGTGAACGCATTTCCCGAGAACTAGATTGAGGAGAGGTTGGTATTAAAGATGAAGTTGTTGAAGTCGTGCATGGCCATGTGAGGAGGAGGCCTGCCTCCCGACTTCTCCTCTCCCTCCTGCCTCCCGACTTCTCCTCTCTACAAGTGATAGCAATAAAGTCCCCAATACAGAGCCAAGGGATGTTGATGTGGTTGGAGTGGATATCGAGGAGGTCATCCCAGAGCTGTTTTCGAACAATGATGTCACAACTGCCGTGAACAGCGGAGAGAATGGTGCGCTTGGGTAGGGATGGATGCTCAATCCAGCACGAGAGAGCCTACTCGGTATCCTGAATAACTCCGATGAGGACATCTGGGGAGATGAGGATCCAAATGTCATGGTTGTCGGCTACCACATTATGGAATCCTAATTGAAGCTGGATAGCTTTGATTTTCTTGGAGGATATATATATATATAGAGGGCAAGGAAGGGGGTTTTAGTTGAGTTCAGTTATGATGCAGTGTAGGTAATGTATGCATGGTTCATGGAGTGTCACAGGTTCAGATTATATAGGGTTAAGGGTCAATGTTCAGTACATGGGTTTAAGTTCAGATTTAGTAAATGAAATATGTAAAGCAATGACAGGTTAGGTAATGCATAGGTTCCAGTTTAGGATAAAGTAATGATCAGTTTATGGAATTAAGTTCAGTTTAGGTAATTGAATGCTCAGGTTTGTGAATGTAGGTTAATAGGTTTACTTCAAACCCAGGTTAGTAATAGGAATGCTCAGGTTAATGGAATACCGAGTTTTCAGAAAATCAAACCAATGCTCAAACCAAATAACAATCAAATGATCATCCCTATTGCTCCCATAGGCAAAACCCAATACAACCCACATGTTCACATATTAATAACAACAATTTAATCATTTATTAACAGTTTAAAACCTAAACAAACTCAAATGTACTGAACAGTACAGTTCAAAATCCGAGTGTCATAACACACTCGAAAACATATCAAAATCAAAGCAATTTTCTCATGAAACCCAACACAATACACACATATATCCCAACATGATTTAACATGAAAAAACATATAAGTTATCATTTGAAATTGGATTAAAACCATTCAAAAATTAGAGAAATGAATTCTGATACTGTACAGTATCAAAAACTTGGGGGGAACACAATTTCATATGAAAACACAGTTTAATTCTCAATTAAATGGTTGGTAAACATTAGTGCACATGTGTATGTGTCATACATGATAAATTGTGTCCACCAAAATAAGACACGACGTGTCCACACCCATACGAACAATCACAAACACACGTACAGACACACAGTCTCGTGCACGCGTGTGTGTCGATCCAGGACACACATGACACGACACCACTCGTGCACGTGTCCACGTGTTCGCCTAGGGTAGGGCTACGTGTTAGGCACCCTGATATGTATCCAAGTGTCCTCGTGTCCGTACACAAAATGGTTATCAGTGCGTGTCTGCTCGTGTGTCCGCGTGTGTGTCGAATCAATGTAAGGGGAATATCGTGTCCGACACGAATCTATTCGATACGAGGCTTGGGGGCTGACATGTCAGTCATTGCCCCTACCTCACTGTCGAGTGGCAGCCACCCACATGGACTGTGCGAGGAGAAAAGCTTTCCGAGCAGCAGGGCGCTGCCCGAACATGCTGCGAGTGTGTCAATGCCCAAATCAGACATAGACACGACACAAGAAACACCCCAGTGCAACACGAAATCACTATACACATATAGATCTATCAATCAGTGCAAAAAGATTTAGAAAAAAGCACAAAAATTCCCTGTGAGGCATTTCATAAAACACCTACAGACACCTACAGATACGTGTCTGATACAGACACAAAAACGAAACCAAATCGTACCAAATTTCACCTACAGCTAGGGAAATCCTAAATCTATGCAACAATGCAAAGAAATCAAGAAAATGAAGTGGTTTGAGGGGTTTACCTATTGAGTATCAAACTCAATAAAAAACTTCAAAAATGAGAATCCTTCTTACAACACAAAAGCCCCAAATTGTTCGGAAGATGTGATTTCTCATCATGAACAGTAAATAGACAATAATTAGGTCCTAATGCAAGTTACTAGATTTAAAAAGGAATTAAAATGAAAAAGTTGTGAAGTGTTGAAGAATGGTCAATACCTCTTTCTTGTCAAATATAGAAATGATGTAAAAAGCGGCAAGAACAATGAAGAGGCATTAAATAGAGGGGGATCCCTAGGCCGGCCACAAATAGGAAGAATTAGGGTTAGGGTTGATGACTAATGGGCTTTGGGCCAAGTGCAAGGCTAAATGGATCAATCTCTTAGCTATTAGTTCAAGCACCTATAACACCTAATCTCTTCATGCAACTAAGTCCAACAAGTCAACTTGGATCGACATAAGTTAGACCAGGGTCCCACCATGCTAACCAAGTCACCATAGTCAAAGTCAACATCTAGGCTAGTCTCCAAAGTCTCAACTAGCAAGGTCAAAAATAATAACCATCATTCAAACAAATCAAATTAAATTCAAAATTTTCAAAATGACCAAAATTAAGCTAAAATGATAAATAAAATATCCTAATCACATGGTTAGGCTCTAGGTTTAGTAGTCTCTAGGGTTTCACTAGCAAAACTCCAAAATCATAAATTACCAATAAAAATAGTTTTAAAATAATTAAAAATCATAAAAAATTATATCACGATTTAAATAATATTATTAAAAAATTAAAATTACAAAATATAAAAATTACCCACATTTAGAAAATTGGGTGTTATAAGTCTACCCTCCTTAGAAAAATTTTGTCTTCGAAATTAAGAAGGTCGTAATCATGCAGGTCAACCCCCAACAATCAAGGTCAAAGCTTCTACCTAGCAGCATCCTAGGTCAGCAAGTCCAATATGGCCAGTAGGCTTAAAATAGGTCATATACAGAATTTAGGTCGACAGGTTGGGTCAAAAAGGTGTTCCCAATTCGAGTCAGAATTAGAAGTGACTCCGTGGGGTGAATCAAGATGGATTCTTATGTCAGGAAAGTCATATGAAGCAAACGGAGCACAAGATGCTGTGGCTGAGTAGAACACGAATGTCATGAGTGTAGGGGGTCATGTGTAGGTTATGTAAGGAAAGTTGGTTTTGAGAAAACAACTAGTCTTGTGCTCCTAAATTAAAAGTTACGGTAATGTGTATGAAATAATCATAATTAAAGTGGGAATGGTCAAATGGCCTAAATTGGACCGAAAGTTGTGTTGCCAAAACAGTACAAGGGACAGGAGAAGTGGGACAGTCTATGGTCATGGGTGCCAGGCTTGGAAGATAAGAAAAATAATGAATCAAACAGGACTGTAAGGGTTACCATTCTAGGTTCAGAGCTACACTATCACTTCTAAGTCAAAAGGCCTATCACAATCACCAATTCATTAAGATAAATTCATAACAAGGAAGTTATACAAAGGATTATACTAACAATTAGAGCTGCTCCTTGTAGAAGCATGGAAAATATTGCTTTTAGTCCCACATCGGAAAGGAGAAGAAGAAAGGGCTCACTCCATGCTATAAATAGAGCCTCCTTATCTCCTTTGAAAAGGGCACCAACTTCTCTTCCCTCCTTCCAAACTTGGACTCTTCCTATTACGCACCTTCGGGTGCTAAGTAGAAGAAGTCTAGGGCAGCGCGGGCTCATCGAGCTCAGTCAGCTGTCCCAACCTCTGACCATCAAGAGCGTCCCGCTAAGCGGGCCTCTGATGGAAAGTTGTACAGAGCCGCCTGTGTCCAGCCCCCGGCGGCAAACGGACAGAGTGGTTCTCAAGAGTCTCCCAACAAAGATCGAGGGCAAGTGTTTCTATTAGCCCCCACATCAGGGAGCAAACATGATACCTACGCACTCGTGTGTTCGGGATACCCGGGCCCATAAAGCGAGTGCACGGGCAGATCGAGACATTCCTCATGCGAGTCATGAGACGTCCTTCATGCGGCTCAGTCATGAGACATTCCTCATGCGGCTCGGTCATGAGACGTCTTTTATGCGGCTCGGTCATGAGATATTCCTCATGCGGCTCGGTCATGAGACGTCCTTCATGCGGCTCGGTCATGAGACATTCCTCATACGGCTCGGTCATGAGACGTCCTTCATGCGGCTCGGTCATGAGAACATTCTTCATGCGACACAGAACCCAGGAAGCTTCATGCGGCTCAAAATCAGACGAGCTTCATGCGGCTCAAGAGTATCATGCGGCTCAAAAGTCACCAATATGGACATGCGGCTCAACGCACATAGGCAGCTCGAGTAAACTCCATGCGGCCCAGAGAGAGAGGCCACGTGGTCTTCAAAAACAGCTATGCCCAACGTATAGACGCATTTAATGCTCTGACGGCTGACAGACCTGACAAGTGACAGACCTGACATAAAGTTGTCATAATGACTGACACGAAAAGCAGTACTTCGGGAATAAGGAAAATTTTCAAAGTGGTGCTGTCTACCAAAGTTTTGAGGCGAGCTTATACGGCCAAGAATAAACGAGATCATGCGGCCAATGCAGAGAAACCTATGCGGTTCAACCATGAAGGTCCCCCATGCGGCTCGGCTATAAAGAGATCCATGCGGCTCGGCCATGAAGACTCTCATGCGGCTCGGCCATGAAGACTCCCATGCGGCTCGGTCATGAACATATCCATGCGGCTCGGTCATGACAACCTTCATGCGGTTCGAGTATAGAGACTATTCATGCGGCTCGGTCATGAAATCTTTTATGCGGCTCGGTCATGACGACCTTCATGCGGCCCAAACATCGACACTCCTTATGCGGCTCAACGTTGATGACAGGACACGTGTCCTAAAGTCAATCAAATCTTGGGCCAAATCCCAATAATCTGGGACACGTGGCAGAAGAATGAATTAAATTTATTCATTAAGATTCGCAGATGTCAACAAATCATCATGACGAAGATTTATTGCAATCAGCATTAATTGTTGATGGGATTTGGCATAATCCATATTAATGGCCCAGATCTTTCACGTTCAAGACTAATGGTCCAGATTGGTTAATCATCAGGCCGCCGCCACTTTGAGAATGGGTAATCATCCAAACCGTAATGATGCCCCCACTATTATAAATAGCAAGGTGCCATTCCCTTGTAAAAATATATACAAAGAGAGATATACTCTATCAGAGAGAAAAGTACACAGAGAAAGAGAGAAGCCAGAAGAGCAATACGAGGAGAGCAAGAAGAGAATTTCTTCGTCAATGCCAACCATCTCATCACAGGAGCCAAGGCTGCATACCGATCGTCCAAGGAGTAAGGCAGGGCTGCCGTCGCCTTCCCGAGCCTCTATCGTCACCCCCCAGAATCTAAAATAAATAATTGTACTTAGACTGCTGTACCTAGATTTTCGTCCCTAGGCTTTCTTTGTACAAGCGAGTTTGTATTGTGAGTCTAAGTTCAGTCCTTCCATAAAACTGTTTTGTACTTTTACAATCAATGGCAAACACGATGGCGACTCTGCTGGGGACTAACTTCTCCACGGCTGAGGAGTTGGTGACGCAATCGGATGCAGCCAAACTTGGCTCCACACAACAGAAGATGGTCGTCCGCTTCGACCAACAGGCGTTCGAAGAGATGCTCTCTGAAGGCAGCGCTGGCCCGGTCCAGAAACGCACCAGCACTACGAAGGCTCGCAAAGAGTGGAGGCCAAAGTCATTTGCTCCTCCCCAAGCCCTCGATGGGATACCCTCGGTCGCTCAAGACGGTGAAAAAGATTCTCCTGCGGCCCCACTTCAGATCGCAGACACCTCTGCTGTCCCCAAGTCCGGCAGAAGAAAACACTATGATGCTGGACTTGCAGGGGCAAAGAGGGTCTCTGCTCAACCTGAGCCACAGAGGGGTATTAGCCGCAGAAAGAAAATCCATGCGGCCACAACCGTCAACCACACGAAGAAAACTCATGCGGCCACTTCTGTCAGCCGCATAACTTATGCAGCTACAGTTTCCAACCGCATGGATGAGGTTCCTGCGGCTAGTAAAGTCAACCGCTTGCAGAAAACCCATGCGGCCACAGATGTCAACCGCATGCGGACAGCCTGCACGGCCGTGACTCCTAACCGCATAAGAACTCGTCCCACAACAGAAGACAGTCGCTTGCAGATAGCCTGCACGGCACCCAACGCTAGCCGCATAGCATCTCTACCGCGCTTCTCTCGATCAGTTTTCGACCGACTCTCATGCGGTCCTAACTCTGATCACTTTCTGGATGAAAATCCAGACTCTGTGATACCTAATGTGGACTCTTCCTATTACGCACCCACAAGTGCTAAAAAGAAAAAGTCTAGGGCAGCGCGGGCTCATCAAGTCCAGACAGCTGCCCCAACCTCTGACTATCGGGGCGTCCCGCTGAGTATCACGCGGGCCTCTGACGGGAAGTTGTATAAAACCACTCGAGTCCAGCCCCCGGCGGCAAATGGACAAAGTGGTCCCTCTGACCTGCGTGAAGCTATCCTCCACAAATGCAAGGAAAGAGAAGGAGCCTCAACATACAGAGAGTCCTCACAGGGACGTCACTGCACCCAGATTATCGTCAACTGCTGTTGCAACAACTCGGCAGTAACGGAAGACCGGCCATCCGTCTTCCAAAGATTACAACATCCGAGCTCGGAAGACGAGGCACCTCTCGTTGCCTCCTGTAATTCCGTACGGAAAGTCCCCGTGGAGGGGAGAGGGAAGAAGACAAGCATCTCCAGCCCAAAGGTGTCAACTATTGCAGCTAAGAAGCCGTCGTCTAAAGGATTATCCTCTACTAGAGTATTCCAACACACCCGTTCAAAGACGAAAACTGCTGCAGTATGAAGTTCGCCGTCTACGTCATTGGGGGTCGTCGAAATTGGGGGTAGCACTCCTCCAAACCTCCACGACAACCCGACATTCCAAGAAGACGGACTGGAGGAAGCAAATCCTCCGACGGATACAACAGATACCGACGTCCCCAAAGACGTCCTAAACGAAGCAAGCTCTGAAGCTGGGGGTACTGTTCCTTCCGAGTTCGAACCTGAACATCTCCACATATCCTGATGATTTCTCGATGCATGAGTATGACTCGGAGGGCATGTCCGCCACTTCTCCTTCTGTCACTCCTCACGTAAGGACGGTATTCATGACGGACAACAGCCAAGGTGGTTCCGGCGATCGCCAACGTATCGACACTTTGGAGGCCATACTGCACGCCTTGGTCAAGTCTGTAGACGAGATCAAAGCAGCGCTTCCTACTCTGCAGGGAGTGTCACCTGGTCAGACAAGCACGGGTCCCGCGAACAACATAGATTCAAATTTAGCGGCACCAAACCCGGGCAATAATGCTCCCGAGATAACGGCCCCTACCGCGACAGATGAGGCCCGAGAAGTAAGGAGAGAGGTTCAGGAGCTTCGAGCGATGTTCCACGCCCGAGAAAATTCTTAAGACCTCAGAATACGGCAACCATACCCAGCTGAATGGAGGGATGTGCCCTTTCCTCCAAGATATAAGCCGTTCAATATCAACCCATATGATGGTAAGACTTCAGCAAGCCGGTACATCACTTACTTTGAGGTCACTACCGACCATCTGCCCCATGATGACGCCATCCTCACACGGTTATTCATTGGGGCACTGGAAGGAGTCGCCTTCGATTGGTACCGCAACCTGCCAGATAATTGCATCCACTCCTTCGCTGGCTTCAAGCGCTTGTTCTTGGAGAGGTTCTATGCGGTAGGGCAGGACGTCACGATGTCTACCCTCATGGACGTCGTCCAAGGAGAGAAAGAGCTGACAAGAATTACATTGAGCGGTTTCGTCAAACCGCAATGAAGTTACCATCTGGTAACCCGGACTCTTCCTTGATTGAAATTTGCCAAAAGAGACTACTCCCAACAATTAGTCTCTGGATGGGCGAAAGTCAATTCAAGGACTGGAAGGCCTTTATCATCAGCGCTACAAGTGCCGAGGAACGATTGAAGAAAGCTCGCCAACTGGGGTTGCATATCTCAGAGAGAGAGAGAGCAAGGGGAAGCGTCCCAACGCCAGCAACGACAATGGGTGTAGCCCCTCCAACAACCGGGACAACAAAGGCAAGCAGTCCATGGTGACCGATACAGCCCAGAAGCCCGAGCCACAGCCAGCAGATAAACAATGGCCTCAAATCACTTATTCTTTCGAAGACGGCCACGTCAAGCCTATCTTGGACATGCTTATACAAGGAGATAGAATTCAGCTTCCTCCACCAAGGCGGGAACCTCGGCCTGCTGATTTGGAAAATCCGAAGTTCTGCCATTACCACCGCTACGTCCACAATGCTACACACGACTGCTACCAACTGAAACGGTATATCCAGAACCTCATCGATTTAAACGCTCTAGCTATCGACTTCGAGGAGGTAACCGTAGCAGCCAACATGGTGTCCGTACAATTCGGCAATTTCCCTCCAACAGAGACTCAAGACGGTGTCATACCCATCCCTCTGGCAACGATGGAAATCACTAATCTTCCGCCTGCCCGTGATCAAACTCCCGGCCTAGTACCCCTCACCACATCACGAGGGGAAATCATGTGGGTCCATCCGGGCCAAGTCTACGAGGTGACTCAGTCCACTTTACCTTCTAAAAAGAAAAGTGGAAAGGTCAGATCATGTCGCACCGCCTCGGCAGAGGAGGAGGAAGTCTCAGCCGTCACTACTCGATCTGGAGCACAAGCCCAACCAGTGGCCGAGAATCCGACTAATGATCAGCAGCCCACAAACGCTGATACTCCGGGACCGGCTCAGCCTTCGACGACCGACAAGCCTAGGCCGAAGGAGACTCGCTTCGACAAATCCCTCCGAAAGGAGACACCTCAGGGGCTGGAGAGGCCCTACAACTTCGACATCTTGGCACAATTGGCTAATACACCAGCCAAATTGTCCTTATATGAACTCCTGAGGCTCTCAAAGGATGTCCGCACGGCTCTAAGTGAGGCGCTCCAAAATGCCGACGCATACTTGGCTCAGGTCAACCTCACGTGAGATAATCAGCCTACAGATCTCCAAGATAGTGCGTGTACAGGTACAATACCCAATATTGTCTTCTCTCTGCAGGATATGCTCATCAAAACTAACCTGCACGATCGCCAATTGTACTACACTGGATACATCGGCGACGTAAAGGTAGACCGAATGCACATTGATCCTGGGTCCTCCATAAGCATCATTTCGAAGGGTCTGCTACATCATCTTCGCATTCCAATGCATCGCCTGACGCCTACAAGCACCGCCATTAGCGGTTTCAATTCGGGCAGGAGCTACCCAATAGGGAAGATTCGCTTGAAATGTCAGATTGGCGATCTCCAATTAGAAGTCACCTGCTACGTCATAGATGCAGACACTTCTTACAACATCCTCTTGGGGCGCCCATGGATACACGATTATATGATCGTGCCTTCCACGCTACACCAGTGCTTCAAATATGTCGACAAATACGGCTTCGTGAAGACAGAGTTTGTTGACATCGATCCCTTCAAAGGGGTCGAATCATACTACTTGGACTCCTGTTTATATGAAAAGTCGAAGAGGCACCTGGATGAAGGAGACGCACAAGCTCATACTGAGACAGCCACGGGATCAGAAGGACCCCTGACGATCCACCTCCAAGCTCGCAAACCGGGCAAGTCTGTACCCCTCACCGCCACTCTGCGGAAGGACGCGATCAGCCTCTCGGCGCAAGAGGAGCAGATGACAATCTGGCTGCCGAGATCCGGCCAAGTGCCGAGACCCACAACAGAGCCACTAACAATCAGGTTACCAAGAGTCAGTCAACCACAAACAGGGAAGCTCAACCCCTCGAACAGGCCATTGACAATACGCCTTCCCAAGAAAGGTTGTCGCCTCGATGCAAGGTCTGACACTTCCAGCGAACCAGCCACTCCTCGCTCCACGTCGAATGCCAAACTGGGGGTCGCCAGTCTGCCAACTACCCCACGCTCAACTCCATCAACTGAACCACTGATAATCAAGTTGCCCAAGTCATCCTCTCAGTCTGCATTTACACAGGGGGTGGTCGAAGAAGAGTCGGAGCTGGCCAAGTATGTGGCTGCTCACACTGAGACTTGCTCATGTTGTCCATCAACGGCAACTTCCTGAAGAAGTATTACATCCGAAACGACATCCAAAAAAAAATCCCTGATGATTGAGTTATGTACCCTCCGGTACCGCTGAACTCACATTCCGCCTCCAAATTTCCTAGATTGGTGAGTTATGTACCCCCCGGGTACCGCTGAACTCATATCCACTCCAGATTATCTAGTCATGTACCCGCTGGTACCACTGAACTCACATCCACATTTTCTCCAGATCACCGAGTCATGTACCTGCTGGTACCGCTGAACTCATATCCACAATATTCCAGATTTTTTGAGTCATGTACCCTCTCGTACCGCTGAACTCACCTCCTCCTTCCACAAAAATCCCAAACTACCGAGTCATGTACCCTCTCGTACCGCTGAACTCACCTCCTCCTTCCACAAAAATCCTAAACTACCAAGTCATGTACCCGCTGGTACCCCTGAACTTACATCCCGGTCACTCTTTTAGGGAGAACGTTATGTATAAACATACCCCTAAACTTTTTTCTTAAAGGAGATCCTCCCTCATGATCCACTACCCGCACTCCTAGTGCACAAAAAGGGTAGTCGATCCACCAATTTCCGAAACGACCATGTCCTCATTACCTCTGAGTCGTCTTCACTTCCACCAAAAATAAACCGCCCCCTCGCATAGAACTTCCACGTTCTCCTACCTCTGAGTCGTTCTATGTACCCACTCTTCATTGAGCCCACTCCTGCCATGTCCTCATTACCTCTGAATGGGAAGGCTCCGTCGAAGAAATCGTCATATTTGCCATGTCCACATTACCTCTGAGCAAGTATGCCGGTCCTCTTTCAACCTATTATCTGTACCCACAACCGGAGTACGACAAGGATAATAGGTCCACAAATGTCCTCTGTTGACCACAAATGTCCTCTGTTGACCACAAATATTCTCCATGGAGTCCTCTCCTGCCATGTCCTCTTTACCTCTGAGTAAGAAGACTCCACGGTAAAACCTTCGTACTTGCCATGTCCTCATTACCTCTGAGTAAGTATGTTGGTTTTCCTTTCATCCTATTATCCGTATCCTGAACCAGGTTACGCCAAGGATAATAGGCCCACAAATATCCTCCGCTGAGTCCACTCCTGCCATGTCCTCATTACCTCTGAGCAGGAAGATTCTACGGTAAAACCCTCATACTTGCCATGTCCTCATTACCTCTGAGTAAGTATGTTGGTTCCCTTTCATCCTATTATCCGTATCCTAAGCCAGGGTATGCCAAGGATAATAGGCCCTAAATGTCCTCTGTTGACCACAAATGTCCTCTGATGACCACAAATGTCCTCAGTCGACCACAGATGTTGTACTGGGTCTCCAGTACACGCCCATCCCTTTCCTATCATGCCTAGGAGCCCAGTTGCTCCCTGGCATTCTCTCGAATACCAAAAACTTCTATAGCTGTCTTATCGTAAAGTTGTTCTAGGTATTCCTCTTCGAAACTTGTTCCTCGTACCTAAAACCAAGGTACGCCCAGGGTAACAGGTCCACAAATAATCCCCCAGCAGGTCCAATTCCACAAACACCACAAGTACAAGAAAGAGAAGATGAGTTGAAACATGCTTATTTATTCAAAATTCAAAGTACTACATCATCTGGGATCACACCCCTTGAAAAAAAAAGTGAAAGAAAACAGAAAACTGTTCACTGCTCCATGGCATTCTTTCGCCCGGTACCAAGAACCTCCATATTCGCCTTACCGCGGAGTTGTCCTAGGTATCCCTATCAAACTTATTATCCGTACCTAAAACCAAGGTATGCCAAGGATAATAGGCCCTCAAATGTCCTCTGCTGACCACAAATGTACATCCACATCTTTTCTCATCATCACATGCTTTCGGAGCCCAGCTGTTCCATAGCATTCTTTCACCCAAAGCATAGAACTTCCACGTTGATAGCACCTCTGAGTTGTTCTATGTATCCTCATTCGAGTTCACTCCTACCATGTCCATATCACCTCTGAGTAGGAAGGCTCTACCATCAACTTTATATTTACCACGTCCATACCACCTCTGAGTAAATACGATGGTTCCCTCTCTCAACTTATTATCCGTACCTAAAACCAAGGTACGCCAAGGATGATAAGTCCACATAAAATCCCCAGCGAAAGTACCCAAATCTATCACGTCCATGCTACCGCTGATTGGATTGCCACACCTAAACAAATCTACTTTCCATGCTTCCTATTCAAAGTGTTCCAAATTTACAATTTGGAAACTTTGAAGGGGGTCCTGTAGAAGCATGGAAAATATTGCTTTTAGTCCCACATCGGAAAGGAGAAGAAGAAAGGGCTCACTCCATGCTATAAATAGAGCCTCCTTATCTCCTTTGAAAAGGGCACCAACTTCTCTTCCCTCCTTCCAAACTTGGACTCTTCCTATTACGCACCTTCGGGTGCTAAGTAGAAGAAGTCTAGGGCAGCACGGGCTCATCGGGCTCAGTCAGCTGTCCCAACCTCTGACCATCAAGAGCGTCCCGCTAAGCGGGCCTCTGATGGAAAGTTGTACAGAGCCGCCTGTGTCCAGCCCCCGGCGGCAAACGGACAGAGTGGTTCTCAAGAGTCTCCCAACAAAGATCGAGGGCAAGTGTTTCTATTAGCCCCCACATCAGGGAACAAACATGATACCTACGCACTCGTGTATTCGGGATACCCGGGCCCATAAAGCGAGTGCACGGGCAGATCGAGACATTTCTCATGCGAGTCATGAGACGTCCTTCATGCGGCTCAGTCATGAGACATTCCTCATGCGGCTCGGTCATGAGACGTCTTTTATGCGGCTCGGTCATGAGACATTCCTCATGCGGCTCGGTCATGAGACGTCCTTCATGCGGCTCGGTCATGAGACATTCCTCATACGGCTCGGTCATGAGACGTCCTTCATGCGGCTCGGTCATGAGAACATTTTTCATGCGGCACAGAACCCAGGAAGCTTCATGCGGCTCAAAATCAGACGAGCTTCATGCGGCTCAAGAGTATCATGCGGCTAAAAAGTCACCAATATGGACATGCAGCTCAACGCACATAGACAGCTCGAGTAAACTCTATGCGGCCCAGAGAGAGAGGCCACGTGGTCTTCAAAAATAGCTATGCCCAACGTATGGACGCATTTAATGCTCTGACGGCTGACAGACCTGACAAGTGACAGACCTGACATAAAGTTGTCATAATGACTGACACGAAAAGCAGTACTTCGGGAATAAGGAAAATCTTCAAAGTGGCGCTGTCTACCAAAGTTTTGAGGCGAGCTTATACGGCCAAGAATAAACGAGATCATGCGGCCAATGCAGAGAAACCTATGCGGTTCAACCATGAAGGTCCTCCATGCGGCTCGGCTATAAAGAGATCCATGCGGCTCGGCCATGAAGACTCTCATGCGGCTCGGCCATGAAGACTCCCATGCAGCTCGGTCATGAACATATCCATGCGGCTCGGTCATGACAACCTTTATGCGGTTCGAGTATAGAGACTATTCATGCGGCTCGGTCATGAAATCTTTCATGCGGCTCGGTCATGACGACCTTCATGCGGCCCAAACATCGACACTCCTCATGCGGCTCAACGTTGATGACAGGACACGTGTCCTAAAGTCAATCAAATCTTGGGCCAAATCCCAATAATCTGGGACACGTGGCAGAAGAATGAATTAAATTTATTCATTAAGATTCGCAGATGTCAGCAAATCATCATGACGAAGATTTATTGCAATCAGCATTAATTGTTGATGGGATTTGGCATAATCCATATTAATGGCCCAAATCTTTCACGTTCAAGACTAATGGTCCAGATTGGTTAATCATCAGGCCGCCGCCACTTTGAGAATGGATAATCATCCAAACCCTAATGATGCCCCCACTATTATAAATAGCAAGGTGCCATTCCCTTGTAAAAATATATACAAAGAGAGATATACTCTATCAGAGAGAAAAGTACACAGAGAAAAAGAGAAGCCAGAAGAGCAATACGAGGAGAGCAAGAAGAGCATTTCTTCGTCAACGCCAACCATCTCATCACAGGAGCCAAGGCTGCATACCGATCGTCCAAGGAGTAAGGCAGGGCTGCCGTCGCCTTCCCGAGCCTCTATCGTCACCCCCCAGAATCTAAAATAAACAATTGTACTTAGACTGCTGTACCTAGATTTTCGTCCCTAGGCTTTCTTTGTACAAGCGAGTTTGTATTGTGAGTCTAAGTTTAGTCCTCCCATAAAACTGTTCTGTACTTTTACAATCAATGGCAAACACTCCTACTTCTACTCCTACGCCTAAGTTAAATGATGAGGAAGCAAAACCAAACAAACAACAATTTTGAAAGACTGAAACGAAAAGTAGAGATGATATGTTCAAAAACTTTTAAGATGAAATATGACAATCATATGCGTCCATCCAAAATCATGGTACTCTGAATCCTCATCATACTAGTAAGCAGGGCTATGATAACCATAGATTCCTAACAAATGTTCACACTTCTAGAATAATGGTATTTAAAATTTTTGCTCTGCCGCTAGCTTGGCTGCGAAAACCTTAAATTCCTATACTCGAGAAATATATCCAAAATCAGACTGTAGGTCCTTGTCATGCTGGCTAATGTGACTGTAGAAAACTAGATTCAATAACTGAGATGACCTAGCCCATATAATTTATCTTGGCAGAAAATTAAATCAACAATGAATACCAAGAATCAGATTCATCGACGAACAAGAACGATAAACAAGATCTGTTGGAACTGAATTTTGAGATGGTCAAAATAAGGCAAGGAAGGATTGAAATCGAGATGAACAGAACCTGCGATAAGCTCTCCTACTGCCTGTGCACCCTCAGCTGCCATAGCGTAAGCTCGCCCCTGCTGGCCTCCTCCAGTCTGATGCTGCACGAATCTCTGCTGCTGAGTCTATAAGGGTAGTCCCTTCTACTGGCTTACCGGAGCCCTCGCTCCTGCTTCCTGAGCTATCCGTCCAGAAAACTTGGGACACTCTCTTAACTGGTGATATGATGATCCGCGAAGTAGGCACTTGCCTAACCTCATTCGGTATTTACTCCAATCGTGCCCTGTTTTCTTACAGAAAGGGCATGTAACACCCCTAAATTTCTACTATTTTTTTCTTTATAAATTTGGTAAAAAAATTAATTTATTTATTTCATATTTGTATGTATCAATGTCGTATTGTACGTCGCGTGCAAAATTGCGTTTTTCGTAATTGCTCGTCGAGTGCGAATATGTGCGAGCGTACATATTTTTAGAAAAATATTTTTCTTTCTATTTTTATATACTTTCAAAATAATATATATAAGAATTATTTTTAGCTATCATACCAAAATTTTAAGTTATAATTTTATTTATAAAAAGGCCTTTCATTTATATAGTATAAACGATATTTCCTCTTTTATTAAATAGAGTATACTAGAAAGTATAGTTAAGTAACTTATTTATTAAAAAGGTATTGTAAAGTTTTCCTATTTGTAAAACCCTAAATTTCTATTATATTTTTTTGTACTAATTTAAAATTTTTGTTGTACGTCGCGTAGTCGTATTGTACGTTGTGCACAAACGACGTATTTTATAATTGCTCGTCGAGTACGAATATGGACGAGCGTACATATTTTTAGAAAAATATTTTTATTTTTAATTTTTTTATAGTTCAAAATAATTTATATAATAAATACTTTGCTATCATACAAGAATTGCTAAGTTGTTCTTTTCATTTTAAAGGCCCTTCAACTACTAATAATAAATAATATTTTTATTGTATACTAGAAAAATATATTTATGTAAATATTATTGGTGCATACATATATCATAATTATTTATTACCTTATTTTTAAATAAATAGTGTAATTTTTGAAATTATTATTATTAGCATTTTTAGAAAACATATTTTTGAAATATTTGTGACAATTTAAATTTTGATTTGATTCCATAGATACATTTAAATAGTAAACTAATATCTATATTTGAAATTGATTTGATTTTAGACTAAAAGAATTTAATTAGATTTAATTGGATTTAGATTTGGATTTGGATTTTGATTGATTTAAATTAATACATGAATTATCTAATTGGGTTTTAAATAGTCCTAGTCCATATCCAATTGAGAATTTCCACATCCTATAAATAGGCAGGTACTTCTCCATAAATTTCTATTCTTCCATAAATTTTCCACCACAGAAGTGAGTGCATCGTGTCCAAGATCGTGTCTGTGTCCCATCCACTATGTGTTTCATTGTACAAATACATTACTCTACCCCGGGTCCGACAGATCCGAACCTCCGTCCCCGTCGTGTCGGACACACCCGATACGACTCATCCAAACTCAAACCCAAATCCTAACCACTACCCGACCCGTCGGCCCCTACTGCTCGCCTTGTCGAACCTCGGCCACATCCAACCCCATCTCCTTTTCGCCGAGCCGCAAGTCTCCGGTCACCTAAGCCATCGCCTTACCACCTTCATTACTAGCCCGGCAACCCAGCCTACCAATGTCAGCCCTGCACACCACAGCCATCACCCCCAACCCTCACCAAACCGCCACCCTCTGTCTAATCTCAGACCAGTCCGACCCGACCATCATCCTACACCGCGGCAACCACGCGGCAGCCCAAACCCCTAAAATTTCCCAAAGAAAACCTAAACTAAAACCACTGCCACCACGACCAGTCTCCTCGCCCCGGCCACCTCGGCAAAACGACACCAGCCACCAAATTCCCCAAATTAACAGCAAAGGAAAAACCAACAAACACCACCACACCCTTACCTCGCCGGAGTTGCGCCGCATCCAGCCGCGCTCGCCCTCGCCTCCAGTACACCACCGCCATGGACATCTCCTCCGCCGACGATCGCTCGGCGTGATCCGCCTCCCTCCGGCGACCGCACGATCGACGGAGAGCTCCCTCCCCTGAGCTCGAAGCTCCGGCAACCGCCGAGCATCGACGAGCCCGCCGCGCCAAAGAAACCCGTGCCCAGCGCCGCGCGCTACCGCCCCTTCAGCGTCGCCGCCTTCCGCCGAAGCCCGACGCAGCCCCCCACTGAACCCCCGCATCTGCCGAACTCCGATCCGCCGCCGCCCTCTTCCCCTCGCTCCCCCGCCACGCTCGCAGTCGCCTCCAACCGGCAGCGAAGACCCCGATCAACCCGCTTCCAACGCCTCTCATCCCGCTCTCTCTCTCACGTCTCTATCTGTCGGTTCCCCTCTCTCTCACCCCTCTTCTTTTGTTGACGCTGACCCCGATGAACTCGAACGAAAGAGAGGCGAGTGCAGCTTAGTTGTTATCAATTTATTTTATAATACTTATTAGTATATTAATTATAACTAATATTATTATCAGGTCTGGTAGATAGATATTATTAGTAGTTATATTATTATTATTATTATTTTACTTATTATTATTATTATGGTTTTTAATCATCTTATTATTATGGTTTTTAATTATTGTTATAGTCGTATTATTACTATTAAAAATAGTATGCTTGTACAATAAAATATATTTTCATATATTTTGGTTATTTTTTACTATAATAATTGTTATTAAAATATTTATAGGTAAATTTTATATTATATCATGAGGCTTGGCCTACACTTATATTGTAAAATATAATAATTTTCTAGATTATTCAGTATTTAGTTAAAAGTATTTTTGACCCATAAAGAGTAGTTTCCAAATTTATGAAATAAATTACTAGTCTTTTCAAATATTTATTTTTACTAATAAGATATAGTATTTTTACCTAGAAATTCAATTTTTAACAAACTTAGAATTTTGCCTTAAAATATTTTTATTTTTCAAGTATATATATCCAAAACCAATTTTAACTAATAAAAATACATTTTTCAAGTATTATGAAATATTTTTCTAAAATCGTATATATTTTAATTATCAAATTCCTTCGATTTTCTTCCTCTTCTGCGATTAGTCCTATTCTCAATTCCTTAACCAATTCTGTACTTATCTTATGTCCACCCTAACTAAATTGACCCTTCTGGACCCAATGGAACTGTCTGTGCCACCATCAGAGGTCACCTTGTATAGTTGTTGCACCGAAGTCGCAGTTCATGTCACATTGATCATCTCAGCACACCAGGCTTACTACCAGGCAAGACACCTTGCCATTTGCTGTTTAATTATTTTAGCTCATATTTCATGCATTATTCACTATTTTCTTTATGCAAAATAAACTGTGATACATGGCATAACCTGTTATAACTTAATATTCATTTATATTTCCTGATATGTATTATTTTTCTTACACATTAAACCTAGATTTAAGGGACCACCTTTGTGTGTTGCATTTATTGGCCTTGACACATTGTACCATGAAGTTGTGTGTCGTATATAGAACACGGACATGCGTGACTAGCTGGCCACCGGTACGTATAAGCCGTGCGATAGGAATAACCGCTAATAGAGGTTGCATGCTTAGTTTGACTTAGCGGTTATAGAGGTTTTGTGTTGTGGATACAACATATTAGATATGTAGGACCGTTGAGCACCTCTAGAGGGGGGTGAATAGAGTGCGTGTGTGCAGCGGAATATAATCACCAATTAAAAAATTAAACTATGGCAGATATGTAAGAGACAGTAAATAGAGATAGAAAATTCAAACTCAGTGACACGACGATATATACTGGTATCCCTCTGAGAGGACTAATCCAGTCTCGAGTACTCTTGCTCGATGTTAATCCACTATGGCACAAGCTTTAACTGAGAGCTTGCAGTCTCTTACAATACCGTACTTGGTGACGAGCGCACGACCAGCTCCACACACACACCGTGCTTGGTAACGAGCGCACGACCAGCTCCACAACAAGAAAAGTTGTTGAAACTTGGAACGACCTCTTTACAACTCTTGAGAAACCAAAAGACTCTAAATTAACTCTGATAGTACTGGCTTTTGGCTAAGAGATATATAGGTGAGATTTGAAACTCTTGGATCGTTTGAAAACACTTGAGTAATAGAGAAGAGAGAATGAAGAATGAATTGATGATTTGAAATGAAAAAGTTCTTCTCTATTTATAGGTGTTTTCTCCAACCGAACTCGGGCAGAACTCGGACAGAGTTCGGATGCAAATATCTCGCAAAGAGTCGTTGCTCGCATATTTGGAGGCAACAGAAATTTGAATAACTTTTGACCGAACTCGGACAGAGTTCGGACCGAACTCGGGCCGAACTCGGTTAGGAGTTCTGTCAGGAGATATTTGAAAATCTTTTGCAAAAACAGTTTTCAAATTTGTTTTTGGTTATTTGTAAAATCATTTTGAAAGACTATTTTCGAAATATGTTTTTGAAATATTTGTAAACGAAAATACGAATGGTAAATAGGTAGGCTTTCTGGAAAGTGGACAGTTTTAACCCTAAGCCAGTAATACCACAATTGATTTTACAAAATAAATCCTAGATTCAATAAAATATAAAATACAGAATAAAATGAGAAATGAGTCTCCAGTAGATTTGATGATGTTGACGCTTTGATTGATGCGGTACATCGTCCGTTGAATATGATTTCATGAATCCTAAAATGATTAGCAGTATTTTCTATATTTTGTGTATTGACTAAAATGTATGTTGATTATCGAAATCGGATGTGACCATGGAATGGGCCAACAAGACATTGGAAGGGAAGACAGTTTCTTGATGTATGGGCCATATTTATATACTGCTATTGTACCTGAAGCTCTGTTGGAGACGCAGGTTCACCCTATTGTACTTGTTCCTTCTGTCGTTCATGGAACGTTATGGACGTTTCCTTACTGGTTCCCTCTGACGTTCGTCGAACGTTATGGACGAATTGTACTGATTCCCGATGAGAGAGATGATGCCACTGCTATACAGCCAGAGTACCCATATGTAGAGGATTGTTCTTTATTGCATATTCACTATAGTACGGTTAGGTACCCTATTGTAGGCATCCCTTATTTATTGAGCAATGTTTTTTCAGTTTATATGGCATGCTATTATGTGTCTTGTTACGTCCCTCTGAGGACCTGGTTATCTCGCCAGGTCTGTGCTATTATCTTTCGCAGGTGTTCTAGCTGTGGCCATGATCGTCGCTATTTCTTCGAGGATGATTGCATTTGGATCGTCTTCGCTTCGCTCGCCAAAAATTTATTTGTTTTCTCATGTATTTTTCCTTTACTTGTTGGTAGTGGATTTGTCTCCGCCCAACATATTGTATCAAGACAATTCATTATCATTTTATGATATTTTTATTTATTTATTTTGTGTGGATGAGATTAGTTATGGTTCTACTGTATTTTACAGCTTATGTATTCGTACGAGGGTTCCATATATTAGAGTGTACTTCGTATAAATACAGCTGGCATGTCTACGTTCCTTGTCCTACGTATTTTGGGACTGGGGCGTTACACTATTAATATTAAATATTTAACTTAAAATTTTGAAATTTATTATTGGAAAATATATTTTGAAAATAATTTTTGGCTTAAACTTTTATAAATATGGAGATCAAATTTTAATGAGATTTTTATGGGATTTTAATTTAAAAGACGGGATTTCTTCACAATTGTTTGGGATGAATTTAATTTGGATTTAAATTTATATTTTGATTATTAAAGGATTAGTTTAAATAATTTAAGTCAAATAATATTTATCTACTAGTTTTTTTTGAATTAATTCTAATCCTTATCCAACTGGAAATTTCCACCTCCTATACAAGGAGAGGTACTCATCCATATATTTTTACCATTCACAAATTTCTCCAAAATTATTTTTCCACAACGTGTGTGCATCGTGTCCGTGCCACCCCAAGCCAGCGTGCATCATGTCTGTGAATCTTATTCCAGCTTCAGTACAATTATCCGTGTCATGCCCGACATCCCGGACACGACAATACCACAAGCCACTCCGTTCCGTCAACACCCCTCTCATCCCCGTCGTACTACTACCTATCACCATTGTTACCAGATTCACCATCGTATCCGGTAAATAACACAGCCTCGGCTCCGGGTCGCCAAGACCATCACCAATTTCACCCCACCGGACCTCCTCACCCGTACCACCGCCAACCCGTGGGTCTCCAGCAAATCAGCCAGCAGCCGCGCCCCAGAAAATCACCACCACCGCCACCCAAGAACCGCCTTCACCATCGTCATCACCACTCCCAATAACCACGACCACAAGAAAAGAAGAGAGGAGGACCCTAACCTGACAACCGCACCGCTCGCAGCGAGCCACTCATGCGCCGCCGCCCGGTGTCTGTGAACACCTGTCGTCGATCCCGCCGGTACAGCCGACGTGCCCTCTTTCCTCCTCTGCAATCGCCGCCGACACCGACATCCTCACCATCCCGCCAAAGCCCGGCCGCTCCGACGCCGAACACCATTTGCAGATCGGCGAGCGCCACGCCTTTCCAGCACCGCGTCGGAGACCTACCCCGCGGCCACGCCACCGACCGCAGTATGACCCCTCTCTCCTCGCTCTTCCCCTTTTTCCTCTCTCTAATTTCACCATTCTCTCTCTCTCCCACACTTTTTCTTTATTCCTTACTTTCTTTAGCTTTTATTACTTCTTTAAGTTTTAAAGGAACACAGTTCTGCTACTTTAAGTTTTATTATTATTATTATTATTATTATTATTATTATTATTATTATTATTATCATTTTATTATTGTTATTATTATTATTATTATCATTATTGTTATTATTATTATCATTATTATAATTAGTTATTATTAGGAGGTTATACTACTATTTTCTAAAAAAATTATAAATATTATGGCTAAAGCCTAGATCAATATTTCAAAATTTTGTTTAAAAACCCTAAGGGTGTGATTTTATATTCCTATGATATTTTGAGCACGTTTTAGTCCTAAATTATTTTTAGATGTTAAATTTCTAAAATATTGCTAAAAACTAGTCGTTACCGATTTATACAATATTTTCTTTACCGAAAATATTTTTGACTAATAAGATGTAATTTTCAAAATTATTATATGTAAATATTTTCAAGTATTTTCGTAAATGAATTTTTACAAGTAAAAATGTTTTTTAAAAGTAATATAAATCTTTTCTAAGAATTTGTATATTTATCTATTCCACAAATTCTTCCAATTATCCGCATTACTCATGACTAATCATGCTTGCCTATTTTCTCGTGACCGCGGACCCCTACACATCGACCATGGCTATTGGACTATTGGAATATGACAGAACATCGCACCACTAGGCGACACACCAGGGAAGATATCTTGCCATTAAACTGTTTATATTCAGTTTGCGCTTTATTGCATATTATTGTTCATAATTTTCAGTTATTACAGTTCTTGATTTACTACATGCTCAGTGATTATTAGTTTACTTTGTTACTATCCTTTGGTTGCACATGAACCTAGAGCTAAGGGACTGCCGTCTGTAGTGTATCGTATATACCTTGACACAGTTGTACTACGAGGATATATGAGATGAGTAGAATGTAGAGGTTCTTGCGTGAAGGCTGATCCCCAATGCGCATGCGTTAGGGCTAACTGCTAATAGAGGCGTGTTAGGAGACTTAGCAGTTAGTAGAGGTACATGGTCGTGGATGCGACTTGACAGGTACATTGGGTAGGGAGAACAATTGTAATGACCATGGTTCGTATTACATATTTTGGTATACTTGTACGTATTTTGACTCGTATTGCATGACTCCTTGCTTGGTCTATTTGGCATTTTCTATTGCTTTGTTCGGTTCGGTTTGGCTTGGTTTGGTTTTATTTATGAACCAACCCCTACCTACCCCCACCCTCACCATTTATTAATCCCATTCTCTTCTCTCTCCTCATTATCACTTCAATAACTCTTCTTCTTCTTCATTTACTCCTCTCCACCTACACCCAAGAGACCTAGGCAAGTGCAACTTGCTTCATGATGGATCTCAAGTTTTATTGTTCCATTCTCTTCTTTACCTGATTATAAGCCTCTTTAGAACTTGGAGTTTTTGATTTTTATGGATAGATTCTTCTAGATCTACATTATAACTTTGGGGTTTCATAAGTTCATGGAGTTTTTCTTGATTTTGATCTACTAAAACTTGTTATTTTCGAAAACTAATAGTTCCATGAGCAAGAGCACGGAATTTCGTATGAATTTGGTTTTTGATTCACCTCATTTCGAGTTAAATGAATTTTTATGGCCAAAATAAGTTTTCTGAATTTTTCATGTCGGCTGAGTAAAATTTTACGCACGGACCCTGTTTATGCGTATATTACACTGGATGGTATCCAGAATGTAAAATTTTACGCAGGGAACCCTGTTTATGCGTATTTTACGCTGGATGGTATCTAGAATGTGAAATTTTATGCAGAAAACCCTTCTTATGCGTATTTTACGCTGGATAGTATCCAGAATGTGAATTTTTACTCTGGAACCCTTCTCTTTTGTGTATTTTATGCAGAATCAAATTTTTGGCGTAAAAAGTGCACATAATGACTTTTTTTTGCCAAGTTTAGCTATTTTCTATCCAGAATTTCGAAAAACTTAAAACATGAAAGTTTTAGATCTTTGTCTTGCCTTTCCGAATATCTTTGGAGCACCTCATTTGGAGTTCGTATGTGGAAGTTATTACCCTGTCTCCTGAGCTGCATGATTCCTCCACAGCTCTTGCACCCTGTTTATGTTAGTTATTGCATATATGCTCATACCAGGTCAAATGTTAATTTTAAATATGTTCCATGACACGATGGTGACCGTTGTGGTACACTTTTGACGAATGATATGACATAATAGTGGCCCGTCGTGGCGCACTCTTGACAGTGAATTTGATATAATATATATCTCGAATGTTGTTGCGACGGCTAGCATGTCATGACAGAATTGAATGGCCTGGACACCGTGGGTGATTGCGTTTGTACAAAATGAACTGGTATATTTTGTATCATGTCTAGGACAGGGATCCGTGAGTACCACGGTCAGGGGTACCTACTGTAAATGGCTAAGTCTAATAACTAGAATAATTCAGTAGTCATGAGGGATTTCCCCAGTTACAGACGATCCCGTTATCCCGGCCACCATTGTTGGACTTGTAGCCTGCCGACGAGTAGGGCACATGTCTAAATTCACCGATATATGGAAAAGAACGAGGCATTGCTTAATGAATCCAAGTCGTCTGGATAACCTGGATTAGCTGCAGGGCTTGTGGCTGGAGGAACATCTTATTGCATATTGCTAGTAACTAGGGCTTGTGATAACCCTAGTTAGCTAATGTAGAAAGCCGTTGTCACTGATTGGCAGTGAGCGATTGCATGGTGTAGATTCAGTGCTCGAAATGATCGCATGATTGTCACTTTTTAACAATAAAGATCAGAGGCTAAGTTCTGTTCAGGCGAAGGGTTACAACCCCGGTCCTTGTTTGGTTTAAGGGTTGTAACCTGGCTCCCGGAGCAGTTCTGTGTCCTCTCTTCGTTTATTGTCTTATTGTACCCCACGTCTTGCTCGTCATATTTCACTTTACTAACAAGATTTAGAGACGGAGTTCTATTCAGGTGAAGGGTTACAACCCCGGTCCTTGTTTGGTTTAAGGGTTGTGACCTGGCTACTTGAATGGTTCCCTCGTACTCTAATATGACTGTTGTTATTTTTTTATTATCAGGCTCTTTCATACTTACTTTTAATATTTGTTTCTGATATGCTAGTTTTAGTTCTTAAGGTAAACCTCCTTTGTGGCACTTGCTCTTTTTGGGATCTGACCCAGCTGGTTTTGTATGGCCAGATTTCGGAGCAGCTCCAGAGGATCTACCGACTTTCCAGCCCGATGGTGACCACCAGGAGTAACCAAGGCAACGAGTGGGTTTATTTTTTTGGCTCTCCCACTCTATTGTAAAATTATTATTTTGAGGCGTTTAGCCGACGAGAACATGTTAGCTCGTATTGCATACCTTACTTACTGTCTGCCTAAGGGCTGTAGCATGATTGACAAATCCTAGGGTTGATCATGTATTACTGAACTCTTGCTAGTCCCCGCATTTTGTAACGACTAGCTTCATGATCAGCTGAATATGTAATGTCTGGGACGCCTTACTATTGTATATTTTGTGATCTCACATCTTGTAACTTTACTTGCTTGCTTAAGATTGAGACATTTAGGCTTGTTATTGACCATAGGAGACTGATGGATTGTAGTTAAACCCTCATGTATCTAGACAGCTGTGACCGTATAGCTAGGTGGATTCTACTTCAATATACGTAGTTGGCTATGTTTGCCCCCGTTCTCTAGTATTTCGATTCTGGGGTGTGACATGGTTTAAGTGGTGGCCCGTACAGGTCTTGTAAATCAAGATATGTGAGGGTTTACCGAATAGATGTCTCAATCAGCACTCGTCCTTGATCTCTTCTCATATCCTCTGAATCCCTGGAATCTTGATCTGATCACATGCTTGTATCTTTGATCTATCTTGGTCCTTCCTTATTGTTCCCTATGTCGTCTTCTTCAGCGGTATTGTTCGTGGTCCTACCGATCGGCAAGGCGGAGCACCTCCCGTGGACCAGCAGCAACAAGAGGATCAAGCCCAGCACTCAGGAGCAGCTTCCCAGGTCATGCCTTCCGGAGATCCAGAACCTCCGGAGCAGCCTGCCCAGCCTGCAAGGCAGGATGATGGAGCCTTGGTTGGACTTATTGTTTCACTTAACAAAATGCCTAAAAATTGGCTTTTGAAAGAAAACGAGAAAAAGTACAAAAAGTACAAATTGTTCTCGAAAGTATTGCTGTGGAAGTCTGATCTGAAGGCGATCACTTTGTTCTTTGGACCATACGTTGACGATGAAGATCACTGCTAGAAGATGAACAACCGGAAGAACTAAGTCACCAGAAAGGTATCGACGTACTTGGGCACTGATGGCGAGGTCGAATGCTTTTCTGCTTTGCTTCACTCTGTTTTGGAAGAAAAGTTGAAGAAGAATGCTCTCAAAAAATCAAAGTCTCTAAGCTCTGATCTCTGTATTCTTCCCTTGTCTCTCTCTGATGCTGATGATGTGAAAAATAAGTCTATTTATAGACTTGACCCATTGTGCGTAAAAAGCAACAAAATTGGGTTTTTACGCTGATAATTGTCACCCACGATGGGAGTCACCCTCTACGTATGTTGACACGTGTCCCATTATTTCAACAAAAATAGGAAGCACGTACACATGTTCCTCAATAAATATGGCATGAAAGCCACGTGGATAAACCACGTTCCAAAGCAGTCAGGAAGAATTGGGTGTAAAAATAACCCAAAATATGCTCCAAGCGTAAAGTGGCAAACTGGCGTAAAAAATAACTCAAATAAGCTTCTCAGCATAAAGTGGCTACAATAGCCTTGAGCGTAGAACTTAGCCCAAATAGACTTTACACTCACAATAGCTTTGAGCGTAAAAGCTCACATAACTATCGTGTGTAAAAAGAAGTGATCTTAATGAGCGTAAAATAGCCTTCTCTGTACACCATACGACAAGTATTGAGCTTGGTGCAAATCCAATCTCTTCGAATTCTGTGTTTATACGCTGTCAGCAAATCATTATGTCAGATTCATTATCACTTGCATTAATGAGACCTGACAGCCTGTTCCCGGGCGTAAAACTCAACGATTAGGCCTGGCGTAAAGTAGCTTACGTAAAATAGCTAGGCGTAAAATTCCCAAACTCTTTGACTCAGTCCATAGAATATTTTTTTATGCTCCTACAAGACCCCCTTCATAGTTTTCAAATATCTTTCAAAATTTGAAACACTTTGAACAGAAGCGTAAAATTCGGGATATCCAACAGTCATTCGCGTAAAAGTTGGGATATCAATAGTCAGCGTAAAATCTGGAATTCGAACCGATTCAAAAATTCCCTATAAATAGGGTTCTTCGGGGAGAGAGAAAACTTTACTTTGTTTTTTTGTTCTCCCAAGCTTTCTCGTTCACTCTTTTGTATTCAACTCGATGGCCCCAATGAAATTCGTCGCTGGCAGCAGCAAAAGAAAGAAACCCGCCGTCGATTCCTCGACGGTCGACCGCGCACAAACTCCTGTCAGATCATCAACAGCGTCTGAGCCTGGCAATCCTGCCGTGGCTCCTCCAATGAGGGGTAAAGCATTGATCCTTCGGCTGAAAAACTCGTCGGAGAAGAAGACCCAAATATTTGATTTCACGCCCACGTTATACGTGTCAGCGTAGAAGTTAAGATAATCAAAATACGCCCACGTCTATACGTGTTAGCGTAAAATCAAGTAATACGCCCACGTCTGTACGTGTCAGCGTAAAACTTAAGTTACGCTCATGTCCACACATGTTAGCGTAAAACTTAAAATACGCTCACATCTAACGTGCCAGCGTAAAACTTGAAATACGCCCACATCTATTGTTCCAGTGTAAAATACGCCTACATCTAATGTTGCAGCGTAAAATCATACAAAATGAAAGACTTTGTGTCAAACAAAGACTTTTTACAACTTAGACCAATTTAAAAAGATACCAAATTAGACTTTTACTAACTTGATTTTTTTTTCTTTTTTTCTTATGGCAGTGGACTTGCAAATTCACCCTCTCGCAGAAGTTTTTGGCTTATCAGTTGGCATGGTGGGCTCAAATTATCTGGAGAATCTGTCTCACGTCACATTTCCTCAATCGAACCCCGATTACCCCATAGAGAGGGCACAGCTGATAGCTGCTCAAGGGGATAGGATGCTATTATCCATGATAAATGGAGAATTATTGACTTCACTGAATGAACAACACTTTACAAAACCAGCCTTTTTATTTGGGGATGCAATTGACTGTAAGTCAAAGACACACCCCAAGAAGGAGTCTTGGGTGTTCAAATCTGGAGATAAAGCCATGTATCTCCCTGACATGGACAGAGATTACCCTTTGTCAGCATTCTTCCATGCCACCCACCCTCAACAAATGCTGTGGAATCTGACTCCCAGCAGTCACGGAAGGCCGGGTAGAATTGTATTCAAGAGAGATCATACCAATGATATGGGATATTTCGCTAGCGTTCCTAATGGTGGTGTTACTTCTTTCTCTGGCCTCATGCCAGGACTTACCCCAAGTGAAGATTCGGGTTTAATGCAACCAGTGCAGACCCAGATGTTTGTCAACAGGTTCATTAGGAATGGGGTATTATATCCCCAAGCAAATCCAGGCTACCAGGATGGTTGACTCCTTTCAACCAGAACTGGATTCAGATTAGCATTTGGATGATGAAGAACTTCGAAACAGAGCTGAAAGATCTCGGCCTGTATGAAGCGGTAGCTTCCACTAGTCAGGGTATACCCTCGAACGCTAACCTGTTCATGGCCCTGATGGAGACATACATAAGTTCGACTGGAACTTTTGCAACCTCGAAAGGCGAAATGGGTCTTGCACTCCATGAGATGCAATTCATTTCAAAACTGCCCATGGGAGAAGCTCCGTATGAGGAATACGTTCTCTCCAACCGGGAACTTGCTGAAATCAGAGAGACAAACCCTCAGTTGATTGAGGTATATGAAGAATTAATGTGCCACTACATAATTTGTACTACAATACAGGAAAGTACATCTCATCTAGCATACATTAATAAGTGGACCACGTATCTCTTCTTTCATAAGGATAAAATATCCAAGGATGACAAAGAAAGATTCCAGGAAAATAAAGCTCTAGTTATCAATTCAGATTCAACCATTCCTGCTAACAAGATTCGGAATATGATGACAGTCTATAAATTCTCGAATAAATATCTGTCCACCAAGACTGGAGAGTTTCCTGCTGGAACTGAAGCCTTGAGCTTCCTTAGATACGGCAGCCAAAAGATCTCTAGGAAAGCCTTGCTAGCAGGCTTCCTTTCTTTATGGTTAAGAAGATGGGTCGTACAGGGAAGTGGTACGGTTGATAGAATCCACCGTAGCGTACTATGGCCCGCAGTACGCTTGGTTTTTAAACTCAGAATTAACCTGCTATCGGCGATGGTGTGCCAAGTAAATACAGGTTTGAGGACCTTCGGTGAGGAGTTAATTAACAATGCTCCACATCAGAATGCATTCCCTAGGGTAGAAATGCCCTATACTTATTTGATTGCCTGGTTATTGCACCACAACTGCAATCTGTTACCACCAGGACCAGGCGATGATGCGAAGGTCTTCCTCCAAAAATTCAGCAAGGCTACATGGACTGCTACGACATTGGCAGATACTCGGACAGTTTTGAACTATTCTTATGGTTCGAACTTCTTCTGTACCCGGCCACAAGTTCTAGCCGACTGCTTTAGTGTCCAGTTTGAAGATAAAATTTACGGAAGAGCTATATTGCCACCAGCAGTCATCCAATGGCTACAGTGCATCAGGCCCTCTCACTTGATGTACAGAAATGAATATAATTGCACGTTCGAACCATATCTACCCAGTAGGTTCGCTCGTCAATTTGGATATGACCAACTTCATGTTGGTAATCCCTGTACCAGTTTCTGTCACTACGGGAAACTGCTTGATGGTGCCAGGGGTTGGAGATATTTCAGTACTGCCCGTACGGCAGCCAGATTCAGGGTCTCAACCGCCACCAGCACTACAGAGCTACGTATTCTTCATTCGTATGCTCACTTTTACTCTTTTATCCGTTTATTTGCCCATAGCTATAATATGAGAGGTAGCCTGAGATGGCCTAAGGAAGGCAATGTTGAAGAACCAGTCAGGGTACCAACAGATATTTCTGACGATGTTGCTGTTCCAGATCCATATTTGGAAGTTATTGCTACAGGAATCGAAGAAGAGGCTGCAGAACCTATTATCATTGAGAAATCCCGCAAGCGAAAGCAGAGTACAGCTACTACTCTTCCAGTGAGGATTCCCGAAAAGAAGAAAAAGGTCACAATCAAAATGCCTTCCAAACTAAGAGCTGCCACTCCAGAGGATGACATTTTTGTCGAAGAGCTGCCACATGTCGCCTCTTCTTCAACTCATTTTGATGAAGGATCCTCAGCCTCCCAAGCAGCCACATCAACTAAACCTGTAAGGATTTTATCGCCAGGACGCCTTAGTACTTCACTTCGTTTAACCTTGCCACAAAAGGCACCAATAGTTAAAGGCGTCGCTTCATAATCTATCCCATTAGATGAACCAGCTCTCGATTTTGAAGATAAAGATTGGGATGTGGACTATGACACATATTTGGCACGTTCTACACCTATTCCAGGTATATATACAAAATTATACAAGATTATATATTATGATTTTGTATTTTAATTTGTTTTGTTCATTTTACAGGTGTTATTATTGCACCAAAACCTATGGCTCCTCCTTCTCCTCAGGAAAATATTTATGAGGAGAACCCGAAGTCTGAGGCAGAGAGTTCTTCTTCAGATAGAGTAGAGGAAATTCAACCAGAAGAGGAACTACGACAAGATCTTGAAACAGAAGTTCAACCAGGATTATCTTCTCATATTGACAACAGAGAAGAAGAACAAACTGCAGATGAAGAAGGAACTGATCTCAATGAAGAGATTGAAGTATTTCAAGAGTCTAAACAGCCAGAAGTCCAAGAAGGTGATGAAGGCATAGTCAAGTCATCCACTAAAACTGGAAATGTCATGATAGCATCATCTGCTATTATTACTAATCCAACAGAAGTTCATGAGGAGACAATGCCTGAATCTGAATCAGCTGCTCCAACTATCACTCCATCCACCACAATTACCGCCACCAGAACTCCAGAAACGACTGGAGTGACAAGTACTGAAGATGTGATCCCTGGAGCTCCTAGGGATCAGTTAGCTATGGTAACGACAACGACATCGTCTATATCTCGTTCTGCTACCAAAGCAACCACCTCTGCTAGCACTGAAGATATGATCCCTGAAGCTCCTAGGGATCAATTGACTATGGTAGCGATGACAACATCATCTTTATCTCATTTTGCTACCGGAGCAACCACTTCTGCCCCAAGTATTCAGAAAAAAGATTTAGTAGAGATTGTTGCAACTCCGAGTTCCAATGCAGAGATGAATCTCTTATTTGAGATTCATACTGAATCTTTTTACAAGACACTAGCAGCTCTGATTGACATGGTCTTGAATAGGGGCTTGAGTTATAAAAGCTTGAAAGGCACGATTATTTCCACTATCAGGAACGTCGCTATGTTTAATGATGTTGAGAGAGCAACTGTATTGGAAAAAATGGTAGAAGAACTTGAGCAACCTATTAAAGAATATTTGAGGTTGACAAGTGAAACAGCTGAAAGTCTCATTCAAGCTGAGTATGATGCTTTATCAGCTGAATACACTGCTCGAGAGACTACTTTCAACGACTCTCTCAGAGAACATAGTAGCAAAGTCGTCAAAGAGAAAGCTTTCTTGGCTGACGCAAAGCCTCAGTTGGAGCATTATAGAGAAGCCTATGAAACTTCAAATACAAAAATTCAGGAACAAAATGATAAAATTCGTGAAGTGGAGGCTGAATTAGCTCGTCTGAAAGATGAGAAGGAGCAATTAATAGTAGCTCATGACCAATATTTGACACAGAGCTCAATTCTGGAGGAACAAGTTTTTGGAGCTGAATCTACTATCAAGCACCTTGATGATGCCCGAGATAATCTGATAGCTATTTTTGCTAAGTTTTCTCCTATTTGCACTCCAGAGGCTAGAAGAAAGATAGCTACTGAAAATGTAATGGGCTCTCGTGAGAAACGCTTAGTAGAGCTCCAAAAATTGTTGAAAGATATATCCACTCCGCCTTAGGCAAATAGGGAGCTTTTGTAACCTTTTACTTTATTCAAGAAATGAATAAAATATTTGTTTTGTGATCCTATCATTTATTTTGAATTTAAACAATAGGTATGAGATAGAAAACACTTATCAGAGGTAATATGGACATGATAAGTCTTCGAAACTCAATCAATTGTATCTATTCAGAGGTAATATGGACATGATAGATAATAAAATCTTGTTTTCTGTTTTAGAGTATACAATACTATCAGAGGTAATATGGATATGACAGATTGTAATGACTCAAAGAAAAAATAGATTAATATCTATTCAGAGGCCAAATAGACAAGATAGATAGGGAAAACAAGCAGACTTAATATTTATACAGAGGTCAAATGGACATGATAAATAATAAATCCAACTTTTTATACCAACTGGTAAGACAAGTAATATAATCAGCTTAACCAAACATTGGTAGCTGGGGAAATGAGAAGACAGATGTCATTGAGGATATATACCAAAACTATGAAAGAATGAATGAACCAACGTTTCTTTTGGAAAAAGAAAGATTATTTAAATTCCACAATTAAATGGATGAATCTGATGTAATGAATGGATAGGTCTTTTCAGGAATGAAAAGTTGTTTCAATTTCTAAGACCGATTCATTAATAGCTCTCTCCAATAAATAGATGAGAACTTTTTTGTAATATTTCAACCTTATTTCCATTCTTCTATTGGAAATGTCTTCCAAGAACGTACTGCAAAAGACTGAAGTCACCATGAAGGTTGAGGACGTCATCGAGATGCACCCCGTTGAACCAATTATGTCAAGCCCAACTGGAAAAGGCGAAGGCTCTTCTACGCCCAAGCCACCCCAAGACATCCACGCTTTTCTAGTAGAGCCAGGAAAAACTCTTGAAGACGAGGCGCTGAGGGTGGCTGCCTGCAAGTTTTTTGTGAACTCAGGCAACGATGTCTTCAATGCATTGACTGACTATGTATTCAATAAGGAAGGCAGTGGTCCTCATCCTTAATCCTTTGTTCTGAACAAAAATAAAAAATTTATTTTCATTCAGTTTTTTTCTTTTCTTATACATAGTATTTCTTAAGAAATTTGTCATTGATCGGCATTATGAGTAAATCTCCATTGGGCTTAGATAACCGATAAGCACCGTTGGAAAAAACTGTCTCAATAACATAAGGGCCTTCCTATTTTGCTTGGAATTTCCCTTTGCTTTTATGAGTCATCACCATCGGTCTTCGAACGGCTAAAACTAACTCACCGACCTTGAATACCCTCTCTTTAACTTTACGATTGAAAGTTCGAGATATACGGGCTTGATATAGCTCAATATGTTGTTGTGCTTGAAGACGCTTTTCGTCCAATCCTTCAAGTTCTTGGAGTCATAAGCGATCATTGTTCTCTGTAGTTAGCTCATTAGCAATGGCTATACGAAGAGATGGAATTTGGATTTCCAGTGGAAGGACAGCCTCACATCCGTAAACCAGTAAAAATGATGTAAAACCGGTAGGAGTTCCAACTTACGTTCGATAAGCCCATAAACATTCTCCAAGTTTCTCATTCCAATCACGTTTATTAGAAGAGACAAACTTTTTAAGAATTTTGATGATCATCTTGTTGAAAGCTTCAGCTAAACCATTAGCAGCTGGATTATAAGCCGTAGACGCCAAGTTTTGGATCCGATTCTTATTACAGAATCGATAAAATGCCTGACTGGCAAATTGTGGTCCATTATCATGAATTATCCGTCGGAGAATCCCGAAGCGATAAAGAACATGATGTTTGATGAAGCTAATCACATTAGATGTTTTCACTTCAACAAGGAAAACTGCTTCTGCCCACTTAGAAAAGTAATCGGTTACAGCTAATATAAACCGATGTCCCCTGACAGAAGGAGGATTAATATGACCAATAATGTCCATGCCCCAAGCTTCGAAGGGCCAAGAAGCTACTGTAGGATGCAAGAATTCAGACGGTTAATGAATAAAATCAGCATAAATCTGACATGCTTTGCACCGTCTAGCATAATCCACAGCATCTGCTATCATGAATGGCCAATAATATCCCATTCTTCGAAAACGGTCTTGTAATTTTGGACCTGGCTGATGAGCACCACAAACACCATCATGAGCTTCATGAAGTGTTTGCGTAGCTTCACTCTCCGAGAAACAGTGTAGCAAAAGTCCATCATATGAACGACAATATAACATATGTAAAGACGAATCATAATAAAATCGAAATGATCGTCTCTTGATTGATACGGCTTCTTTTGGATCTTCAGGTAAAATCCTATGAACCGCATAATCAATGAATGGACTTCTCCAATCCTTCTGCTGGGAACTTGACTCTGTAATATAACTCTGTTCAATATACAGATTATTCTTAACACAGAATAAGTCTCGGTCCAACAAAGTAATTATGTTTTGTCTTCGAATTGGAACAGCTAAATCTGCAGCAAGGCTAGCAAGAGCATCAGCTTCCACATTCTGAAAATGTGGTACGAATTCGATGAAGAATCCTTTGAATGAAAGGACCAATTTGATTACCACTTGATGATAAGGGATGAGGTCAGGATTTCTGACTTCATATGTCCCTCTAACCTGATTAACAATCAGTTGAGAATTTCCGTAAGCCTCTAAGAACTCAATGTCCAATTATTTTGCTACTTGGAGACCAATTAACAGAGCATTGTATTCTGCCATATTGTTAGAGCATGGCTCATTGAGAGAATAAGCACGGTATACGACTATTTTGTCAGGAGAAACCAAGACGATTCCCACTCCGAAGACAATATTGCCTTTAGGTCCAACCCGTGATGCTCCATCAAAATATAATTGCCAAATATCATCTCTCAAAGTCATGTTGCAATCCACAACTTCATCTGGAATATCTTCATATAGCTTCGATATTTCAGGTATAGGGTAAGCTGCTAAGAAATCAGCTAATGCTTGACCCTTAACTGATTTTTGAGGTACGTAAACCATGTCGTAAGGAGTGAGCAACATCGCCCAGGTAGCTAACCTGGAGTTAAAAATGCTTGGTTTTCTCATCAGTACCCGAATAGGATTTATTCTGGAGATGACATGAATAGTTTGTCCTGACACATAATGTCGTGTCTTTTGTACAGCAAAAGCCAAAGACAGACATTCTTTTTCTACAGGAGTATACCTATGTTCAGCTCCGACCATTATTCGGCTAAGATAATAAATTGCTTGTTCATGACCCATATCACTTTTCTGTGCAAGAAGAGCACCAAGTGAATGATCTAATGCTCGAACATATAGCAAAAATGGTCTTCCCACTACTGGTGGCACTAGAACAGGAGGATTTGTTAGGTATTGCTTGATGTCATTGAAAGCTTTTTGACGCGCTTCATCCCAAACAAATGATACACCCTACTTTAATAGACGGGAGAAAGGTTGGCATCTCCCAGAGAGATTGGATATAAATCTTCTGATATAAGCAATGCGACCTTGGAAGTCGCGGAGTTCTTTTAAATTGATGGAGGACGCATTTCAAGAATTACTTTGATTTTATCAAGGTCAACATGGATACCCTGAGAAGTGATGACAAATCCCAAAAACTTGCTACTGGAAACCCCTAAGAAAGACTTGGTAGGGTTCATTTTCAATTGATGCTGACGCATCAGTTCAAATACTGTCCTTAAGTCTTGAATATGATCATCTTTTGATCGACTTTTGACAGCAATGTCATCTACATAACATTCAACTGTCTTCCGTAGATGTTCTGGAAAGATGTTGCTCATAGCCCTTTGATACGTGGTACCGACATTTTTAAGACCAAACGGCATAACCGTATAATAATAAACCCCAAGGGGTGTTTGGAAAGTAGTATGCTTCTCATCTTCGGGATGCATCTTGATCTGATTGTATCCTGAAAATCCGTCCATGAAAGACATGCGTTCAAAACTGCATGTATTATCTATCATGACATCAGTAATTGGAAGTGGAAATTCGTCCTTTGGACAAGCTGCATTAAGATCTTGAAAATCTATGCAAACTCGGACTTTTCTGTTCTTCTTCATAACAGAAACAATATTGGCAACCCAGTCTGGATGTTGTTCTTCACGAACAAAGCCACATGTAATCAACTTTTTGACTTCCGCTTCAATTGCATCCATCATGTCTGGTCGAAAACACCGTTACTGTCGTTTTACAGGCTTGGCATTAGGAAGAATATTGAGTTTATGAGTAGCAACTTTAGGATCCAAACTCGGCATATCCTCATAACTCCATACAAAGATATCAATATATTCTTTAATTAATTTTATCAACTCTTCCTTTTCATCTTCGAAAAGGTTCTTACTGATGAATATTGGCTTGGATGTAATTCCCTCTCCAACATCGATTTGAAGAATCTCATCCTCTGTAGGTGGTTGTCGTTGTTCAAAACGAAGTTCCCACTGTGTGTCCATCTGTTGGGCCCAAGGGTCATTTTCAAATGGCTCAGATTCGTCATCAATTTGAACCATGTTGACTGAGAATATACATTCAGATTCATCAAAATAGTCTCCTCCAGCATATTCAGATTCAATGAAATGGATTTCTTCGGAATCTGAGGATTGTGAAGAGAATTATTCTTGTATATCATCATTAAACATGTGGATCGGATCATATCCCAACCCATGACGAGTTTTCTGGTAAAACGGATCACCACATAATGGTAATCGTCTACCCTTGCCTTGATTGAGACCTTGCATAGTCTTCAAATCATATCCCATATTCTGGATAATCTTGAGAGATTGTTGACTGTATTTGTCAATTCAGATTCTTCCTTTATCTTTATCTCTAAGATCATCCGTTTGAACAAAAGGGATATTTTTAGCCAGGCCAAACACAATTTGACGCTTGTTTTTCTTATCAGACGGAATCACGAAATAAGATTCTTCGTGACGTCTATAAGTTACACAAGCTTGCGATGAAGCGGCTACAGGAAGAAGATAGGGAGAAGATGTTAGGAACCTCTGAGCATAAGGTCCAACATCGATATGAGGAGGAAATTTTTTTTCTTTATTGTCAGTGTATAAAGTTTCCTCTGTATCTATGTCATCTTTATATTGATGACTTAGATCATCAGAAGATAAAGTCATTCTTTCAACAAATTTGACAGCCATATACTCAAAAAGGAAATCTTCATTGATATTGGAAAGTACAAAATAATCAATATTTACATCATTTACAATTTGACCGCTATGCTTCGGATTAATCATTAATGGACTGTCATCCGCCTTTTGCGTAGACTCGCCAAGATTAATGATCAATGGTGGTTCTGGATCATTCGTACGAGAAGTACATCCCTTGACTTTGATCATAAGGGGTTGATCTTGACTCTTGGCAGGAACATTCACTGATTCTTCAGATGTAGTTCGAGTTTTCCCTTTGACCTTGATCTTCAGAGGTTGGTCGTTGACAGGTTGAGGTTGGATTTGCCCTTTGACTTTGATCTTCAAAGGTTGCTCTTCTGGAGGATCTTCAGTAATAGATTGATCTTCGGCAGATGATCAATTTTCAGCCATGTCTAATATCTCATTTACATGCTCTTGTTTGTAGAGCATTGAATCAGAAAAATAAGCTTCGACACCCTTGAAAGGATTGATATTAGTAAACTCAATCTTCACAACCCCTTGAGAATCCACGTACTTGAAGCATTGGTGGAGAGTTGAAGGCACAATATTATGCTCATGTAACCATGGTCTTCCAAGAAGGATGTTGTAGGATACGTCTGAGTTAATAATATAGAATGTCGCCATAGTTCGAAGATCACCAATCTGAATCTTCAGACGAATCTTCCCCAGTGGTTTACTCTTTCCAGAGTTGAAACCAACTATTGTAGTACTAGTGTAAGTCAAGTCACTAGTAGGAATCCTCAATGGTCTAAGCATACTCTGAAGGATTATGCTAATGGAAGACCCAGGATCAATGTAAATCCTGTCAACTCCAGTGGATTCGATATACCCAGTATAGCACAAAGGCCTGTCGTGCTTGTTATGCTTCAACAATATATCCTCTTGTGTGAAGGTAATGTTAAGAATGACCTCCATCATACTATGGCATTGTGGGGATGATACTGGTATATTATCGGAAGTCTTGAGTTGGGCTAAGCACGAGTCAGCTTGTAACAAAGCTTCACTCAAAGTTTTGCGAATTTCTTTAGAAAGATGAAGCAACTTGAAAATAGAGAGTCTAGCCGGAGTATTAGCTAACTGGGCTAGAATATCAAATTTCTAGGGTTTCATCATTACCCCTTGACTGGAAGCAGACTTCAACGGGACGTCGAAGCGTACTGCTTTCTGTTTCTCCTTCTCAACCACAGATGGTTTAGTAGGAACAAGAGACGGCTGAGTTGGTGGTGTTTCAACATCCTCTATTTCTTTGGAGGATCCCTCATAATCTTTATGGTACTCTTTCCTAGATCTTGTACCAGCAAAAGTTTCTTCTTCAGATTCAGAAGAAGGAAGTACCATATTGCAGGATTTAGTTTTCCTTCCCTTAACTTTCTTCTTGTGAGAATTTTTATGAAAAATCTCCGAACCCAATCCGACAGTGGATTTTTGACTTTGAATCTGTAAAGGAAGTCGCATTCCTTTATCATAGTTCAAACCCTCTACCTTTTAAAAATCATAGCCCATCTTTTTCATGAAAAGGACTGATTGCTGACTGTATAAGTGAATGGGCAGCGGACTTTTAAAAGGTGGTTCAACAGAGGAAGGAGAAGAGATCACTGTAATTACAGAAGAAAAAAAAAGGCATAGAGACTTCTGAAGAAGGAGGAATATGAATCTCTGTAGCCATAGAAGAAGAGGGAATACTCGGGATACGAGGAAAGATCCCTGTAGGAGCTTTCTCATAAGCAGCGAAGACTTGTTGTGCCCTATATAAGGGAATATTGTTCATAGCTATCCACTGATAATGAGTCAACTTGAGCTTGGTAGGAGGAGCCACACTTGGAGGACATTTTTTCAAACCTCTCAGTCTATCTTCCAAAGGAATGCCATCCCAAAGATGATCCAAATCGTCGGGATCTGGAATAACACGAGAAATTATGTTGCAGATTTTAACTTTTCTACCTTTCTTGAATTTTAAAGTTTTATCTTCATCCTCCATTTCAGGTACTAAGTCAGGATGTACCCACATAATTTCACCATTCTTTAATGTGAGAGGCAACAATCCTTCATTTTCTTCTCTGGCAGGCGAGATATTTACAATCTTCATCATCGCCTTCGGAATTGGGACAATCCATCTGGGACTTGTTGAGGAGGAACCTCCGAATTGAAGAGAAACCATATTGGTTGTGACTGTATGCGTATTGTTAGTTAAAGCAATGGCATTGGCATTAATCAGCTCTTGGATTTTCTTCTTTAGAACATAACAAGCCTTAGTAGGATGTTTTATGTATCTATGATAGATACAATACTTGGGATTGTCAGTGAGATTCACCTTATTAGGCCTTTTCGGCTCCGGAAGTTGGAGTTTGCCACTCTTTACCAGACATTGAAATATCCCTGGGATATCACTTTCGTCAAAAGAGTATTCTTATTTTGGTTTAGAAGACTCCGGATTATTCGGCGTCGTTTTGTTTTTGGAAGGATTAACCATAAGTGTATCCTTTCCTTGCCCATTACGATTGCCAGAATTATTACCAGAAGAGCCTTTCTTTCCTTTGTCTTCTGAAGCGAAGATCATCCCGTGCTCCCTAGCCAATCTACCATTAGTCTCGGCTGAAACTGCTGCTATGATAAACGAGGCCCAATCTGTGAATTGGGAACCCGTAAAGACAGCAATAGATGGTCGCAGGTTTATCTTGCATGTATCAATCAGTGCTGAATCTGGCATGCCTAGAGGCATCTTCAGAGTTGCCTGTCGGAAACGTTCAATGAACGTCCGAGTATCTTCCTTTTCCTTTTGTTTGATTTTTATTAAGGAAGACATGTTCATGTCCATGCCTCCTTCATAGAAGCGGGAAAGACATATTACTTTGAATTCGTCAAAGGACGAAATACAATTGTCGGGTAAACTACGATACCAATCGTAAGCTGAATCCATCAAGCACCCAATGAACACTCGAGTGAGAAGAGCATCATTTTTTCTGCAGATACACAATCATAATATCAAAGTAATTGATATATTGACTAGGAGAAGCCTTTCCATCAAATAAAACCATTGATTGTGGCTTGAATTTCGGTTGAAAAGGTACATCATTCCAATGAGGAGGGTAAGGTTGCTTAATCCCTAACCTCTGGAGTTGATCCTTATGCTTCAGAACTTCAAACTGTGCTTTTAATTCTCGCACTGCTTGAATAGCTTCACTGGATTGAGGAAGCACATTTGATTGAATCGTTGTCGGATGTATCATAACTCCCACTGGAGGTGGCACATCTTCTGGAATGATAGGATCTGGGGATGCAGAATTTTGGTTAACAGCAGGCTCTTGAATATTCAAAGGTATATCAACCCCTTGACTATCTTGTGTTTGTGCTGCTACTTGTACCGGTGTTGCTACTGCCGGCTGAGCAGTTTGTTGAGTCATTATTATCTGGTGCATGCTTTGCATCATAGTACGCATGTCCTTTAATGATTGCTCAACAGCAGTGAGACGTTGTTCTGTATTAGCAGATGACGTCTCCGGTTCATCTCCAATAGCGTAGGATTCAACCTCTCTTGAAGATATAAAAGGATTGGTATAGAGGTATGAATCGACATTATCTGTTTCGTACTAAAGAGATTGAGTACCCCCAGCTTCTGAATCAGAATTCTGTAGCTGTCTTTGCCTTCTTGATCGAGTATTCTGATATACTCCTTCAAAGGAATCAAGAAGTCCATTGAATTGTTGTTTTTCTGGAGTTTGGGACGTGTTGCTTCTTGGATGTCGTCCTCTTTTAGTATGAGATGCCATATTGACTGACGCATATGATAACTCATGTTCTTGGTCACCAACTTGTTGTTGAGGCGTATTGAAACTTAACCGATCAAAAACTGACCGTTTGGAAGCTGAACAACAACACTTGATTACAATCTGATGACACTCGCAATGGTGATTCTCTTGGGGGAGTGTCACAGGAGATCGTCTATCTTTACGCCTTTGCACTAACAACTCGCATAAATCAGAAGGAGCAGAAGAAGTACCAGAGATTCTGGGTTCGATCCCCAGAATCTCGTAGGAGCGTAAAAAATGTTCTATGGACTGAGTCAAAGAGTTTGGGAATTTTACGCCTAGCTATTTTACGCAAGCTACTTTATCATTGAGTTTTACGCCCGGGAACAGGCTGTCAGGTCTCATTAATGCAAGTGATACTGAATCTGACATAATGATTTGCGGACAGCGTATAAACACAGAATTCGAACAGATTGGATTTGCACCAAGCTCAATACTTGTCGTATGGTGTGCAGAGAAGGCTATTTTACGCTCATTAAGATCACTTCTTTTTACGCACGATAGTTATGTGATCTTTTACGCTCAAAGCTATTGTGAGTGTAAAGTCTATTTGGGCTAAGTTCTACGCTCAAGGCTATTGTAGCCACTTTATGCTGAGAAGCTTATTTGAGTTGTTTTTTACGCCAGTTTGCCACTTTACGCTTGGAGCATATTTTGGGTTATTTTTACGTCCAATTCTTCCTGACTGCTTTAGAACGTGGTTTATCCACGTGGCTTTCACGCCATATTTATTGAGAAACGTGTGTACGTGCTCCCTATTTTTGTTGAAATAATGGGACACGTGTCAACATACGTAGAGGGTGACTCCCATCGTGGGTGACAGTTATCAGCGTAAAAACCTATTTTGTTGTTTTTTACGCACAATGGGTCAAGTCTATAAATAGACTTATTTTTCACATCATCAGTATCAGAGAGAGACAAAGGGAGAATGCAGAGATCAGAGCTTAGAGACTTTGATTTTTCGAGAGCATTCTTCTTCAACTTTTCTTCCAGAATAGAGTGAAGCAAAGCAGGAAAGCATTCGACCTCACCATCAGTGCCTAAGTGCGTCGATACCTTTCTGGTGACTTAGTTCTTCCGGTTGTTCATCTTCTAGCAGTAATCTTCATCATCATCGTATGGTCCAAGGAACAAAGTGATCGCCTTCAGATCAGACTTCCATAGCAATACTTCCCAAAACAATTTGTACTTTCTTTACTTTTTCTCGTTTTTTTTCAAAAGCCAATTTTTAGGCATTTTGTTAAGTGAAACAAAATGGTGACTCTGCTGGAGAAATGAGAAGACAGACGTCATTGAGGATATATATCAAAACTATAAAAGAATGAATGAACCAATATTTCTTTTGGAAAAAGAAATATCATTTCAATTCCACAATTAAATGGATGAATCTGATGTAATGAATGGATAGGTCTTTTCAGGAATGAAAAGTTATTTCAATTTTCAAGACCGGTTCATTAATAGCTCTTTCCTATAAATAGATGAGAACTTTTTGTAACATTTTATCCTTGTTTCCATTCTTCTATTGCAAATGTCTTCCGAGGACGTGCTGCAAAAGACTGAAATCACCATGAAGGTTGAGGACGTCATCGAGATGCACCCCGTTGAACCAATTATGTCAAGCCCAACTGGAATAGGCGAAGGATCTTCTACGCCCAAGCCACCCTAAGACATCCTCGCTTTCCCAGTAGAGCCAGGAAAAACTCTTGAAGACGAGGCGCTGAGGGTGGCTGCCTGCAAGTTTTTTGTGAACTCAGGCAACGATGTCTTCAATGCATTAACTGACTATGTATTCAATAAGGAAGGCAGTGGTCCTCATCCTTAATCCTTTGTTCTGAAAAAAATAAAAAATTTATTTTTATTCAGTTTTTTTCTTATACATAATATTTCTTAAGAAATTTGCCATTGATCGGCATCATAAGTAAATCTCCATTGGGCTTAGATAACCGATAAGCACCGTTGGAAAAAACTGTCTCAATAACATAAGGGTCTTTCCATTTTGCTTGGAATTTTCCTTTGCTTTTATGAGTTATCACCATCAGTCTTCGAACGGCTAAAACTAACTCACCGACCTTGAATACCCTCTCTTTAACTTTACGATTGAAAGTTCAAGACATACGGACTTGATATAGCTCAATATGCTGTTGTGCTTGAAGACGCTTTTCGTCTATTCCTTCAAGTTCTTGGAGTCGTAAGAATCATTATTCTCTGTAGTTAGCTCATTAGCAATGGCTATTCAAAGAGATAGAATCTGGATTTCCAGTAGAAGGACAGCCTCACATCCGTAAACCAGTAAAAATTGTGTAAAACCGGTAGGAGTTCGAACTGACGTTCGATAAGCCCATAAACATTCCCCAAGTTTCTTATTCTAATCACGTTTATTAGAAGAGATAAACTTTTTGAGAAGTTTGATGATCGTCTTGTTGAAAGCTTTGGCTAAACCATTAGCAGCTGAATTATAAGCCGTAGACGCCAAGTTTTGGATCCGATTCTTATTACAGAATTGATAAAATGCCTGACTGGAAAATTGTGGTCCATTATCATGAATTATTCGTCGGAGAATCCCGAAGCGATAAAGAACATGATGTTTGATAAAGCTAATCACATTAGATGTTTTCACTTCAACAAGGGGAACTGCTTCTGCCCACTTAGAAAAATAATCAGTTACAGCCAGTATAAACCGATGTCCCCTGACAGAAAGAGGATTAATATGACCAATAATGTCCATGCCCCAAGCTTCGAAGGGCCAAGATGCTGCTGTAGGATGCAAGAATTCAGACGGTTGATGAATAAAATCAGCATAAATCTGACATGCTTTGCACCGTCTAGCATAATCCACAGCGTCTGCTATCATAGATGGCCAATAATATCCCATTCTTCGAATGCGGTCTTGTAATTTTGGACCTGGCTGATGAGCACCACAAACACCATCATGAGCTTCATGAAGTGTTTGCTTAGCTTCACTCTCTGAGAGACAGCGTATCAAAAGTCCATCATATGAACGACGATATAACATATATAAAGACGAATCATAATAAAATCGAAATAATCGTCTCCTGATCGATGCAGCTTCTTTTGGATCTTCAGGTAAAATCCCATGAATAGCATAATCAATGAATAGACTTCTCCAATCCTTCTGCTGGGATCTTGACTCTGTAATATAACTCTGTTCAATATACAGATTATTCTTAACACAGAATAGGTCTCGGCCCAACAAAGTAATTGTATTTTTTCTTCGAATTGGAACAGCTAAATCTGCAGCAAGGTTAGCAAGAGCATCAGCTTCCACATTCTGAGAACGTGGTACGAATTCGATAAAGAATCCTTTAAATGAAAGGACCAATTCGATTACCACTTGATGATAAGGGATATGGTCAGGATTTCTGACTTCATATGTCCCTCTAACCTGATTAACAATCAGTTGAGAATCTCCATAAGCCTCTAAGAACTCAATGTCCAATACTTTTGCTACTTGGAGACCAATTAACATAGCATTGTATTCTGCCACATTGTTAGAGCATGGCTCATTGAGAGAATAAGCACGGTATACGACTATTTTGTCAGGAGAAACCAAGACGATTCCCACTCCGGAGACGATATTGCCTTTAGGTCCAACCCGTGATGCTCCATCAAAATATAATTGCCAAATATCATCTCTCAAAGTCATGTTGCAATCCACAACTTCATCTGGAATATCTTCATATAGCTTCGATGTTTCAGGTATAGGGTGAGCAACATTGTCCTGACACATAATGTCGTGTCTTTTGTACAGCAAAAACCAAAATCAAACATTCTTTTTCTACAGGAGTATACATATGTTCAGCTCCGACCATCATTCGGCTAAGATAATAAATTGCTTGTTCATGACCCATATCACTTTTCTGTGCAAGAAGAGCACCAAGTGAATGATCTAATGCTCGAACATATAGCAAAAATGGTCTTCCCACTACTGGTGGCACTAGAACAGGAGGATTTGTTAGGTATTGCTTGATGTCATTAAAATCTTTCTGACACGCTTCATCCCAAACAAATGATACACCCTTCTTTAATAGACGGGAGAAAGGTTGGCATCTCTAAGAGAGATTTTATATAAATCTTCTAATATAAGCAATGCGACCTTGGAAGCCGCGGAGTTCTTTTAAATTGCGTGGAGGACGCATTTCAAGAATTGCTTTGATTTTATCAGGGTCAACATGGATACCCTGAGAAGTGATGACAAATCCCAAAAACTTGCCACTGGAAACCCCTAAGAAAGACTTGGTAGGGTTCATTTTCAATTGATGCTGACGCATTAGTTCAAATACTGATCTTAAGTCTTGAATATGATCATCTTTTGATCGACTTTTGACAGCAATGTCATCTACATAACATTTAACTGTCTTCCGTAGATGTTCTTGGAAGATGTTGCTCATAACCCTTTGATACGTGGCATCGACATTTTTAAGACCAAACGACATAACCGTATAACAATAAACCCCAAGGGGTGTTCGAAAAGCAGTATGCTTCTCATCTTTGGGATGCATCTTGATCTGATTGTATCCTGAAAATTCGTTGATGAAAGACATGCGTTCAAAACTGCATGTATTATCTATCATGACATCAGTAATTGGAAGTAGAAATTCGTCCTTTGGACAAGCTGTATTAAGATCTCGAAAATCTATGCAAACTTGGACTTTTTCGTTCTTCTTCATAACATGAACAATATTGGCAACCCAGTCTGGATGTTGTTCTTCACGAACAAAGTCACATGTAATCAACTTTTTGACATCCGCTTCAATTGCATCAATCATGTCTGCTCGAAAATGCCATTGATGTTGTTTTACAGGCTTGGCATTAGGAAGAATGTTGAGTTTATGAGTAGCAACTTTTGGATCCAAACCCGACATATTCTCATAAGTCCATGCAAAGATATCAATATATTCTTTAATTAATTTTATCAACTCTTCATTTTTATCTTCGAAAAGGTTCTTACTGATGAATATTGGCTTGGATGTAATTTCGTCTCCAACATCGATTTGAAGAATCTCATCCTCGGTAGGTGGTTGTCGTTGTTCAAAATGAAGTTTCCACTGTGTGTCCATCTGTTGGGCCCAAGGGTCATTTTTAAATGGCTCAGATTCGTCATCAATTTGAACCATATTGACTGAGAATATACATTCAGATTCATCAAAATAGTCTCCTCTAGCATATTCAGATTCAATTAAATGGATTTCTTCGGAATCTGAGGATTGTGAAGAGAATTCTTCTTGTATATCATCATTAAACATGTGGATCGGATCATATCCCAACCCATGACGAGTTTTCTGGTAAAACGGATTACCACATAATGGTAATCGTCTACCCTTGCCTTGATTGAGACCTTGCATAGTCTTCAAATCATATCCCATATTCTGGATAATCTTGAGAGATTGTTGACTGTATTTGTCAATTCGGATTCTTCCTTTATCTTTATCTCTAAGATCATCCGTTTGAATAACAGGGATATTTCTAGCCAGGCCAAACATAATTTGACGCTTGTTTTTCTTATCAGACAAAATCACAAAATAAGATTCTTCGTGACGTCTGTAAGTTACACATGCTTACGATGAAGCGTTACAGGAAGAAGATAGGGAGAAGATGTTAGAAACCTCTGAGCATAAGGTCCAACATCGACATGAGGAGGAAAAGAATTTTCTTTATTGTCAATGTATAAAGTTTCCTCTGTATCTATGTCATCTTTATATTGATGACTTTGATTATCAGAAGATAAAGTCATTCTTTCAACAAATTTGACAGCCATATACTCAAAAAGGAAATCTTTATTGATATTGGAAAGTACAGAATGATCAATATTTATATCATTTACAAATTGACCGCTACGCTTCGGATTAATCATTAACGGAATGTTATCCGCCTTCTGCGTAGACTCGCCAAGGTTAATGATCAATAGTGGTTCTGGATCATTCGTACGAGAAGTACGTCCCTTGACTTTGATCATAAGGGGTTGGTCTTGACTCTTGGCAGGAACAGTCACTGATTCCTCAGGTGAAGTTCGAGTTTTCCCTTTGACCTTGATCTTCAGAGGTTTGTCGTTGACAGGTTGAGGTTGGATTCGCCCTTTGACCTTCAAATGTTTCTCTTCTTGAGGATCTTCATTAATAGACTGATCTTCGACAGATGATCGATCTTCAGCCATGTCTGATATCTCCTTCATATGCTCTTATTTGTAGAGCATTGAATCAGAAAAATAATCTTCGACACCCTTGAAAAGATTGATATCAGCAAACTCAGTCTTCGCAACCCCTTGAGAATCCACGTACTTGAAGCATTGGTGGAGAGTTGAAGGCACAATATTATGCTCATGTAACCATGGTCTTCCAAGAAGGATGTTGTAGGATACGTCTGAGTTAATAACATAGAATGTCGCCAGAGTTCGAAGAACACCAATCTGAATCTTCAGACGAATCTTCCCCAGTGGTTTACTCTTTTCAGAGTTGAAACCAACTATTGTAGTACTAGTGTAAGTCAAGTCACTAGTAGGAATTCTCAATGGTCTAAGCATACTCTAAAGGATTATGCTAATGGAAGACCCAGGATCAATGTAAATCCTGTCAACTTCAGTGGATTCGATATACCCAGTATAGCACAAAGGCCTGTCGTGCTAGTTATCCTTCAACAACATATCCTCTTGTGTGAAGGTAATGTTAGGAATGACCTCCATCACACTATGGCATTGTGGGGATGATACTGGTATATTATCGGGAGTCTTGAGTTGGGCTAAGCATGAGTCAGCTTGTAACAAAGCTTCACTCAAAGTTTTGTGACCTTCTTTAGAAAGGCGAAGCAAATCTAAGATAGAGAGTCTAGCCGGAGTATTAGCTAACTGGGCTAGAATATCAAATTTGTAGGGTTTCATTATTACCCCTTGACTGGAAGCAGACTTCAACGGGACGTCGAAGCGTACTGCTTTCTGTTTCCCTTCTCAACCACAGATGATTTAGTATGAACAAGAGACGGCTTAGTTGGTGGTGTTTTAACATCCTCTATTTCTTTGGAGGATCCCTCATAATCTTTATGGTACTCTTTTCCAGATCTTGTACCAGCAAAAGTTTTTTCTTCAGATTCAGAACAAGGAAGTACCATATTGCAGGATTTAGTTTTCCTTCCCTTAACCTTCTTCTTGTGAGAATTTTTATGAAGAATCTCCGAACCCAATCCGACAGTGGATTTTTGACTTTGAATCTGTAAAGGAAGTCGCATTCCTTTATCATAGTTCAAACCCTCTGCCTTTTGAAAATCATAGCCCATCTTTTTCATGAGAAGGACTGATTGCTGACTGTATAAGTGAATGGGCAGCAGACTTTTAACAGGTGGTTCAACAAAGGAAGGAGAAGAGATCACAGGAGAAAAAGAAGGCATAGAGACTTCTGAAGAAGTATAAATAGGAATCTCTGTAGCCATAAAAGAAGAGGGAATACTCGGGATACGAGAAAAGATCCCCGTAGGAGCTTTCTCATAAGCAGTGAAGACTTGTTGTGCCCTATATAAGGGAATATTGTTCATAGCTATCCACTGCTGATGAGTCAACTTGAGCTTGGTAGGAGGAGCCAGACTTGTAGGACATATGTTCAAACCTCTCATTCTATCTTCCAAAGGAATGCCATCCCAAAGATGATCCAAATCGTCGGGATCTGGAATAACACGAGAAATTATGTTGCAGGTCTTAACTTTTCTACCTTTCTTGGATTTTGAAGTTTTATCTTCATCCTCCATTTCAGGTACTAAGTCAGGATATACCCACATAAATTCACCATTCTTTAATGTGAGAGACAATAATCCTTTATTTTCCTCTCTGGCAGGCGAGATATTTACAATCTTCATCATTGCCTTCGGAATTGGGACAATCCCATCTGGGACTTGTTGAGGAGAAAAACCTCCAAATTTAAGAGAAACCATATTGGTTGTGACCGTATGCTCATCGTTAGTTAAAGCAATGGCATTGGCATTAATCAGCTCTTGGATTTTCTTCTTTAGAACATAACAAGCCTTAGAGGGATGATTTATGTATCTATTATTGATACAATACTTGGGATTGTCAGTGAGATTCACCTTATTAGGCCTTTTCGGCTCCAGAAGTTGGAGTTTGCCACTCTTTACCAGACAATGAAATATCCCTGGGATATCACTTTCGTCAAAAGAGTATTCTTCTTTTGGTTTAGAAGACTTCTGATTACTCGGCGTCGTTTTGTTTTTGGAAAGATTAACCATAAGAGTATCCTTTCCTTTCCCATTACGATTGCCAGAATTATTACCAGAAGAGCCTTTCTTTCCTTTATCTTCTGAAGCGAAGATCATCCCGTGCTCCCTAGCCAATCTACCATTAGTCTCGGCTGAAACTGCTGCTATGATAAATGAGGCCCAATTTGTGAATTGGGAACCCGTAAAGACAGCAATAGATGGTCGCAAGTTCATCTTGTACGTATCAATCAGTGCTGAATCTGGCATGCCTGGAGGCATCTTCAGAGTTGCCTGTCGAAAATGTTCAATGAACGTCCGAGTATCTTCCTTTTCCTTTTGTTTGATTTCTATTAAAGAAGACATGTTCATGTCCATGCCTTCTTCATAGAAGCGGGAAAGAAACATTGCTTTGAATTCGTCAAAAGACGAAATACAATTGTCGGGTAAACTACGATACCAGTCGTAAGCTGAACCCGTCAAGCACCCAATGAACACTCGAGTGAGAAGAGCATCATTTTTCTGCAGATGCACAGTCATAATATCAAAGTAATTGATATACTGACTAGGAGAAGCCTTTCCATCGAACAAAACCATTGATTGTGGCTTGAATTTCGGTAGAAAAGGTACATCATTCCAATGAGGTGGGTAAGGTTGCTTAATCCCTAACCTTTGGAGTTGATCCTTATGCTTCAGAACTTCAAACTGTGCTTTTAATTCTCGTACTGCTTAAATAGCTTTACTGGATTGAGGAAGCATATTTGATTGAATCATTATCGGATGTATCATAACTCCCACTGGAGGTGGCACATCTTCTGGAATGATGGGATCTGGGGATGCAGAATTTTGGTTAACAGCAGGCTCTTGAATATTCAAAGGTATATCAACCCCTTGACTATCTTGAGTTTGTGCTGCTACTTGTACCGGTGTTGCTACTGCCGGCTGAGCAGTTTGTTGAGTCATTATTATCTGGTGCATTCTTTGTATCATAGTAAGCATGTACTTTAATGATTGCTCAACGGCAGTGAGACGTTGTTCTATATTAGCAGATGACGTCTCCAGTTCATCTCCAATAGCGTAGGATTCAACCTCTCTTGAAGATATAGAAGGATTGGTATAGAGGTATGAATCGACACTATCTGTTTCGGACTCAAGAGATTGAGTATCCTCAGCTTCTGAATCAGAAGTCTGCAGCTATCTTTGCCTTCTTGATCGAGTATTCTGATATACTCCTTCAAAGGAATCAAGAAGTCTGTTGAATTGTTGTTGTCCTAAAGTTTGGGATGTATTGCGTCTTAGACGTCTTCCTCTATTAGTATGAGATGCCATATTGACTGACGCATATGATAACTCATGTTCTTGGTCACCAACTTATTGTTGAGGCGTATTGAAACTTAACCGATCAAAAACTGACCGTTTGGAAGCCGAACAACAATACTTGATTACAATCTGATGACACTTGCAATGGTGATTCTCTTGGGGGAGTGTCACAGGAGATCGTCTATATTTATGCCTTTGTACTAACAACTCGCGTAAATAAGAAGGAGCAGAAGAAGTACCAGAGATTCTGGGTTCGATCCCCAGAATCTCGCCTAACCGTGGCGTCATTCGTTTCGACGTACGGGGAAAGCTTAGTCCTAGGTATATAGGGCTGTTCGATATCCTGGAGCGAGTAGGAGATGTGTCCTATCATCTCGCTCTTCCGCCGTTTCTGAGTGAGGTGCATGACGTGTTCCATGTATCCCAACTACGACGGTATATCCCGGACCAGGGTCATATCCTGGATCATTCAAAATTGGTTGTTGGTACCAACCTTTCGTACGAGGATGGGCCCACGTCCATATTGGACCGGAGAGAGAAGATACTCAAGAATAAGACTATCAAGTTAGTCCGAGTTGCTTGAGGTCATCACTCTTTGAGTGAGGTAACATGGGAGCGTGAGGATGATATCCGATCACGATATCCCGACCTATTTGACTCGTAAGGTATAATGTCTTTCTTATGCCTTACGCTCTAAATTCCTTGCTTGAAATGAATGATTGCATGGTAGATTGCTTGAATATAGCTTGTCCTTGCCTCTCTAGCCTCTTAATTAAATTCTGAGGACGAAATTCTTTTAAGGTGGGTAGAGTTGTAATGACTATGGTTCGTATTACGTATTTTGGTATACGTGTACGTATTTTGACTCGTATTGCATGACTCCTTGCTTGGTCTATTTGGCATTTTCTATTGCTTGGTTCGGTTCGGTTTGACTTGATTTGGTTTTATTTATGAACCAACCCCTACCTACCCCTACCCTCACCATTTATTAATCCCACTCTCTTCTCTCTCCTCATTTTTACTTCAGTAACTCTTCTTCTTCTTCATTTACTCCTCTCCACCTACACCCAAGAGCCCTAGGCAAGTGTAACTTGCTTTATGATGGATCTCAAGTTTTATTGTTCCATTCTCTTCTTTACCTGATTATAAGCCTCTTTAGAACTTGGAGTTTTTGATTTTTATGAATAGATTCTTCTAGATCTAGATTATAACTTTGGGGTTTCATAAGTTCATAGAGTTTTTCTTGGTTTTTATCTACTAAAACTTATTATTTTCGAAAAACAATAGTTCTATGAGCAAGAGCATAGAATTTTGTATGAATTTGGTTTTTGATTCACCTCATTTCGAGTTAAAATGAAGTTTTTATGGCCAAAACAAGTTTTATGAATTTTTCATGTCGGCTGAGTGAAATTTTACGCAGGGAACCCTGTTTATGCATATTTTACGCTGGATGGTATCCAGAATGTGAAATTTTACGACACAGGGAACCCTATTTATGCGTATTTTACGCTGGATAGTATCCAGAATGTGAAATTTTACGCAGAGAACCCTGTTTATGCGTATTTTATGCTGGATGGTATCCAGAATGTGAAATTTTATGCTGAAATCCTTCTCTTTTGCGTATTTTACGTAGAATTGAATTTTTGGCATAAAAGTGCACATAATGACTGTTTTTGCCAAGTTTAGCTATTTTCTAGCCAGAATTTCTAAAAACTTAAAACATGAAAGTTTTAGATCTTTGTCTTGCCTCTCCGAATATCTTTGGAGCACCTAATTTGGAGTTCGTACATAAGTTATCCCCATGTCTTCTGAGTCGTTTGATTCCTCCACAGCTCTTGCACCCTGTTTATGTTTAGTTATTGCTTATATGCTCATACCTGGTTAAATATTAATTTTAAATATGTTCTATGTCACGATGGTGACCCGTTGTGGTGAACTTTTGATGAATGACATGACATGATAGTGGCCCGTCGTGGCGCACTCTTGAAAGAGAATTTGACATGATATATATATTTCGAATGCTGTTGCGACGGCTAGCATGTCATGACAAAATTGAATGGCCTGGACACCGTGGGTGATTGTGTTTGTACAAAATGAACCGGTAATGTTTTGCATCATGTCTAGGACAGGGATCCCTGAGTACCACGGTCAGGGGTACCTACTGTAAATGGCTAAGGCTAATAACTAGAATAATTCAGTAGTCATGAGAGATTTCCCCAGTTACCGGCGATCCCGTTATCCCGGCCACCATTGTTGGACTTGTAGCCTGCCGACGAGTAGGAAACATGTCTAAATTCACCGATATATAGAAAAGAATGAGACATTGCTTAATGAATCCAAGTCGTCTGGATAACCTAGATTAGCTGCAGGGCTTGTGGCTGGAGGAACATCCCATTGCATATTGCTAGTAACTAGGGCTTGTGATAACCCTAGTTAGCTAATATAGAAAGTCGTAGTCACTGATTGGCCGTGAGCAATTATATGGTGTAGATTCAGTGCTTGAATATTGCAAGCATGATTGTCACTTTTTAATAATAAAGATCAGAGGCTAAGTTCTGTTCAGACGAAGGGTTACAATCCCGGTCCTTGTTTGGTTTAAGGGTTGTAACCTGGCTCCCAGAGCAGTTCTGTGTCCTCTCTTCGTTTATTATCTTATTGCACCCCACGTCTTGCTCATCAAGTTTTACTTTACCAACAAGATTTAGAGACGGAGTTCTATTCAGGTGAAGGGTTACAACCCCGGTCCTTGTTTGGTTTAAGGGTTGTGACCTGGCTACTTGAATGGTTCCCTCGTACTCTAATATGACTGTTGTTATTTTTTTTTATCAGGCACTTTCATACTTACTTTTAATATTTGTTTCTGATATGCTGGTTTTAGTTCTTAAGTGAAGCCTCCTTTGTGGTACTTGCTCTTTCTGGGATTTGACCCAGCTGGTTTTGTATGGCCAGATTTCGGAGCAGCTCCAGAGGATCTACCGACTTTCCAGCCCGATGGTGTACACCAGGCGTAACCAGGACAACGAGTGGATTTATTTTTTTTAGCTCTCCTACTCTATTGTAAAATTATTGTTTTGAGGCTTTTAACCGACGAGCACATGTTAGCTCGTATTATATACCATATTTACTGTCTGCCTACGGGCTGTAGCATGATTGACAAATCCTAGTGTTGATCATGTATTACTGAACTATTGCTAGTCCCCGTATTTTGTAACGACTAGCTTCATGATCAGCTGAATATGTAATGTTTGGAACGCCTTACTATTGTATATTTGGTGATCTCACATCTTATAACTTTACTTGCTTGCTTGAGATTGAGACATTTAGGCTTGTTATTGACCATAGGAGACTGATGGATTGTAGTTAAACCATCATGTATCTAGACGGCCGTGACCGTATAGCAAGGTGGGTTGTACTTCAATATACGTAGCTGGCTATGTTCGCCCCCGCTCTCCAGTATTCCGGTTCTGGGGCGTGACAACAATACCTAATGTATGGGCTTCTTTGCACTTCCCTGCTTACCTGTACGCTCCTCCGGAGATGCAGGATCCAGATGTCCTCTAACGTTATCCAGAGCGTTATGGACGTAGCCCCTTGCACATGATTCCCTCTGACGATCTTCGGAAGTTACGGACGTAGGCCCCTGGTGCCCTATATGGGGACTATGCCGATCCTATTTACAGCCAGGACTCATGCGTTGAAGGTTTGTTCTTATTGCATAAACACATTAGATGGTCAGGTAACCCTTGCCAATGTCATGTCATCCCGTCCCATTAGTAGCTTGGGACAATGTCGCGTCGCGGTATAGTATACTACCTCTTGTCCTTATTTGGTTGTAGGGGTAGTCCACTGTTTCGATGATGAGATATTGGATCTTTTTACGAGTGGGACTATTTACTATACTTGTGAGTTATGACATAGTATATATATTTAGTTATGTGGCATGTTCTTTATGTATCTTGTTACGTCCCTCTGAGGACCTGGTTATCTCGCCAGGTGTGTGCTCTTGTCTTTCATAGGTGTTCTAGTCGTGGCCATGATCATCTCTATTTCTTTGAGGATGATTGCACTTTGATCATCTTTGCTTCATTCGCCAAACTCTTTCTTTTATGATGTATTTCTTTTTATAGTTGGTAGTGGATTTGTCTCCGTCCAACTACATGTACCAATGATAATTCATATTAGATTATATGATATTCTTTATTCTTTTATTTTGTGTGGATGAGATTAGATTACTCTTGGTTCACTAGATTTTACAGCTTATGTATTCATACGAGGTTTCCATATATTGGAGTATACTTCGTATGTATACAGCTGGCATGTCTATGTACCTAGTCCTACGTATTTTGGAACCGGGGCGTTACATATTTTTGTAGTGGCCTATGCAGGTTGAGTTTGTCACTTTGGTTACGTAATTGTACCGATGTGAACCTGCAATATAGGATTAGTGTCTAGGAATCTCATCCACAAGCTTGACCTCCTTCTTTGTTTCAAGTTTTGAACTCACGTTGCCATCCTTGATTTGCATCCTGCTTGAACTCTTTCTACCGTAAATTCTTATCTTTCGTGCTTAGTGACAGTTAGGAAGATGACTACACTATTATATGCTCATAGGTCAAACACATGGCTAGGAAGATTACATTGACGATTAGTGTACATTGAGGTCTTATTTGAGTTATAAAGACATTTTTCTAAAAGTATAATTTTAAGGATTAGTTAATTCCAAGTTGGGTAGTAGCATATTACCGCCTTCAATGGATAGTTGGAATTTTATTTTGCTATTACAAGGTGGTATACACGAGAGGATAGCTAGATCGAGAAAACAAATTTATGATTATAATTTTTGGAAATTGCGAAATAGTTTATGATTTATTGGGATATGAAACCGATTTGAAAAACATCCTTAAATTGTGATACATGATTTACGGTTAAGTTCAAGTTTGGATTGTAATATGTTAAAGTTTATCTCGAAATTTATTAAAGAGTTCTAAATTATAAGTTATGATTTTGTAAACAACTAGAGAATATGAGGGTTTATGATTTACGGTATTAAAGAGCTTGAGGTTTTAAATTGAGTCGTACGATTTATAAGTTTATTTAATTTTGAGTTTGAAGAGATGATGGTAAAAAAAAATTTGTTTAAAATATTTGGAAGAAATGAAAACGATTCTTGAGGAAAAATTTTAAATTTGAAATTGTGCACTTTGATGTAAGATTTACAAATCTAAGTAGATTTTGGGTTTGAAGAGTTGTGATCGTGGATATCAAATTTGAGAAAAAAATGATTATGACTGATAGGATCATTTGAATATTGAGTTTAAGTTGGTTTGCTAAGAAAAGTTACTTTGATTGATTAAAGAAATTTATCATTTAAAAGTTGTGATTATGTTTGAATAACTTAGAAATAGAAGTTATGATTGATGAGTGCTTTAAAATATTAAGCTGTAAATTTTAGATTGCTCGTGATATTCTAAGGATTTATCTTGAGGATATTTTGAGAAACTTTTGGAGTTTAAAGTTATGAAGTAATATTTAAATTTTATAGATTCATGATTTATGAACTCCTGAGTTTGAAAGTTGGAGTGGAAATGTTAAATTTTGAAAAGTTAGTAGTAACGTGATTAAAGTTCACTTAGAGAATTATGAAAGGGATTAAACTCTTAATCACGATTAAATTAAACGGCTTGGAGTGAATACAAATATGGTTGTTCATTTTGGAGAAATAAATTAGAAATTTTTTGAAGGAAATTTGAGTTTTAAATGGTAGGCCACCAAGATAACCCTAACGAGTTCGAAGGATTTCACCTTAATTGCCATATCCCCCACAACCATGATAGTAGTGTATACACAAGTGTTGTTAGTCATCTCCAAGATCATGTGGTTATATTTCAATCTTGACTCCCCTCGACATTCCCTCAAATCTAGATTTTAATTGTGACTTTCTAAATAATTGGATTGCTCCTTGATCATACCCCATCAAGTGGCTATCATATCTCAAGAAACTGTATTCCTAACTTATTTTACCTTGATCTAGTATAATCTGAATTATCTTTATTTCATGCTTTAACTTGGTCATTTATTTTGTGCGATAATTATTATCTCATGAACTCCCACTTTCTATTTTAAATTCTTTTGTTTCCTTTACCGTGACTTGGATATTTGGAGCACAACACTAGGCATTTCCATACAACAAATTCCATATACAAGACCTAGACGAGCCCACCTTCATGTAGGTATATCATGTGCCACTAAAACCCGTATCCTTGTACTCTATTTTCTTGATATGACGTCTGGTCAAAAAGACTAAACTACAACCCTTACCATGATACCAAAATACTTTCTTCAATTAGGGTCCAACATTGACTCAAATCTTTCAACCGATATATGATTATGTTCTACTTGATTCCTTAGATGCTTAACTTTGTGCCTCATCCATTGTCCCATCATACCACTAGTTTAACTCTTGTAAGTTGGGTAGAGTACCTTACAACCTAACAAGCCCTTGCCCTTGTGACCCATATGGATAAGCTTACTTAGATTGTAGAAATTACAGGACTCTAACCCATTTAACCAACCAAGTCATAGATAAAGAAACACTAGAGCCACTGTATAGGCCCGAACTTCGGGCAAGATCCAATTTTAAAGGATCTTGGACTATTTAATTTCCTTCATCATCCATTGCTTATATTTTGACTATCTTATGTTGCTATTATAGTCTAGATTTGCAAGCTTATTCTTTATCGAGCTTGTTCGTGACATATGTTTATTGTGGGCACCCACTAATATATTGTCTAATCAGAACCGGTGCATGATGGTCTGATCAACCAAGTGCACTTTAGTTCGCTTTTGTCTATCGTTCTACGCGGATGGAACCTAATTAAATTTGGCCTTTAGAATCCCATCGATGACTGTCTTGACAATTCCTTTGAAATTTTTTAGTCATCTTTGAACCACGTATTCGTATTCGATAATATCGTTTCGGAACTCCTTATTGCTTTCGCCTTCACCTATTTTAGAAGGACGAAGGCGTTGTATTAGAACTTCCTCTAGCCTTCCTATCGATTATGACCATTATCACTCGATGTTGCTATATCTTCACCTTAAACTACTCGTCCTTTTTCTCAGCCTAAATTTACTATCACAACCTTCTAATTACTTAGATGTAGCACTCTCCTAATCGTGCCCTCAACCGACCCTCAAGAAATCATATCTTCTAGGTAATTAATTCATTTCTCTAATCTTATTTGCATTCTTTAACTTTAACCATCACTCATTTTCATTCTTGCGTTAGCCCATGAATATTCTTGCCGTTATTAAAATTGTAATTTCCTAATGCATGTTTTCTTGAATGTCATATCTTCGCCCGCTTAATAACTTGATTCTATCGATACCCATTTGTGCCTTCACACCCCCTACTAATTCTTAATTTCGAGGACGAAATTCCTTTAAGTTGGGTAGGATGTAAAATCCCTAAATTTCTACTATTTTTTTCTTTATAAATTTGGTAAAAATTTATTTTTTTATTTATTTCGTATTTGTACGTATCAATGTCGTATTGTACGTCGTGCGCAAAATTGCGTTTTTCGTAATTGCTCGTCGAGTGCGAATATGTGTGAGCGTACATATTTTTAACAAAACTTTTTCTTTCTATTTTTATATAGTTTCAAAATAATATATATAAGAATTATTTTTAGATATCATACCAAAATTTCAAGTTATTATTTTATTTATAAAAAGGCCTTTCATTTATATAGTATAAACGATATTTCCTCTTTTATTGAATAGAGTATACTAGAAAGTAGAGTTAAGTAAATATTACTTAACTTAATTATTAAAATTGTATTGTGAAGTTTTCCTATTAATATTAAATATTTAACTTAAAATTTTGAAATTTATTATTAGAAAACATATTTTGAAAATAATGTTTGGCTTAAATTTTTATAAATATGGAGATCAAATTTTAATGAGATTGTTATGGGATTTTAATTTAAAAGACGGGATTTCTTCACAATTGTTTGGGATGAATTTAATTTGGATTTAAATTTATATTTGATTATTAAAGGATTAGTTTAAATTGATTTGAGTCAAATAATATTTATCTACTAGTTTTTTTAAATTAATTATAATCCTTATCCAACTGGGAATTTCCACCTCCTATATAAGGAGAGGTACTCATCCATATATTTTTACCATTCACAAATTCCTCCAAAATTATTTCTCCACTGTAGAGCCTAAAAATCAAGTTGCGCCCTGAAAATACTAGTTAGTGATCAAGTTGTGCCCCAAAGATCACGTTGCGCCACTGATGTGAAGCTCAGAGAACAAGTTGCGCCACTGGTCAGGTTGCGCCACATCTCAGACTGCGTCCAGTCTTGTTGCGCCAAAATCTACGTGGCGCTTGACACTTAATGGTCATCATTACCTGACAATATTGACGTCTAACACCACAGTGAACGAGGAAAATCTCTTCGAATCCCGTGAATTGTGCCGCTCAAGGGAAGTTGGTGGACAGATGTTCTGTACACTTCGTGAGTTGCGTCCAGGCGTAATCCAAACAAAATCCTTAGTTGTGCCTAGGCGCAACCTGAATGACTTTTGCTCAGAAGCTGCCACGTGTGTAGGCGCAGCCCAAATCAAGCGCTGTTTGACTCGTTGACTGAAGTTCGCGCAACCTGATGAAGTTGAGACAACTTACATTCTAAAGCAGAATGACGTGGCGCACATGCCACTAATCTCTTAAGACGTGTATACTATCCTGTACACGACCACGCGCATCTCAATCACATGATGCCACGCATCTAAATGCAGTTAGTACCCAACTTAACAACCGAATTAAAGTTGGCGCAACAGGAGGTCGACGCAATCCAAGTTGGCGCAATCCAGCCTCGCGCACAATCAGAATAACTGCTAAAACAGTTATTTCAAGAACTCTATAAATAGAGTTTCTAATCATTGTAAAAGGATCAGATACATAAGCACAGAGATCAAGAACTCTTAAACAAATTATTGCTACATTCTCTAGAGGCTAGAGTCTTCAAGTTCACATCATCCAAAGGATAAAGTGATCGTCTTCTGATTAGATTCCTAAAGTTGTACTTTCCCAGAATTCATTATTCTTTGTACTCTTTTACAAGTTTAGAATAAACAACTTTTTATTTTTGCAAACAAAATGGCGACTCTGCTGGGGACGACTTTCTCCTCCGACTAGAAGGTGACAACTCAATGTGACATTATGTCGATCGAAAAGACGCAGAAGTCTCTGGTTGTTCAAGTCAACCAGACAGCATACGAGAACATGATCAACACCAAGAGCAACAAGCGTACGGTGGCTATCGCTAAGAACAGGACTGTGTGGATTCCTAAATCTCCTACAATCGCTATTGCCCAGGCGCAACTTGAGTGCCCAGTGACCAGGGCACAATCCGCCTCAGTGGCTCCAGCACAGCCTGTTTCTGTTGCTAAGGCGCAATCCGCCCATCCTGCTGCCCATGTGCAGTCTAATACTATCCCTACTGCCAAAGCGCAGTCTATTCAAGCTATTGTCGAGGGGCAGTCTACCCATGTTGCTGCCAAGACGCCACCAGTAGCCTTTAGGACTATGGCGCGACCCAAACAATCGGCAACCCATGCGCAGTATACTACTCTAGCGCAACTGAAGGGAACTAGTCTTTTGCCTATTCCCTCTTCTAATTCTCAAGTTCTGAACTTGGAGAATTCATGTCCTAGTGCTAACACTAGACAGAACAAAGGAAAAAGTCCTTTGACATTTTCTCATTTGGCACAATCTATGCCTAAAATGGTCTCACAACAGAACAAAGGAAAACGCTTATTTGCTAACCCTCTTCAAAATAAAGGAAAGCACCCTTTGGTCTTTCCTCAAACTTCCCTGGTTTATGACTCAGAGGAAGACGTATCAGATTCTATTCCTGTAAACAGAGGTCCTCGAATCTCTGATACCGAAAAGAATACTGATCAAGGAGGTATCTTACCTACCCCTATGGGGTCTGGTCAAGACCTTCCTACCTTGTAAATTTCAAGATCCAAGCAAAGAAGATTAAAGGTATCACAAACAGAGACATCGGGAGCAGAATTTTCAGATTTACATGCTTATCTCAATAGGCGTCAACTAATATCACCTTTGGCAAAACGTAAGAACCCTATGTCAAAGGCCAATCTGCACCAAAAGCCAAAATTTGAAAAGAAAGACCCAAACACCTATGCTAATGAGTTGAGTACATCTTTGTACACTCAGGAAACTAAATATTTGAAGAATAGAAGACATATTCCTAACATCATTAAGGAATATATTCCTCCGACTTCTTCTCGTCCTGTAATTGTAACTGATTTACGGTAATGTCTTACACAAAGACGGAAGATTACAGGGATGTCTCCTTCACCTCTAAATCGTGCTTCGAATCGCCACTGCCACCATGAAGTCATCATAAACTGTTGTTGCCAATCGGCTCGACGATCTGTCTTTGATCGTCTAAACTATGCTTCAACTTCCGAACATATAATAGATGACGAAGATGAGCTATTATATGCTTCTGTCAACATGACTTCTCAAGGCACTGGGGGTGGGAGACGTCCAAGATGTAATGCATCCCGTAATCCTAGTCAACAATACTTAGACCGGATCCATGCATCCACTGAATGTGTCTTTCAATACACTAGATCGAGAAATTGACATTTGAACCAATGTGTCTTTAATCAAGAAGATCTCCACATTGCCCATATAGGAGACGACTATTTCTCAGAGTTTGATGAAGATAGTGAAAGTTCTGAACAAACTATCTTATCAATAGCAGCAAAAAAAGTGACGACATATACCATTATGGAGGATCAAGATGCCTCTACTTCAACCAGTCAAGAACAACGAATTGTTGCATTAGAAGACAAATTGAAGACCATGGCAGAGATGGTCGCAAGCATGCATACTATAATCATGGCTCAACATACAGTGCCACCAATTGTAAACTCTGCTATAAATCCTGAGCTTATAGCATCTTCTGTACCTATTAGTCTGGGGGTACCAACTCCTCATGTTGCTTTCGTGCCAATTCAAATTGATCCCAGTCAGTCTGGTGCTGGGGGTAGTAATTACCACGTTGTTCCTCCTCCTAACACTCCTAACCAGCCTACCAATTCCCAAACATCAGGAGATGCTAATGAGGTTGTAAAACTCTTACGCACTCAGTTTGAAGCCTTCAAGCAGAAGGATGGCTTACAAAGACTGGGCATAAAGCAACCATATCCTACAGAGTGGAAGGAAGTTCCATTTTCTGCTAAATATAAGCTTCCAACCATTATGCTATTTGATGGCAGCACTTCTCCAAGTCAGTACATCAATCATTTTGAGGTGATGACTGATCAATTACAGCCAAATGATGCTCTCCTTACCAGAGTGTTCGTCGGTTGTTTAGCCGGCACAATATATGACTGGTATCGTAGCCTGCCTGATGGCTGTATCACTTCTTTTGCTGGTTTCAAGCAAATATTCCTGGAACGATTTTATAAGGGAGTTAATGACATGACAATGTCTGCCCTCATTAAAATTAAACAGAGGCACAATGAATCCACAGAGAGTTTCATTGAAAGATTCCGCCGAGAGGCACTCAAAATGCCTTTAGGAACTCTATCTGCTGTAACAATAGACACTTACAAATTAAAATTGTTTCCTATTATCAGTATTTGGACAGGATCTACATAATTACGGGATTGGCCTTCTTTCATTATAAATACAAAAGCGGCGGAAGTCAGTGCCGAAAAGTTTAAGCAGTTAGGAGTCCAGATGACTCATCCTAACCAAGATGAGCATTCTACACCCGAGGGTAGTAATCGCTAGAATAACCGCAAGAATAAGGAAAAATTGGCCATTAATCTCAAAGGCAAAGAGTTTTTGGCTATCAATGTTACTCAGACGGCATCCACTCCATCAGCACCACTGCAAAAGTCAACTCGTCCAAAAGAAGAGTATTCTTTCGATGAAGATGATACTTTAAGCATCTTCGATTGCTTGATCAAAAGCAATAAGCTTCAGCTTCCAGAGGCAAAACGACCAGAAGAAGTTGGTAAAACTGATCACCCTAAATACTGTGTTTCTCACAGATTCATAGGCATCCAACCAGAGCATGTTATGTGCTCAAGGACAAAATCCAAGAGTTGGTCAAATCTGGAGCAATTACTCGGCAGCAGGATGAGAAAACAATGACTGCTAATGTAGTTTCTCTTCAATTCGGTAATTTTCCACCACAACTTGTACAAGATGGTGCTGTCCCCATTGAAAGGACTACTCTTAAAATCGTAAATATTCCACCTCCTCAAAATGAAGGTCTTGTTCCGCTGTCAACTAACAGAGAAGAAATCATGTGGATTCATCCAGATCTGGTGGCAGAATTTGAAATGCCTTCCTCTTCTAAGCAAAAGAAGCATTTTAAGTCCAAATCTAAGAATTGCAATATGATATCATTTGAACCAGTAACAGAAGAAGAAATTCTAATGGGCACTAGATCTGGAAAACCCTATCTTCGGGAGTATTCTGAAAATCAAGAGGACCCTGCTCCATCACCGGATGCTCCTCCTTCGTCATCCTCTTATGTTGAAGATACATCATCTACATCCTTGCCAGTGATTGGACCATCTCCTCCTAAACCAACATCAGTAGACAAAGGAAAGCAACATGTTCGCTTTGACAAAGCACTAAAGAAGTCCTCATCTCTTGGACTTGAAAAACCTTACAATTTTGACATATTTGCTCAATTGGCCAATACTCCGGCAAGATTGTCAATCTTTGAACTTTTACGTCTCTCAAAAGAAACTCATGAGACGTTAAGTGAAGCCTTGATGCAGGCTGATGCTTGTCTGACTCTTCTCAAAAAGCCCAAAAAGGAGCCAGTCAGCTGTGCACATTGTCATAGTATATTCGAACTAATGCCCAATATCACTTTTACACAAGATGATATGTTGTTAGAAGACAATCATCATGATCGTCCTCTCTATTTCACGGGGTATGTAGACACCATAAAAGTCGATCGCATTTTGATTGACCCCGGATCTGCACTTAGCATTATGCCGAAGTCTTTACTGGATGCTTTGAAGATCCCAGTGCACAATCTTTCTACAACTATCACTACCATCCTGGGGTTTAATCAGAGAAGGAGTGAACCTTTAGGGAAGATACGCCTAAAACTTCAAATTGGCAATCTTCATACAAAGGTAACTTTCTATGTTATTGACAATCATGGCTCATACAATGCTTTGTTGGAAAGACCATTCCTTCATGAACACAATATTGTACCCTCTACGCTCCACCAATATTTTAAATATGTTGATGGTAATGGAGAAGTCCAAAAAGAGATTGCAGATCTGAATTCTTTCAAAGGAGTTGAAGCATACTGCAACGATTCTCGTATATACAAGGAGAAATTCATGAAGGTAGTATTAGCAATGGACACAGATGAAGAACAAAAGAGGGTGCTAAATGATACTCTGGTGATTCCCGTCAAAAGATGCACCTCATGTCCTCAGTCTTCCAAACCACTGACTATCTATCTTCCTTCCCATGAGAAGCAGCCTATGGATGATAGTCAGGAACAAAGGGAGCTCACCTCTTCTGAACCGCTTGTAATCGACCTTCGTCGTAAGAAGCCCCCTCCTCCTTCTCGTTCTTCTTCTCCCCCTCTTGTCATCAATCTGACTAAGCCTGCTAAGGCCAAAGGTCCTGTTGTAAAGGATGGTGTAAAAATTAATATAGCATCTCCTTTACAGTATACTGATGTCTTTTACTATACTCAGTATTATCTGGATATGCTAGATAACTTTAAACCACTTACAATAGAAGTCGTATCATCTCTACGAAATATGGTATCACTGGATTCAATACAAGAGTCGTACTTCTTAGTACCGTCTCGAAAGAAAGATGAAAAGCCTATATTCTTCGACAAGAGAGAAGAACCAAAAATCATGCTCTATAATTATAATAGAGATGATACAGGAAGGCTACAATTAAGACGCTGCAGTCCACAATCCAAAGTAATCATCCATAAAATGGGCTATGATTTCAGAACAGGCCTTAAATATGGTAAAGGAAGGCAGATTCCCTTCGTATTGTTGTTCCAAAAGGAAAATCACAACAATACCACAGTAAATCAAAGCGGGGCTTAGGTTATGCTTCATATCTCCCAACTTCGGAACCTTCTTAGTCTGATGAAGAATAACGTTCAAACTCTTCTGATTCTATCTCATGGGATTCTGATACCAGCATTGGTCATGTTCATAGGGTGATAGTATCTTCTAACATGGTGTCTGCCGAATTCTCGAAAGATGACGAAGATGACATTGAAGAAGCTCCTGAAGTGGACCCTTGGGCACAAAAGATGGACAATCAGTAGAAAATTCATTTTGAACAACGAGAGCTACCTACTGAGGATCAACTAGTCCAAGTCGACATTGGAGAGAAGGGCGTATCACGACCAATCTTCATTAGCAAAAATCTCCCAGAGGATGATAAACAAGAATTAATTCACCTTATTCATGAATACATTGATGTCTTCGCCTGGAGCTACGAAGATATGCCAGGATTATATCCTCAAATTGTAACTCACAAGCTTAACATTTTGCCGAATGCCAAACCGGTCAAACAACAACAACGGCAATTCAAGCCTGAAATGATGGATGCAATTGATGATGAAGTGAAGAAGCTTATAGCTTGCGGTTTTATCAGAGAATAAAAATATCCCGACTGGGTAGCCAACGTCATCCCAGTCCTGAAGAAGACCAAAAAAGTTCGAGTTTGCATAGATTTTTGGGATCTTAATGATGCTTGCCCAAAAGATGAATTCCCTCTCCCAATTACTGATGTCATGATCGACAATACATGAGAATTTGAACGAATTTCTTTCATGGATGGGTTTTCTGGATATAATCAAATCCGGATGAATCCTGAAGATGAGAAACATACTTCGTTTCGTACTCCTCGGGGAGTGTATTGTTATAGAGTCATGTCTTTTGGTCTAAAGAATGCAGGTGCAACCTACCAGCGAGCTATGACTACTATCTTTCGTGATCATTTGCGAAAGACTGTCGAATGCTATGTTGAGGATATTGTTGTCAAAGTCGTCTCAAAGAAGATCATATTCAAGATTTACGAACTATTTTCAATCTAATGCGTCAGCATCAACTCAAAATGAACCCCACCAAGTCTTTCTTGGGTGTCTCTAGTGGTAAATTTCTCGGCTTCATTATTACCTCTAAGGGTATACACGTTGATCCCGAGAAGATCAAAGCTATTCAAGAGATGCGTCCTCCACGCAACCTAAAAGGGCTACGAGGATTACAAGGTCGACTTGCGTAATCAGGCAATTTATTTTGAATTTATCTGGACGTTGCAGACCATTTACTCAATTAATAAAGAAAGGTGTATCTTTCGTTTGGACGGAAGAATGTCAATGAGCATTTGATAACATAAAGTGGTATTTAATGAGTCCACAGGTTCTTGTACCACCGATCTCAGAAATACCTTTCTTAATGTATGTCCGGACAATGGATCATTCATTAGGAGCTTTGCTAGCTCAAAAGAATAAGGAAGGTCATGAACAGGCTATCTACTATCTTAGTCGAACGATGATTGGAGCTGAACATCGTTATAGTCCAGTGTAGAAGGAATATTTAGCTTTAATGTTTGCTGTTCAAAAGACGAGACATTACATCATAGGCTAAACTATTCATATCATATCCCGAGTCAATCCTCTTCGAGTCTTAATGAAGAAGCCGAGTACACTCAATTCTAGGCTTGCCATATGGGCCATATTATTAGCACAACATGATATGGTTTATTTTCCTCAAAAGTCTGTGAAAGGCCAAGCACCTGCTAACTTTTTAGCAGCTCATCCTGTCCCTAAAACATCTAAACTCTATGATGAGATTCTGGACGAAACTTTGGAATCAAATATGATTTCAGAAGAATTTTCTACTTGGAGGTTATTCTTTGACGGAGCATCCAAAATTGGACCAGAAGGTACTCTTATTGCTGGAGTGGGAATTGTCCTCGTTTCACCAGATGGGTTAGCTATTCAAAGGGCTTACTCTTTAGACGAATCATGCTCCAACAATGTAGCAGAATACAATGCTTTGCTCATCGGACTACAATTGGCCAAATAATTGGATATTGAATATCTCGAAGTATATGGTGATTCTAAGCTGATTGTCAATCAGGTTAGAGGCATATATGAAGTTCGACATCAAGATTTGCTGCCCTATCATTAAGCAGCAACCAAGATAGCTTCCTCATTCAAAGGGTTCTTTATCGAACATGTACGCCGCGCATGCAATACAGAAGCAGATGCCTTAGCTAACTTAGCTGCGGTATTGGCAATTCCAGTCAAAAGACAATAAATGGTTATTATCTCTAATAGAGAACTATTTTGTGTTGAGAATAACTACAACATTGAATTCAGCAATCTAACTGAAGTCAATGTCATTAACGAAGACTGGAGAGCACCTTTCATTGATTTTGCAGCATGACATATTGCCAGAAGATCCCAAGGAAGCCACAAGTATTCGTCGCCGATCGCTTCGATTCTATTATAATCATACTACTAAAACTCTCTATCGAAGAACTTTTGATGGATTGCTTTTGATATGTCTCGCTGGTGACAAAGCAAAGCAGATATTACGTGAAGCTCATGATGGCGTTTGTGGAGCACATCAGCCTGGTCCTAAATTACATGATCGTATCCGACGTATAGGTTACTACTGGCCCCCAATGGTGTCAGATGCTATTGATTATACAAAATAAATGCCGTACATATCAAATTCATGCAGATTTCATTCACCAACCTTTGGAATTTCTTCATCCAACTGCTGCCTCATGGCCCTTCTAAGCTTGGGGCATGGACATAATTGGTCCTATCAATCCTCCTTTCTCTAAAGGACATCGGTTCATCTTGGCGATAACTGATTATTTCTCCAAGTGGACAGAAGCTATTCCTTTGGCTGAAGTAAAAACTAGTAGTGTCATCAACTTGATTAAACATCATGTGATATACAGGTTTGGTGTCCCTTGCCGAATCATCCATGATAATGGGCCGCAATTCATCAGCCAGAAGTTTAATAGGTTCTGTGATGACAACAGAATCAATAATGTTGTCTCGACAGCCTATAATCCTGCAGCTAACGGCTTAGTTGAAGCATTTAACAAGACCATTATCAAACTCATCAAAAAGTTTGCCTCTATCAACAAACGTAATTGGAGTGATAAACTTGGAGAATGTCTATGGGCATATCGTACTACTGTCCGTAATCCTACAGGTTGCACACCTTTTTTCTCTAGTATATGGATGTAAAGCTGTCCTACCCCTGGAAATTCAAATTCCATCATTGAGGATCGCTATTGCTAACAAACTTACAACATAAAACAACGATCGTCTTCGGCTTCAAGAATTGGAGATGCTCGACGAGAAAAGGTTACTGGCTCAACAGCACATTGAAATTTATCAAGCCCAGATCTCAAAAGCTTTCAATCGCAAAGTCAGAGTGAGATCATTTCAAGAAGGCGAGTTGGTACTTACAGTCAGACGTCCTATGACTATGACACATATGAGCAAAGGCAAGTTCGAAGCAAAATGGAAAGGACCGTATGTGGTAAATAAAGTTTTCTCCAATGGAGCCTATCAATTAACAGATATGGATGGCAGAGTTGCTATGATGCCGATCAATGACAAATTTCTTAAAAAATATTATGTATAAAAGCAAAATATTCCAAAGACATGATGTATATAAAAGTTTATTTTATTCAAAAGCAGAATGGAATTACATAATAATAAGGACGGGAAGGAGGCCCCGATCCTTCATGATTAAATACAAAGTTCGCCAACCGTTCAATTATCTCCTTGTTTGAACGCACTAGTATCTCACAAACAGCCATCCTCAATGCCTCTTCTTCGGAAGTTTTCCCAGGCTCCAATAACTTGGAGATCAAATCATATCCTGGTGCAGAAAGAACAATTGAACCTTCGTCCCTTTCTTTTCGAGAAGGCACGGGAGGCTCAACTGGGGCGTCTCTGTCTCTTCTTCGATCTTCAGAACAAGTAAATCTTTGGAAGACATTTTCGTACAGAAGGAAAAGATATTGACAATATCTACAAAAGTTTTGTTCTATTTATAGGCAAAACAAATAGGTAATCAGCCTCGAGAACTGATGCAACTTTTGGAAAGAAGCACAACTGTTCATCCATTTATAACTGACCATTCATTGTCCCTTCTCTGAAACCGACGTGACTATTCACTCATTTACTATTTTTTTCTTGAGAGTTTGAACGACCATCCATTCATTCAAAATGTTTCTTCCTCGAAAATTGAAGTGACTGATCACTCATTCATTTATCATAATGAGAATCCATGTCTCTGAATTCCAAATAGTCACGTCAAACAACTTGCCACATTCACATTCTCTCTGTATTCTGTCATCTATGTCAGCATATCGAAATCGAATTATTATAAAAAAAAGGAAGAATAATGAGACAATCATTTCTTTATTTCTTCTTTAAAAGCATAGATACATCTTGATGAAAATCTACTACATCTCGGATTTTTATTTTAAATGAAGGTCTATTACATCTTTGGATCTTCCCATTGATAATGAAGGTCTATTACATCTTTGGATCTTCTTATTTGTGGTGGCAATTCTTTGTCGTCTCGGCCTGAAGCAACGAGCCAGACAATAGAATTAACTCTGGTCTTCTCTCCCAGAAAGACGAGAGGAGAGCCCCAGAGTGCAGCAGCCCAAAGATGAGCTGTTGTCAATACAATTGGTGGAGAGAAGATAGCCCACCAAGGAAAATAGGAATGAGATCACCATTGTGATACAATTCCTAGTTCTGCTTCTTCACCATCCAACTCTCATGTATAGGCTCTTCCTACCATCTGAGGAAGACCCTTCTTAACATGAAGAGTCCTAAGCTGTCTGATTTGAGTGTCAAAACTACATGAGCTGTCTGATGTGAGTGTCAGAAGAATGCCCTCTGCAACATCCAAATCACCAATGCCAGTTCTGAAGAAGCTTGCTAACGAAGTCCCTGCAAATATTAATAAAACAGGAGAAGTTAGTAGAATCTATCAGCAATATACGCCTATCAACAGGTGCATATCAGAAATACGCAAGCGCAAACCAACAGTATGCGCCTACCAACAGGCGCACATCAGCACTGCGCACAGATCAAAACAGGTGCACATCAGCACTGCACACTGATCAAACAGGCGCACATCAGCACTACGGACCGATCAAACAAGTACATGTCAGCAATACGCACCTCTAATCAGAGCTAAAATTGGACTAAAAGGTGTGCCTATATTCAGGAATAGATAGCGCATATTAACATTGTCTACAACATGCGGATCAACACTTGTCTCCAAAAGTAGTACGACAGGAGAATATTCATACCATTAATTCTTCGTCGATACTTACCAATTTTTGAAGACACAGCATACAGGCAAGTAACATAAGGACGAAGTGGCACAAGTAAAACCTTATGAGAAATTATTTGTTTTGAGAAAGTATGAATGGCTCTTTCGTTTCTGGATGTCTTTTTAAAGGGGTTAAAAATGAAACAGGTGCATCATTCTAGGAGCCTATTTTTGGAAAAGAACTAAATAATAGGTGATGGGAGCCATGTGATGACTGCCATGTGTCCCTCAACGAAACAGTAAGTATTTGAATTAGCTGAAGGAACGCATCTACGTGCATTATTTGAAGTCGCAGCCACACAATATCAGAAATTTTAGATTTTATTTTGCATAAAGATGGGTGGACCCCTACAATCAAGGATATTAGAAAAGAGAGCAAAAGTTGTTCTTCTTAAAAACATTATTTCTTATCCTTGCCTTCATTGGTCTGACGAAGGGTTGCGTCCAATTCTTGCATGTTGCGGATCCTCGAGCGACGCATCAGGTTGAGGAATTCCTCCGAATCGTCGCGCTCTTCAGAGGATGGCCCACCGCTCAAGCATTTGAAGACTGTCGAGTCTAGACCAAAGCAGTCTAAAAAGTTCACCGCCCTCAGCGACGGGTCAGCCTCCAACAAATAAGTTGTAGACACAACATCATGCCCCACTTAAGGGGACTTGATTACATTTATCTCCATCTCTTTCTTCTTGGGGGCATCGAAGAACAGAAGTGAAGAACAAAGCACAAAGATCAACTTCTACATATATATCAACAAATTGACTCTTCGTATTCCTCATAGGAAACTGAAAATCATCAATAAAGCTCGGGAAGACAAAAAGGAGGATGAGTGTTTTCGAGAAAAGAAATTTAATTATGATAACCGATTGTTGACCGGCGCAACTTGAATCAATCAAAACTTTTCTAAATTTAAAGTATTTCAAAACTTTGAAACATTTTTAAGTTTTGAAAACTTTGAAGGGGGTCTTGTAGAACCTAAAAATCAAGTTGCGCCCTGAAAATACTAGTCAGTGATCAAGTTGCGCCCCAAAGATCAGGTTGCGCCACTGATATGAAGCTCAGAGAACAAGTTGTGCCACTGGTCAGGTTGCGCCACATCTCAGACTGCGTCCAGTCTTGTTACGCCAAAATCTACGTGGCACCTGACACTTAATGGTCATCATTACCTGACAACCCTGACGTCTGACACCAAAATGAACGAGGAAAATCTCTTCGAATCCCGTGAATTGTGTCGCTCAAGGGAAGTTGGTGGACAGCTGTTCTGTACACTTCGTGAGTTGCGCCCAGGCACAATCCAAACAAAATCCTTAGTTGTGCCTAGGCACAACCTGAATGAATTTTGCTCAGAAGCTGCCACATGTGTAGGCGCAGCCCAAATCAAGCGCAGTTTGACTCGTTGACTGAAGCTCGCACAACCTGATGAAGTTGAGACAACTTATATTCTAAAGCAGGATGACGTGGCGCACATGCCACTAATCTCTCAAGACGTGTCTACTATCCTGTACACGACCACGTACATCTCAATCATATGATGCCACGCGTCTAAATGCAGTTAGTATACGACTTAACAACCCAATAAAAGTTGGCACAACAGAAGGTTGGCGCAATCCAAGTTGGCACAATCCAGCCTCATGCACAATCAAAATAAGTGTTAAAACAGTTATTTCAAGAACTCTATAAATAGAGTTTCCAATCATTGTAAAAGGATCAGATACATACGCACAGAGATCAAGAACTCTTGTACAAATTGCTGCTGTATTCTCTAGAGGCTACAGTCTTCAAGTTCACATCGTCCAAGGGATAAAGTGATCATCTTCTGATCAGATTCCTAAAGTTGTACTTCCCCAGAATTCATTGTACTTTGTAATCTTTTACAATTTAGAATAAACAACTTTTTGTTTTTACAAACATCCACAACGTGCGTGCATCGTGTCCTTGCCAACCCAAGCCAGCGTGCATCATGTCTGTGAATCTTATTCTAGCTTTAGTACAATTATCAGTGTCGTTCCCGACATCCCGGACACGACAACACCATAAGCCACTCCGTTCCGTCAGCACCCCTCTCATCCACATCGTACTACTTCCTATAACCACCGTTACCAGATTCACCACCGTATCCGGCAACTGCCACAGCCTCGGCTCCGGGTCGCCAAGACCATCACCAACTTTACCACACCGGACCTCCTCACCTGCACCACCGCCAACCCGTGGGTCTCCGGCAAATCAGCCTGCAGCCGCGTCCTAGAAAATCACCACCATCGCCACGCAAGAACCGCCTTCACCATCGTCATCACCTGTCACGCCAAGAACCAGAATACTGGACAGCGGGGGCAGACACAGCCAGCTACGTATACAGAAGTATGATCCACCTCCACATACGGTCACGGCTGTCTAGATGTAAGAGAGTTTATCTACAAGCCATCAGTCTCTTATGGTTAAGAACAAGCCTAGTGTCTCAATCTTAAGCAAGCAATAATGGTTATAAGATGTTAGACCATCAGATACTCAATATTAAGGCGTTTCATACATTTTATATACAGATGATCATGAAGCTAGTCGTACAAAATATGAGGACTAGCAAGAGTTTCAGTCATACATGATAAAACCTAGGATTTGTTAATCATGTTACAGCCCATAGGCAGATAAGAAATATAAGTATTCAACACGAGCTAACACTTGCTCGGCGGCTAAACGCCTCAAAAGAATAATTTTATAATAGAGTGGGAGAGCAAAATAAAACCCACTCGATGCCAGGGTTTTTTCTAGTGGTCACCATCTGGCTGGAAGGCAGGTAGATCCTCGGGTGCTGCTCCAAAATCTGTCCATACAAAACTAGATGGATCAGATCCCAGAAAGAGCAAGTGCCACAAGGGAGGCTTCACTTAAGAACTAAAACCAGCAAGTTAAAACACAGAGTATAAATGAAATGACAAAAAACAAGAGTTAGAGAAAACAGGGTGATAAACAATAAGATAACTAAAGGACTATTCCGATAACCAAGTTATAACCCGTAAACCAAACAAGGACCGGAGTTGTAACCCTTCGCCTGAACAGAACTTAGTCTCTAACCAATTATTGACAAGAGTAAAGCATAAACAAGCATGTCCTGAGATAAGCATGTACTGGATCTAGGCAAGAATAGACAAGATAGGACTCCATCCAACATTCACGGCCAAGCAAAGAGTACGGCTTAATACTTTAACTAACTAGGGTTATCACAAGCCTAGTTACTAGTAAGATGCAATGAGATGTTCTAGCAGTCACAGGCCCTACAGCTATCCAGGTTATCCGGGCGAGGTTCATTCAAGAGTTATCAAGAATTATTAGGTGGCTTGGAGTGCAACACATGACAATGTGCATAGAACTTGTTTCATGAAGTGCCCCACATGACAGTGGACTGGAAATGTGCCCTACTCGACGGTAGGCTATAAGTCCCTCAGGTGTGGCCGGAATAACGGGATCACCTGTAACTGAAAACATCTTTCTATATGAACTACTTAATCAATCTAGTCATTAACTTAGTCAGATTCAATATAAATCCCTGACTGTAAAAAATTAGGAATTCATGTCCTAGACATGATGCAAGACGGGACATGTAGCTTATACAGGCACAATCAAGAAAATCACCTACGGTGTTAAGGCAAGAGTTACTTAGCAAGTCAGAGTAGCTGTCGCAACAGCGTTCAAGATTATCATGTTAGGTTACTTTATCAAGTCAAGAGTGCGTCACAACGGACCACCATCAAGAATTATCATACCAAGATACTTGTCAAGAGTGTACCACGATGGGTCACTATCAAGATTTATCATGTCGTGTTCATGTTATCATGTTCGTGCCGGATTCAAGTTACTAGCTCAAGACTATCAAGTGTCAATTCGGATCGCCGCAATTTAGGTCAAGTATATACAACATACAAATGAGATCGAGAACGCGCATATGGAAATGAAACCATAAGTCACATATGAACCCTGATTAAAGTGAGACAAAAAGATTCTTGAAGCCGATACAAAGATCTATAACTTTTATGTTCTGAGTTTTTTTTTGAGATTCTAGCTACAAAATAGCTTAAACGGGCAAAAATAGAAAAATAATGCAATTCTGGTGCATGCAAATTCCTGTGCATCCGTGCATCAGAATTTCTGCGCATCAGCACATTCGTGCATCAGAATTCTTGCACATCCGTGCGTCAGAATTCCTGCATATCCGCGCATCAGCAAATCTGCGCATCAGAATTCCTACGCATCCGCGCATCAGCACATCCGTGCATCAGAATTCCTGTGCATCAAAATTCATGCGCATTCGTGCATCAGCACATCCGTACATCAGAACTCACGATGTGCATCCGTGCATCAGCACATCCGCGCATCAGAATTTCTACACATCCACGCATCAGAATTCCTGCGCATCAGCGTATCAGCACATCCACGCATCAAAACTCACGCTGCATTTTCAGTACATGTGCGTAGGAAGACTACGCGCATGACACGCTCGGAGTTAAAGAATGCATTGCCGGGATATCACGGCGCATGGCCTCTCGGGCGCATGGCCATAACTTTCTCATCCGAAGTCAAAATCAAGCGAAACAAAAGCCAAAACTATATGAAATTGAATTCTGTACAACATAGAACCATTAGTTTTTGGAAATACCAAATTTTTAGAGATTAAAACCAAGAAAAACAAGAAAACCTTTAAGTCTAGATATACAAGAGTCTATCCATGGAAACTAAAAACTCCAAGTTCTAAAGAGGCTTAGAATCAAGTAAAGAAGAAAATGGAACAATAAAACTTGAGATCCATCATGAAGCAAGTTGTACTTGCCTAGGCTTGGAAGGTGGGAGGAGTAAATAAAGAAGATGAATAAGTAAATACAAATAATGGAGGAGAGAGAAGAAGTTGACTTATATAGCAACCCCTCTCATCTCAACCCAATATAAACCAAACCAAGCCAAGTCATGTTGAACCAACTTGAACCAATCAAGTCAAGATTTTAAACCAAGGCTAAGCTAAGCAAGATAAGTCTAACTATGATCCACCTGACAAATGTCAGAAATCCGTACATATATACTAAAAATACGTATAACGGAAAATGGGAGTGACAACTCTACCCACCTTAAAAGAATTCTGTCTTCGGAATTTAATCAAGAGGCTAGAAATGTCGGGGTAAGCTATACTAACCACAGGCAATCTATGAGTAGCAACTAATCAAACAATCAATCATGTAAGTAGGGAAACGAAGGCATGAGGCATAAGGAAGACATCATGCTGGAAACCTCTCTGCCGGTTCTGAATCTGAGCTTGGGTCTGGGCATACTATTGGGGTCTCTGCTGCTGAAAGACTTGTTCCTGAGGCGGCAATGGCCTCTGAGCCTGATACTGCTGTTGTACTAGTGCTGGTGTTCTACCCGATGGATTGGTTAGGTTCGCTGTCGATCTATTCGGACAAGACCCTATCTTATGATCCGGTGCCCCACAAGCCAAACATAATTCCTGTGCTCTGTGATACTCCGAAATAACGTGTCCTGGCTTCCCACAATGAGTGCAGCCCATTACGGGAGACTGCTTCTTCTTCTGCGGTGTCGGTGTCGAGTGCTGAACTGACGAAACTGTGGTCGTCCTCCTGGGGGATCCAATTGTCAAGGCCCTAGCTACCGGGGCTGGTGCTGATGACTTGGACAATTGTCCATGGGACCTCTTCTGCCCTCCGGTTCGATCTATTATTCTCTGGGATTTGTACTCATGCTTCCTAGCTGCCCTCAAGACAGCGTCAAACGTCTGGTGCTCAAACTGCTCCACAGCTAGAATAATCTCTAGGTGGAGTCCCTGCTGGAACCGCTGGGCTCAGTCCAATTCGGTCGCCACCAAGGTAGGAGCTGTAACACCCAGTTTTCCAAATGAGGGTAATTTTGAAATTTTGTATTTTAATTTATTTAATTATGATATTTAAATAATAATATGATATTTGGTGATTTTAATTATTTTAAAAAAACTATTTAAAACTATGACTCGTAGTTTTGGTATTTTGCTAGTGTAACCCTAGAGATAGTGACATAGAGACTAGCCATGTGATTAGGGTATTTCATTTATTATTTCTAGCTTGAGGGTATTTTGGTCATTTTTGAATTTTTGGGAAATATTTGAAGTTATTATGTATTATTTAGATTTATTAGAATTAATGTGATTTTTGGTAAAATTTTAATTAGTGACTATTCTAGACTTTGACTAGTGTTGACTTTGGAGACTAACCTAGAAGCTAACCCTAGCCATGACTACTTGGTTAGATTATGAAACTCTAGTTTGATTTAAGTTAATCATATCCTAGTCATTAGAACCAATTTGGAAATAGGAATTAGAATAGAGATTGGATTAATGGCTTATGACTTCACAAGTCATGATTAATGACTTAAGCCCATAGAGGTCCAAAGCCCAACACCATGTAAACCCTAACCCTAATTACCTATGGCCGGCCAACCCACCTAGGAATTCTCCCTCTATAAGTACTCTCTTCCACTTAGGGCTAGCCTCCTTTAGAAAGTTCTCAAGTTAGAAAAAGAGGTAAATCCCCAACTTCAATAATTCCTAGAAAATCCAATTTAATTCTTTTTCCATCCAAACCAATTGCAATAGGTTCTAAATTTCTTCTACTTGCTGTTTGTGTTGAGAAATTTTAGAGTGTGGACAATTTGGTGAAGTTTGGCCATCAAGAAGAACACCCCTCTTTGGAGCTTTTTGGAGAAATTGTAACCTATAGGTAATTCCTTTAAAACTTATTGAAATTACTGTTATTATTGCATATTAGCCTAGATCTAGGTGTCCCCTAGCTAACCCTAGATTTCTGTAGGATATTGTGTCCAATTCGTGTCCTATTTGGACATATATCAGTCCCTATAACCTAGTATTTGATGAAATGCCCTAAAGGGGATTTCGACCTAATTTCTAGGAAACTTTTGAATAGTATTCTAGGGTTTAGTGTTGCTTGTTAGAATTTGGTTGACTGAGTTGGTTTTCGTGTTGTATCGTATCGGTTTGGACACGTGAACACACATATTTCCGCTGCACAGATCTGTCCTGCTACTCGGGTGTGAATGCACAGTGGACACGATATTTGGATACGAGATATTGGACACACACGAAGGGGGCATTGACTGACACCACGTGTGTCAAGTTTCAGGGTCTCTCGTGTTGTGTCGGTCACGGTATCGCGTGTTCACGGGGCGTGTACTGTGCGTGCACAGTTCTGTAGTTTGTTTTACTGTTTTAAATCCAGTTTTTAATATTTTAATTGTGATTTTAATTGCTAATTAGATCCTAAACATGATTAATAATATATGTTAGATTGAATTTACGTTTGGGATTGGGTTGTTTGATGTGGAATGGGGTTTTAAATTTGAAATGTCATTCGACTAATACTCATTGACTGATACGTTGGTTTTTCAAATTTCTGGACTTTTAAATCCTATTTTAATTGATGTTTTTCACTGTCAATTACTCCCACATAATTGGTAGTTCATGTTTAGCTAAATGTTACAATTCAATTAGGCTTTTTGGTTGAGAATGGGATTTTTGATAATGTGTTGGCTTCGAATGGAAATTGAATTTAATGAACTGTAAACTGAGAAATTGGTTTCCCTTCCTTCATTTTATCTAAATTTGAATTCCAGTTTTAAACTAAAATCTTAATGTGAATTCTCATATTTCATTGGGTGATTGGTTGTTTTCATGTGATTCAAAATTATGTGGAATGGTGTGGGTTTCGAAATGTAGGAACTGAGAATGGATTCTCTTAATATCCTGAACTGATTTCTATTCCTATTACCTTGAATTGATTTCCAATTCTTAATACCTGAGTTGTTCTTCCCATTTTACTAAATTGAATGTTACATTCATTCCTAACACCATATTAGCCACTGCTTTCCATTCCCTGTTTTTCTGTTTCCCAGGATATCACTCCTATTGACACACGTATCACTTCACTGATCACTGTACACAGGTTTACAACCTTCTATTTTTTCCTGTTAACACATACTCTCTTGTATTCTCACACACACACACACACTTGAACATATTTATATGCCTTTCCTATTCTCCTATGTGTAAGCATGAATATATAGGTATCCTATATATTATAATATGTGTGTGTACTATTATATATATATATATATATATATATATATATATATATATATATATATATATGTGTGTGTGTGTGTGTGTGTGGTATACATATAGGTAGCCTATATGTTAATGTATATTTCTATATTATATTAAATACATTTATGGATATGTGTGTATGTGTTGTGGTTTGGTTTTATGCATGTTATTGCCTAATAGCCTAGACTAGGACTCTTACCCTATGGGTGTGTCTGTTTGCCTAGTATAGAGTTAGTTAGACTTGTTTAGTCTTGATTAGACCTAGAATAGACTAGTATAGACTTGTTGACCTAATTGACCTAGTTTGACTTCTAGGGTTGACCAGAGTTGACCAAGAGTTGACTTTGGTCTAGATTGACCTAGAATCATGTAGAATGCATAGTAGAACTTCATATTACCATTTTGGACTTGTTGTGACTTGTGCTGTTCTGATTATGAGCCAGACACCTCTCCTCGGATAGTATATTTTATCCGGACACTCAGATAACAGGCGAGTACATTCTCTGATCATTTCATATCTTGTTAGAATTATATTCCTGCTTTAGATTACTTTACTTGATGCTGTCACGACATTATCACGGATTAGTACTATATGTATCTCTTCATGCGATGTTATCCCCCTCGGGAGCATCAGGTACATTATGTCATGTGCGTTTTACTTTCATCGTGTACTCCTATGCTTTCACTAGTACACTCTTGTGAATCATGTACTCTCATGTTCACGGAGCCCTCATGTATACTATCATGTGCACCCTTTCATGGGCCTTCATGTGATATCACATATAATAACATAACCTGCTTAGATCCTTGTGTATTGATTGAGGAAACGGAGGAGTGCAAATAGTCATGTGAACAAATTCTATAGTAGTGTAGATCATGTACTAATCTGTCCTGTTCACATGTTCTATCCTGTACTCTACATCACTAGCCACTGTTAGTTCTCTATATACAGTAGCTATTTACTTACAGTTCTCTTTCTTTTACATCATGTACTTCCTTTCAGTTTCCTGTATCTTACTCTACTGCATGTTTATATTTCTAACCAGCTATGATCTGTTGAGATGTATTATGCTCGTTCCTATCCTGACTGGACCTGTTGAAAATATTACAGATGACAGGAAGGAGGCCTGTATGGATACCTTCTACGGGGCAGCTCTAGATGACACCAGTAATCCGGATTTCCAGCCGGATCCACTAGCTGTAGAGACTGAGACTCCCTAGTCTAGGTTTTACTATTTCTGTCATTTGAGATCTGGGATTGTATATATTCTTTCACATTCTGTAGTTGAGACTTTGTATTTCTGGATGTTTGCTGAGTTGTTATCTTAGACACTTAGACTCTTCTGATCATCTGTATTTCATTTTGAGTTCTATATCACAATGTACTTCTTCTTCTTTAGTTGTGATTGAGTTTACTTTCTGCTATGTCACCCACATTCGGAGAGTATAAACTACTTAGCATTATATTGTTAGATGTTGTGACCTAGGACAGCGTTCTACCGCCGACACTGTGGCGTAGGCTGGACGTACCTACTTTTCGTGCCCTTACTCTAGGGTGCGGGTCGTGACACATTTTTAGTGGTGGCCCATGCAGGTCGAGTTTATGTAGTGGTATTCGAACTAGAGTATCACTACCGCCTTTAGTAGGAATTAGAATATTTTTAAAGGTACTCAATCACACTAGGAAAAACACTTAATCAGATTTCTTTTATCTAAATTGTTGCTTATTGACTTCCCTTGAATATAAACTGTCCTCCTTTGAATTTTCGTATCATTCTCAGAAATTACTTCTTGTTTTGATCTGTCTTCATGATGGTTATGAAGACACGATCTCATCGCTCCGGTCCGGGGAATACTATCGAGAGGCTGGCCACCTCTCATCCTGTTCATGAGGGCCTCGAGACCGCAGCTCCTGTTGTGCCAATTCAGGTTGGCATTTTTGCTATATTGGAGGTGCACTTTCGTCTGTACAGAGACCTTTTTCTGTCATTCTCGATTTCTCTCAGCAGTAGCGGTTCATGCAGCATCATCAGCCGACCAAGGAAAACCAGCAGGGCGAGCTATCGTCAGGACAATCGAGGATGCACAGACTATTAGAGACCTAGGTCCTACCGATCAGTGGCATTGTTCCCCTATGTCATTATTTTTCAGTGGCATTGTTCCTGGTCCTACCGATCAGCCCGACGGAGCTCAACTAGTACCTCAGCAGCAACCTAGGGATCAAGCCCAACACTCAGAAGCAGCCTCCCGAATCATGCCTTCCGGAGATCATGAGCCGCCAGTTCAGCCGGTTCAGCCAATCCAACCTGCAGAGCCTGATAATAGAACCTTGGTAGGACTTATCCGAGAATTATTTACTTTACAGGATCGTCGAGGTGATGCCCTGCACCAGATAGTACAGACGACCATGGACAGAGTGGCTTACCAAGGTAACAGTGTAGCCAACAATTTCAAGCGCCTATATCCTCCCTTCTTTGACGGCAGCGAGGATGCGATCGCAGCTGATGCCTAGCTCCAGGACATCGAGATTATCTTGGGAGCAGCTAAGACTCCAAAGGAAGAGAAGGTGGCTGTAGTGCACCTACAGTTGTTGGACTTAGCCCGGGCCTGACGGGCGATGCTAGCAGTGGGTTTGGCGACGCTTGTCTTATTAGTGACATTCAGTGACAAATTTTAGATCAAGTACTTTGATGTAGTGGCTCAACATGATCTGCAGACGAGATTCCCTAACTTGAGGCAGATGAGAAGGACGGTCGATGGTTATGCGACCGAGTTTTCAAGACTTAGTCGGTTTGCTCCTGTCACGATCCGCATCCTAGTGTAAGGGCACGAGAAATAGGTACGTCCAGTCTATGCCGAAGTGTCGGCGGTAGAACGCTATCCTAGGTCACATACATCTAACAATTATAAGGTACCTGTACAATATATACGCTCCGAATGAAGGATAATATAGAAATGTACAACTCAATCACAGCTAAGGTAGAAAGTACGATAAGATAGATAGATAAGATCTGAATCCACAATAAAATACAAAATAAGAGAGAGAATCTAAGTGTCTAAGATAACAACTCAACAATATCCAGAATAATAAGATCCCCAAATAAGTACAAAGTATATCCAGAACAAGATGTAACTCCTCTTCCCGAAAATTTTAAAATGTTTTATTATTTATTTATTTATTTAATTTAAATGGTGATTTTAGAATTTTATAAATAATTATTTAATTATTATTACGGTAGATGACTTTAGTCATGGTTGAGATTTGGAGTACAAGACGATTGGAAAGCATGGCACGGATAGTGCAGTGACGTGCCTTGATTAGTGTTTTAGCCATGGTAGGTAAGTATCACGACCCGCACCCTAGGTAGGGGCACAAGTTCGTGACAGCGCCCAGCCTACACCGTAAAAATGACGTAGAATGCTGTAGGTCTGCTAGCTAACAAAGAGTATATAATAACCTGTCATCTCCGCACGGAGGAATATAGTATGAAATACTGATAAACTCAACCACAATCTAGAAGGAGAATCATGGCACGAAAACTAGATAGATATAATCGCAAAGTGCAATATCCAGCTCAACAGAGAAAGAGAGTCACAAAATAATATGGTTATACAATCCTAAAATATAATATCATAAGCATAACTAGCAAGCTGGAGACAAGGTCCAGTCAAAAAGTCTACTCTAACTAAACTAAGCCAAAGGCTCGCCGGGCGGAGCTAAGCCCTGCTGGACCAAGGTCTCCAACTCTAAGTCCACTACGTCATTCTGACCATAGTAGGTACAGCAATCCTCCTCACCGTTATCTGTAATATTTTGTCAATATATCCAGTCAGGATGGAACGAGCACAATCAACTAACAATAGTTCTCAAGATATGCCAAAAGCTATAAGACTGTAAATAGGGAGTATATACAAGAAATTATGGAATGTACAAGTGAGTATCATGGCATGGTAAGCTGTAAATCTAGAGCTAGAATAAGACAAGTAAAACTGATCATGGCATGTACAAGAATCATCTATCTAGGTGTGTGAGTACTAGCTTCGATATGTGGCCGGCTTGGGTCTGAACAAGGTCTAATGATCCAACCTAACATACGTGGAGTATAGGATTGGCATTATACAAGGTCTACAAGAATAAATAAGGCGGATAATGACCATACATCTACACTAGTACTCTCCGTCCCCGACTGGTAGAGTGGATCCAAGCAAGACACGTTACGACACAGGATTCTACAAGAAGGGAGCAAGTCTACTCGAGAATCGGTGTCCATATACTGTACAAGAGCTACAAAGGGGCTTGCACAAGACATACCAAGATAACGAGGAATAACATCTCATGTCAGGATCCATGTATACCAATCCATGTGACCAATGTGTCAAGAACAAGCATATCTACACTAATTACATAAATTATAATAATTATCATAAATTGGAAAAGTTATCAGAGAATTTACTAGCCTGTGATGTGATGGATAAGTCGATTGAGTCCAAGAACAGTACCTCGAGGACCTATAGATGGAATACTGTATCAATATAATGGTTTGGAAGTAAAATCGAGTCATACTGAGTCAAACTAGGTCAAGACACGTCAAACTAAGTCAAACTAGGTCAAACTAGGTCAAACAAAGTCAAACTAGATCATACAGAGTCAATCTAAGTCATATTAGGCCTAACAAAGTCAAACTAGGTCAATGCAAGTCAAACAGAGTCAAACTAGGTCGATTTAAGTCAAGGGTTGACTTACAGTTGACTTTTGGTCAACTGGTCAACTCTGGTCAATTCTGGGTCAACTCTAGGTCAAACTTGACTAACATTGACTAACAGTTGACTTTGGGTCAACTGGTCGAGTTCGGTCAAGTTCTAGTCAATTTTTAGGCTACGATTGACTTTCGATTGACTTTTGGTCAAAATAGTCAACCGTGGTCAACCAAGGTCAAAACTAGTCTAAGTCCACTATTTCTAACCATTACCAATCATAAAATCCTAATTACAACTATATCTTAAGGTATTAAACCCATATGTTATGAAATTGGTATTATCCTAAATTATCCCGTTTACCCTTTCCAAGATAAAACCTCACTTTAGCTTCTAACTCCCACTCTAGACTTTCCTACTTCATTCTAAGCTTTCCCCCACCCTCTAATATGGTACTTAAACCCTCTCCTAGAATCTCGATACCGTATCACGGTATCTTGATATCTAAAAGTCAAAAAGGGTAAAATTGCATTACATGGAGATTTATGAGATACCACTTTGGTATCTAATGATACCACGCAAACTAAACTCTAACCCTTAACTAAACTAACTAAACTCTAACTAGGATACTAACTCTCACTATCTAACCAATACCAACTTGCTATCTAACTATCTAACATGTCTAGTATTCATTCTAACTTATCTCAATACCTTACCTCTAACTCACATTCTAACTCACCCACAACTCACTCAAACATACCCAAATATGAGGCCATTTAGGGGGGTTATATAGAGGCTATTTAGGGTATATATAGGGGTATATATGGATATATATAGGGGTATATATGGCTTATATATGGGTATATATAGGGGGGTAAATGGAGTTAATGAGGGTCAAAATGGGGGCTGTTTCGGACTGCTACTGCTGCTAGTAGCTGCTGCTACTGCTGCTAATTTTTGCTGTTTTGGGGGGGGGGGGGGGGGGGCAGCAGCCCCTAATCCCCCCCCGCCCCCCCCCCCCCCCCCCCCCCGCTGCTGTGGCTGCTCTTCTTTCTCCCTTTCCTTCTCACCCTATATTCTACCTTCCCTCTCCTTCTCTAATATCTCTTCCTCTCACTATATATATATATATATATTAAAAAAAAAAAAAAAAATATATATATATATATATATATATATATATATATAACACTCACTCATACTTACATATATATGTATGGACACACACGCACACACATAAATATATAAATACATATATATGGACACACACACACACACACATATATATAGACACAACACACACATGGATACATATATACATATAGACACACACACACATATATATATAGACACAAACACACACACATGAATATATAAATACATATATATGGACACACACACACACACACATATATATATAGACACACACACACTTATAAATACATATATATGGACACAAATACACACATGGATACATGGACACAAACACACACGAGGATATATGGATATGTGGACACACACACTCATCCTAGTTCTCCTAGAAGTCTTCCATAGGCTTCTAACCTTGACACAAAGGGACATAACCATGGGGTAAATCCTATGCGTTCCAAAATTAATTAAAATTCGTGGGAAAATAATTTAGAGGATAGTAAATTACCTATTAGGAGTGAATCCTAATGAAATTCTCTCCTACACGAAAATTCTTATAGAATGGACACTTTCACCTTGTACTTTTCTTCCAAACTTTGGTAGCACCCTCCCTTGATGGTGTAGAGTGGATCTATGGAAGAAATTTTGGGGAAAAGAGAGGATTTGGAGATGAAATCAAGGTTTTAGGTCTAGGTTTTGGGGAAGAACTCAAAAGGGAAAAGAAATGAGAGTGGGGAAGAAGTGAATGGAGAGAGGGAGACCCTCCTCAAGTGGTCGGCCATGTAAGGGGATTTGGGGACTTTTGGCAAATGTCCAAAATGCCCTACAAGCCTCCTTTAGGTCAAAATTGACTTAAGTGATAAATCAGGTTTAAACGGGCCAAATTAAAATCTACAAATTGACCGATTAAGTCATGTGGGATTTTTCTAAAAGTACTAGACTAATTAGTGGGATTTATGGGCCATGTCTAACTTTAGTTTGGGTTCCATCTAGAGTCTGAGCTAGCCGGGTCCCCGATACAAGTCGGATTGAGATAAAATTCAAACCCGACTTAAATAATTCCCAAATAACATTATAATTAAATAAAAATTTTTAAAATTCTCAAAAATGTAAAATGACCATTTTACCCCTATTTATGAAAAGTGGGAGTGACAAATCTACCCACCTTAAAAAAAATTTGTTCTCGAAATTGAAGGCAAAACTATCACAGCAACATAAATAGAACAAGGAAAGAAAAGAAAAAAAAGAAAATTTTTACCTCAAGGCTCGAAGATATGGAAATCGCTCCCGCATGTCGTCCTCTCTCTCCCAGGTAGACTCACCTGGAGAGTGGTGCCTCCATGCAACGCGAACCAAGGGAATGACCTGGTTCCGGAGCACCTTCTCTCTTCGGTCCAAGATCTCAACCGACTTTTTTGGATAACTGAGAGTCGGTCCTACTTTGATCTCGGATGGTCCAAAACGTGACTGGGATCTGCCACGTACCGCCTCAGCTGTGACACATGGAACACGTTGTGCACTCTCTCTGGTACGGGCAGTAACTCCAGTCGGTAAGCTACTGCAATGTTCCTGTCCAAGATATAGAAAGGTTAGATGTATTGTGGACTGAGCTTCCCGACACCACCAAAACGAATCGTGCTACGCGTCAGAGAAATCCACAGAAACACAATATCACCAACCTAGAACACAAACACAAGACTCAAAGCTTGATCTAAAAAAATCACAATCAGACTCATGTACTAGAAAAATCTAAACTATACCTCAAACTCCAACGGCCTCCGGTGGCTATCGGCCCAATACCGCTGCCTGTCCGGCGCCACCCGAAGTCTATCTTTGATAACCCTGACCTTCTCCGTAGCATCCACTACCATCTAAGGGCCAAGCAAAACTCTTTTGCCGACATCATCCCATGACAAGGGAGTACAGCAACCGTCCGTATAGAGCCTCGAAAGGTGACATATCTATACTGGCTTGGTTGCTGTTATTGTAAGCAAACTCTACCAAGTGAAGATCGTCCTCCCAAGATCCCCCGATGTCCAAAATACAGGTACAAAGCATATCCTCGAGGGTCTGAATCATCCTCTCCGACTGCCCATCTGTCTGGGGGTGGTATGCGGTACTGAACTTGAGCGATGTGCCCATGCTAAGTTGCAAACTCCTCCAGAAGTGGAAAGTGAATCGACTATCCCGATCCGAGACTATGCTCACTGGAACCCCGTACAATCGGACTATCTGTCGCACGTACATCTCGGCCAGCCTCTCCGTAGACAAACCCACCTTGAAAGACAAAAAATGGGCCGAATTGGTCAATCGATCAACAATGACCCGAATCGCATCCTTTTCTCCTGGAGAACGCAGAAGTCAAAACACAAAGTCCATAGTGATATGCTCCCACTTCCACTCAGGAATGGGTAGTGGCTGTAGCAAACCACCTGTTCTCTGCCTTCCGACTTTCACCTGCTGGCACACCAAGCATCTAGAAACGAACTGAGCCACCTCAAGTTCCATACCGTACCACCAAACATGATGTCCAAGTCTCTGTATATCTTATTGGCACCAGGATGCATAGAGTACTGAGAACGATACACCTCCTGAAGAACCTCCTTCCGAAGTCCTCCTTTCGGCATGCACAATCTGGTACCATGCCTCAACGACCCATCTCCCGCTATAGAGAACTCAACCAACAGTCCTGTCCGGACTTGCTCCCTGATGACCCTCAGAGCCTCATCCTCAAACTGAGCTGCTTTGACTCTGTCCATCAGCTCTGACTGCACCTGAAGACCCCACATCTGCTCCTCAAATTCAGGCACTATCACCTCAATGCCCAAACTCTCCAGATCTGCCAGAAGGTGACGATCCATCGTCAAACACATGGCCACTGGATACCTGCTCAAAGCATTCGCAACTACGTTGGCCTTTTCCAGATGGTACTGTGAGGATATATCAAAATCCTTCATCAGCTCTAACCATCGCCTCTGCCTCATGTTCAGCTCCTTCTGGATAAACACGTAATTTAAGTTCTTGTGGTCAGTAAAAATTTTCACACGCTCTCCATACAAATAGTGTTTCTACAGCTTCAAGGCAAAAATGACTGCTGCCAACTACAAATCATGAGTCGGTTAGTTCTTCTCATGTGGTCGTAACTGCCTAGATGCATAAGTAATTACCTTTCCATGCTGCTGAAGAACGCAACCCAGACCCTTCCCCGAAGCATCACTGTAGATCGTGAATTCTCCGGACCCAGATGGCAACGTCAAAATAGGAGCCGACGTCAACTACTTCTTCAGCTCCTCAAAAGAAGCCTGACACTCATCAGTCCAAACGAACTCCACGTCCTTCCTGGTGAGTCTAGTCATCGGCTCTGCTATTCAAGAGAAGTCCTACACGAACTTCCTATAATATCTTGCCAAAACCCAGAAAGCTCCGAATCTTGGCAACTGAACTGGGTGTCGACCAAGACTCCACCGCCGCAATCTTCTTCTGATCCACTGAAATCCTATCACCGGATACAACATAGCCCAGGAACTCCACCCGGTCCAAGAAGAACTCGCACTTCGACAGCTTTCCATACAGCTGCTCCCTCCTCAGAGTCTCCAACACAACCCGTAGATGCTCCTCATGCTCCTCAGGCATCTTTGAATAGATAAGAATGTCAATAATAAAGACCACCACGAACTTGTCAAGGTATGGATGGAATACCTTATTCATCAAGTTCATGAATACCGCTGGGATATTAGTCAACCCAAACGGCATGACGGTAAACTCATACTGGCTATAACGGGTACGAAAAGCAGTCTTCGGAATATCATCCCGTTTTACCTTCAGCTGATGGTACCCAGATCGCAAGTCTATCTTCGAGAAAACCCTCGCACCGCTCAACTGATCAAACAAGTCATCAATCCTGGGCAAAGGATACTTGTTCTTGATAGTGAGTTTGTTGAGCGCTCGATAGTCGATACAAATCCATATCGTATCGTCCTTATTCGGGACAAACAGGACCGGCACGCCCCAAGGCGAAGAACTGGATCTGATAAAGACCTTGTCCTGCAGCTAGGCGACTTGCTTCTTCAGCTCTGCCAACTCGATGTTGTTGACTCGATAGATATGCTGAGAAATAGGCTCAGCACCCGGAATCAAGTCTATCGAGAACTCAATAACTCTGTCCGGCGGCAACCCCGGTAATTCCGCGGGAAAGACATCCAAGAACTCTGCAATAAATGGATGCGACAACTCATGTCCCGCCAACAAGGCTTCACAGAATCCATCTTCTAGCTCCGCTGCTCCTCTGACAAACTGAAACTCTGGCTCTCCTGGCGGACTAAACAACACTATACCTGCTCTACAATCTATACTATTATGGTGCCTGCTCAACAAGTTCATACCGAGTACCACTTCGTAGCTCGAAAGTAGCATTACGAGCAAGCACGCGCTCAAATCCCGGCCTCCCAGAGTGACACTCCGCCCCTTGCAAATATTATTAACCAGGATAATATCTCCCCCGATCATAATCTTGCAAGTCCTATCCAGATACTCAGCAATAATATTGTGTCTAAGTGCAAAAGAAACTGACACAAAACTATACGTAGCACCTAAATCAAACAATACTAAAGCAGAAAAAGAATCAAGAAGAACCAAACCTGCCACAACATCTGCAACTGGCTCGATCTCCTCGGCTGCAAGAGCAAAAGCCCTGTCCTAAATACCCTGCGGCTGGTGGTGCTGTACAAACCGCTGCTGCTGGGTTGGAAGTGGACCCCTCGGCTGCACTGCAGGTACTCTCGACGGTGCCCCCTGAGCTGCTACCGCTCCACGGGCCACCCTACGTGGTTGCAGGACAATCTCTTAACTGATGTCCGACATCACCGCAATAGAGGCACACGCCCAGCCTCTTCCGACAGACCTCCCAGATGTGGCCAGGCTTCTTACAGTAGTTGCAAGGAGCCCCATTCTATGTCTGTCTCTGCTGAGTGTGCTGCACCTACTGAACCGATGCTCTAGCCTGAACCTGCGGCTGGTGATACTGGAAAGAACGATGCTGAAGCTGAGGGCGTTTAGCAACCCCCGTGCTACTAGTAGCCCCCGAGAAAAGATCGTGATCCCTCTTGGGCTTCAAGCCCCACTCCCACTCTACCTTGCGGGCCTCCGCATAGATCTGGGTATAAGTCTCATAAAAAGAGGGAATGAGGATCTTGATATCCCAGATCAACCCCTTTCTGAAACGGCTCGCCCTGATCTCCGAGTCGCGAATCATGTACTCCACATATCGGCTTAGGCGGCCAAACTCTGCGGCGTACTCCTCCACAGACAAACTGCCCTGCTGCAGATTCTGGAACTGCCTCACCAGGTCGATCTTGTCTGTAGGAGAGAAGAACTTCCCCTTAAAGAGAAACTTGAACTTGGCCCAAGTATGGCCCTCCCCAGCAAGGGCTGGCTCGTTCCTGAACCAGGTACGAGCAATGTCTAACAACTACAAACCTACTGCCTCGACCTTCAGGTCGTCTGCGAGAAGGAAGGCCCTCATCTGCCGCTCGATGTCCTCGAGCCAGTCGTCGACATAGACCACACCCTCGGTCCCGCTAAATTCACGGGGCCCTAGCTTCTTGAAGTCCTGAATATCGCTCGACCTCGGACGCACCCCATAATGTGGAGCCCTCTGATCCACGGCTGCTAAGGCCAACTGATGGGCATCCTCCATGCCCTGACGTATCGCGTCAGTCTGCCTATGCTGAGCCTCAGACTGGGCTCTCTGAGTCTCCAGCATCTGCTAGAAAAAAGTAAGCATCTGCCCCATGTCTGTAGGTAGAGGAGGCAAAGGTGGAAGTATATCTACAACTGACGGAGGAATCCGCTGTACATGAGGAAGAAGAGTGTCCATATCAACCACTGGTACTGCGGCCGAAATAGTCGTAGCAACCCTGGGGTCAGTCCTCGAAACGGGTGGAGGAGCGCCCCCAAGATCTGCTGCCGACACCCCGACTGTGACAGGAGTGTCTGGATCAGGTCCGCGAGTCATAGCAAACTTCTCCATATTCGCGGCCTCAGGATGCTTGGATCTGGTCTGTACCATCCTGAAGATAGATTAAAAAAGGAAATCAATATGGCATATGAAATATTATATCAAGGTGGGCAGTTAGAATGCAAGAATCAATATCAAAAAGGACAGTTAAAAGATCAGCAAGTGGAAGTTTTCCTATTTTATGATTGAGTAACTTAGCCTATAGCCTATCCTAGATACGTACCACAGGCTCGTAACAGCACTCTAAGTCGAGCGCCACTACGATATCGCACTAATTGCGACTTTTGACCTGCATGGACTACCACTAAAAATGTGTCACATCCCGTACCCTAGGTAGGGACACAAGTGCATGACAGCGTCCAGCCTACACCATAAAAACGGCGTAGAAAGCTGTAGGTCTGCTAGCTAACAAACAATATATAATAACCTGTCATCTCTGTACGGAGGAATATAGTATGAAATACTGATAAACTCAATCACAATCTAGAAGGAGAATCATGGCACGAAAACTAGATAGATATAATCACAAAGTGCAATATCCAGCTCAATAGAGAAATAGAGTCACAAAGTAATATGGTTATACAATTCCAAAATATAATATCATAAACATAAGTAGCAAGCTGGAGACAAGGTCCAGTCCAAAATTCTACTCTAACTAAACTAAGCTAGAGGCTCATCGGGCGGAGCTGAGCCCTGCTGGACCGAGGTCTCTAACTCTAAGCCTACTACGTTATCCGGACCGTAGTACGTACAGCAATCCTCCTCACCGTCATCTGTAATATTTTGTCAACATATCCAGTCAGGATGGAACGAGCACAATCAACTAACAACAGTTCTCAAGATATGACAAAAGCTATAAGGCTGTAAATAGAGACTATATACAAGAAATCATAGAATGTACAGGTGAGTATCATGACATGGTAAGCTATAAATCTAGAGCTAGAATAAGGCAAGTAAAACTGATTATAGCATGTACAAGAATCATCTATCTAGATGTGTGAGTACTAGCTTCGATATGTGGTCGGCTTGGGTCTGAACAAGGTCTTATAATCCAGCCAATCATACGTGGAGTGTAAGATTGGCATTATACAAGGTCTACAAGAATAAACAAGGCAGATAATGACCACACATCTACACTAGTACTCTATGTCCCTGACTGGTAGAGTGGATCCAAGCAAGACACATTACGACACAGGATTCTACGAGAAGGGAGCAAGTCTACTCGAGAATCGGTGACCATATACTGCACAAGAGCTACAAGGGGGCTTAGACAAGACATACCAATATAACGAGGAATAATATCTCATGTCAGGATCCATGTATACCAATCCGTGTGACCAATGTGTCAAGAACAAACATATCTACACTAATTACATAAATTATAACAATTATCATAAATTGGAAAAGTTATCAGAGAATGTACTAGCTTGTGATGTGATGGATAAGTCGACTGAGTCCAAGAACAGTACCTCGATGACCTATAGATGGAATATTGTATCAATATAATGGTTTGGAAGTAAAATTGAGTCAAACTAGGTCAAGACACGTCAAACTAAGTCAAACTAGGTCAAACAAAGTCAAACTAGATCATACAGAGTCAATCTAAGTCATATTAGGCCTAACAAAGTTAAACTAGGTCAATACAAGTCAAACAGAGTCAAACTAGGTCGATTTAAGTCAAGGGTTGACTTACAGTTGACTTTTGTTCAACTGGTCAACTCTGGTCAACCCTGGACCAACTCTAGGTCAAACTTGACTAACATTGACTAACAATTGACTTTGGGTCAACTGGTCGAGTTCGGTCAAGTTCTAGTCAATTTTTAGGCTACGATTGACTTTAGGTTGACTTTTGGTCAAAATAGTCAACCGTGGTCAACCAAGGTCAAAAATAGTCTAAGTTCACTAATCCTAACCAATACCAACCATAAAATCCTAATTATAACTATATCTTAAGGTATTAAACCCATATGTTATGAAATGGGTATTATCCTAAATTATTCCGTTTACCCTTTCCAAGGTAAAATCTCACTTTAGCTTCTAACTCCCACTCTAGACTTTCCTACTTCATTCTAAGCTTTCTTCCTCCCTCTAATATGGTACTTAAACACTCTCCTAGAATTTCGATACCGTATCACGGTATCTTGATAGCTAAAAGTCAAAAAGGGTAAAATTGCATTACTTGGAGATTCATGAGATACCACTTTGGTATGTAATGATACCACGCAAACTAAACTCTAACCCTTAACTAAACTAACTAAACTCTAACTAGGATACTAACTCTCACTATCTAACCAATACCAACTCGCTATCTAACTATCTAACATATCTAGTATTCATTCTAACTTATCTCAATACCTTACCTCTAACTCACATTCTAACTCACCCACAACTCACTCGAACATACCCAAATATGAGGCCATTTAGGGGGGTTACATAGAGGCTATTTAGGGTATATAAATGGGTATATATATAGGGGTATATATGGCTTATATATGGGTATATATAGGGGGGTAAATGCGGTTAATTGGGGTCAAAAGGGGGGCTGTTTTGGGCTGCTACTGCTGCTAATTTTTGTTATTTTGGGGGGGAGGGGGCAGCAGCCCCTAATCCCCCCCCCCCCCCTTAGCTGTTGTGGCTGCTCTTCTTTCTCCCTCTCCTTCTCACCCTCTATTCTCCCTTCCCTCTCCTTCTCTAATATCTCTTCCTCTCACTCTCTATACATATATATAACACACTCACTCATACTTACATATATATATGTAGGGACACACACACACACATGAATATATAAATACATATATATGGAGACACACACATATATATATAGACACAACACACACACACATGGATACATATATACATATGGACACACACACACACACACACACACACATATATATATATATATATATATATATATATATATATATATATATATATATATATATATATATATTATTTTTTAAAATGAGAAGGCATTTTATTGAAAGCTAAAAGTGGCTCATGAAGAGCATTACACAGGTACTGAGCCAAAGACAAAAGGGCCCTGATCAGCAGTGACAAAAGCAAAACAAGAAACTAACATGGGTCTACCATTTCGAAATTTCAAAAATGAAATTTCGAAAAAGTCAAAAAAAAACCACATGCAGAACGATGTGGGCACGAGGCCCTAGGTGCACCCTGCCCGAAGTAGGCAGTACACTGCCCGATGTGGGCGCTGGGAGGAAGAGATTGGTTGTTTTCTTTTTCTTTTTTTTGGTCAGCAGTCTAACGGATTTGAAAATTATCAAAGAACGAAATTAGAAAGGGCACGAGTCGGTTGCACTGGTCCCGAGGGGGGGACAGGTGTCCTGCCCAAGGAAGGGAGCACACTGCCCCAGGCGGCACGCTGCACAAGGTAGGATAGCGACCCGAGGTGGGCACGCGGCCCGAGGGAGGGGGGCGCCGGGACAAGGGCACCGGCGAGGGGCCATGCTGCATGGGGAGGTCGTCCCGGCGGGGAGGGGCGGCGAGCACGCGTCCAGAGGAGGAGCACGGCCCAAGGGGGCGCGCAGAACGGGGGGAGGTACGCCATCCCCGACGCCCTGCGGGGGGGCGGTGCCGACCGGAGACAGGCGGCGGAAGCCCTGGTCCGGTGGGCGAGGGCTCCGGCGAGGGAAAACCGCCCGACGGCGACTGGGTCTCCGGCGGAGGACAGCCGGCGAGCCTGCCGGAGGGGTCTAGGAGGGCGGTGGGTGAAGGGCGGAAGAAGACAGCCCGGAGGAGACTCCGGCGGGGGAGGCCGGAGGAGGGAGGAGGGATGCGGGAGCGGGGCTCGACCGCTGGCCCGCTAGGAGAGGCTCCGGAGCCCGTATCGGTGGACGGACGTCGGGGGGTGACGCCACCGAAGCCGTCGACGAGAGCACCTGGGCGGGGGAGACACTCGACGCTGTCATTGAGGAGGGCGCCAAGGCCGGAGGGGAAGGCCATCGCGCGAGGACGGCGGAGAAGAACGCCGCAGGTCCGTCGACCGACGCCGAGGAGGGCGTCTGGACGGAGGAGGACGAAATGACGGGAGCCGAGGGGCTCGAGGAGCTGGCGGCCGGGGCAGCTGGAGGCAGCCACTGCAGGAAGGGAGCAGTGGAGGGCCACGGGAGAGGGAGGGAGACGATTGCCGCCGACGGGGGGAACGTCAGGGGAGGCGCGACCGGAGTGACGTCAGGCGGAAGGCCCGCCGTGGAGGACAGAGTCCGGCACGGTTCCGGCAGGGGGGCGAAGACCGGTGGGGCTCCGACGGAAGAGGGAGGAGGAACAGGGTCTAGACGCGGAGCCCGACGTCGTCGGCGCCTCCGTGGAGGACGGCGACGCCGACGGGGGGTGCGAGGAAGGGGGGACAGAGCCCGACGGGGGAGCTCCGACACGGGAGGGGAAAACTCCCCACAGGAGGAGAGGGTGGGGCGGTCAGGCCAGGAACGGCCAGCCGGCGAGGGAAGGGGGGCTGGGGCCACCAAGGGGGTGGGCTCCCGGTGGCGCAGCCGCGCCTGGGAGGCCAACCGGCCACCCGACCACCAGGAGGAGGGGGGTGGCGAGCAGGGGGGGCCACCCGGAGCCCGAGGAGGCTGCTGCCCCTTCCTCTTCCTCTCTATATATATATATATATATATATATATATATATATATATATATATATGTATATATATATATATATATATATATATATGGACACAAACACACACATGAATTTATAAATACATATATATGGACACACACACACACACATATATATATAGACACACACACACACATATAAATACATATATATGGACACAAAAATATACATGGATACATGGACACACACACAAGGATATATGGATATGTGGACACACACACTCATCCTAGTTCTCCTAGGAGTCTTCCATAGGCCTCTAACCTTGACACAAAGGGACACAACTATGGGGTAAATCCTATGGGTTCTAAAACTAATTAAAATTCATGGAAAAATGATTTAGAAGATAGTAATTACCTATTAGGAGTGAATCCTAATGAAATTCTTTCCGACACGAAAATCCTTGTAGAAAGGACACTTCCACCTTGCATTTTTCTCCTAAACTTTGGTAGCACCCTCCCTTGATGGTGTAGAGAGGATCTATGGAAGAAATTTTGGGGAAAAGAGAGGATTTGGAGATGAAATCAAGGTTTTAGGTCTAGGTTTTAGGGAAGAACTCAAAAGGGGGAAGAAATGAGAGTGGGAAAGAAGTGAATGGAGAGAGGGAGACCCTCCTCAAGTGGCCGGCCATGTAAGGGGGTTTGGAGGCTTTTGGCAAATGTCCAAAATACCCTCCAAGCCTTCTTTAGATCAAAATTGACTTAAGTGATAAATCGGGTTTAAACAGGCCAAATTAAAATCGACAAATTGACCGATTAAGTCATGTGGGATTTTTCTAAAAGTACTAGACTAATTAGTGGGATTTATGGGCCATGTCTAACTTAAGTTTGGATTCCATCTAGAGTCTGAGCTACCCGGGTCCCCGATACAAGTCGGATTGAGATAAAATTCGAACCCGACTTCAATAATTCCCAAATAACATTATAATTAAATAAAAATTTCTAAAATTCTCAAAATACAGAATGACCATTTTACCCTATTTATGAAAAGTGGGAGTTACAGTAAGGCCAAGCCATGGGAGAGTCCCAACTAAAAAAACCAGGATAAGTTGTGACATGACCATTATAAAAAGTTTTAATTATTTATTATTAAGATTTATTAACTTGTAGAAGACCCGGTTGCACCCAACTAGTTCGGACTGGATCCAAACCAAGCACAAGTCCATGCAGTGATGTAGTGTGACCAAAGACGTCCGTGTTGATATATTTATGTGTGCGTGTGCTGTATTTTATCCCAAATTTCTAATAAATAAATTTGTCTAAGGTAATTGTTATAAATAGAATATAAATATGAATATTTATTCAAATACATGATAGATAGTGTACTTAGACATATTTGTGTATTTCTGGGTTCTAGGCTATACTGATTTTGGATGTACAACTATTGTTGACTTATTAAGGTTGTTAGAAATATCGTCACTAACAGTTCCATGAATTGTTATGGTGGTTTTATTGTAGTATTAATATGAAATTACTTAAATTCATTAGACCTATTCAATATTTTGTCCCTCACATATTATTACTATAGCCTTAATTCAATTCTTTCCAATTTCCCATCCTATATAACCGCGGGCCTCCAAGCTTGTATACATTTTAATGACTAGCATTTGGCGATAAGCCCATAGTTAATATTGGTTAGTAATGGGTCTCAAATATTGCCCCATCCCAACCCTTCACAAACTTTACTAGCCCAAGTCCAATCCTCCCTCCATATAAAGCTGCTACCAAAGAAAACCGTAGCCGTTGAGTGCCATCCTCACCTTCTCTATCCGTTTTCTTCACCACCACCACCATCTCCGCAACCACCCATCACCATGTCGGTTCCTCACTGGACGACCCCCATCCGGGCTGTAGCCATCCTCGATGCTGGTATGATACGCTCAACCCCTTGGTCCGTGGCCGTCTTCGGCTCACCCTGTTGCCCATCCGAGGGTCGACGACCCCTCAACGCCTAAGCCAGGCGAGCCATCATCGACCCCAAGTGTGGGTCTGTTCGTCGGCCAGTTCTCGAGCCATCATTGGCCGATCCACCTTCGGGAGGTGCCAATGACCGGGTCAGCACTAGTGGCAGCAGTCGAAACCGCCTGCATCATTGATCTTCTCGCCTCGCTCGGAGCTCGTCAACACCGATTAGCGCAGCGCTTGTCCGAGCTGATGCTGTCCGAAGACAATTGCCATGCGGACCGCTCGAGCTGCCTCACTATGCTCCATCGCTTCCCTTCCTTTCCAAGATTCGGCCTCTTCCTTCCCGCTTGTACAAGCAGAACCTCTTCTTGTCTGGTATATGCTCTCCTCCTCTCTGACTTCATTTAACGAGAATGCATGCAATATTACAAATAGTTATATATAGATGTGTATGTGTTTTTAATCGTGTTAGCATTCTTCTGTGCTAGGGATGGTTTAAATGGGAGATATAAGAGAGTGGGTTAGGAATGAATATATAGAGACATTATGGTTGTCCATAGATGAAAGTACATGCTTGCAATAAAATATAGTAGATGTCATTGTAGAAGTTTGGCCAACATATGCATGTGGGTGTTTCTTTACTTGTTGAGTGTAGAAGGGTGATTTTCTACTTCTTGTTCCCTGGTGTGTTGGAACGAGGAGGAGAAGTCATTTGGCTTGCAAAGAAAGTACATATGTGCATGAGTGAAGCCGATTTCATAGAGTGAAGCAAGTAATAGACTTCCTTGCTTCCATGTAACCCATTTTTTTATGTACCTAACTATGTAATTATATAAGTTGATATAGGCTTGTATAAGAATTATATAGAAATATGTTTAATTATTATTTACTTATTATATGTATTGCATAAGATACGTTATTTAATATTAAGAACTTTGAAACCCTATGTATAAGTTATTTCCATAACAAAACCCTATTAAGGACGACCAATATAGATAGATGTATATGTCCATATCATATTATGACTCTTGGTTGTCTGTTTGGGTTGGTAGGTGTTCTATGGGACATAGCAGCATTAGCAGGCTTAGGCTTGATTGGACCATGGTGCTACAATCTCAGTACAGATTGGACAAAACTCCAAGCAAGATACCTTGCCTCCCTCTACAGTTTATTTTTATGCTTATAGTTTTTGTTTTCTATTTTTATATGTTATCATCTTATTCTCTAGTTGATGTGAGTTTATCTATATGTTTACTGCGTTCCATATTTTAGTAGATTATCGTCTTGCTTGTATATCAGCTTCATGATTAGATAGTGTAGTTACACCAGGCTTGTTCACTTTATAGTTCATGCTAGAGTTGTCCTTACCCGTGTCTTGACATGAGATATACCTTGTCTCACATGTGCCTCGATTGAGTCGTGTCTTAGAACGAGTACGTGTAATTGAACTGCAACTTTCTGTTATCGTTCCTCAACCAGAGAGTCCACACTCGGGACGAGGGTTGACCGATTACACCAGAGAGTCCACACTCGGGACGAGGGTGTTTGTCTTGATCTGTTTACAACCGTGAGTCCACACTCGGGATGAGGATGTTGTCTTGTTTATTTGCACTAGAGAGTCCACAGTCGGAACGAAGGTGCCTTGCCTTGAACTAACCAGAGAGTCCACACTCGGGACGAGGGTTAGTGATTAGTTCAAACATGTGAGTCCACTCAGGGCGAGGGCTTGGTATTCCATTGATCTCGTGTTCACTTGTTCACCGGCAGTTCAGTTATGTATAGTTGTTCTTGTATTCCAGTTCATAATCACCTGTCAGTAGCCACTTGTCGATAGTCACTTGTTAGCAGTTTTGGTCATAGTCTCTTGCATATTTATGTCTCATTCCTTGTTTATATCATGTTTATATTTTTATGCATGATTAAACTGCTAGATAGGCATGTTTTTATGTATCTTGCTATGTCCCCTGAGGACCTGCTGATCTTTTCAGGTTTAGCGATTGCATGGAGTTAGTTAGCAGAGCGGAATGGTAGATGATTGTGATGCATGATTCAGGTATTTGTCAGTGATATTACATTGTTATCCTTTCGTGCTTTACATTCCTTATCATGAGATATCCTGCTTATTGATTCAGTTTAGAGACTCTTGATATATTCTTTGGAGTCTTATCGGACGTATATGCTAGTGGGCTGCAGACCACAACCCATAGTGTTCATTCATGTTTCATACACTTATTGTGGATTTGAGATATAGATTTATTTTGCCATGATTTGGCAGTTTACTATGATCTTGACAGCATTTACGTATTCGAGTCGGGCTGGAGTCCACTTGATGCGTAGCTGGCTTGCGCACGTACTTGCATCCGAAAAGCGGGTGCGGGTCGTGACACAAGATAAGACAATAAGTAAGATACCGGTCTAGCTAACTAGCCTAGACTACTGGGTAATGTCCTCTGCAAGTGCTGGGTCCTCCTGGGAGTTGTAAAACCCCAATATTTTCTAATTATTTTAATACTCTAAAAATTATTTTTCTATATTTCTTTGAGATTGATTGGTATATGTACGTAATTATAGAGGTATATAATATGTGTATGTTTGTGAGCTTGATATTTTAATATTAATAATATAGCCTACATTGGTTACAAAATATTTTTGTTACTTTATTAAAAATTTCAAATAATTTTCTTATGAATATATACATATAAATATGTATATATATATATATATATATATATATATATATATATATATATATATATATATATATTGTTTTTGAAAAAAAAGAAATATATATATATATATATATATATATATATATATATATATATATATATATATATATATATTGTTTTTAGAAAAAAAAAACGTTAGTGGAGGGGGGGCCGAACCCCCCATGCAGCAACAGCTACGGTGAGAGGGGGTGGGCCCGACCCCCCCCCCCTAAATTTAATAGTAGTTGCAGCAGCATGCTGCGCCCCATAGAAATCGAGACCCCCTTAATGCAAACATTCTCAGCAGCAACTGTTGTGGCCCTTAGTAGCCAGACCCCACAACTCGTTACTTGGCAGCAGCTAATAGCTGCATTGAATGAAACCCGAGCCCATAAGAACTTAGCAAACCCGAGCAACAACTATTCCTAATTCGAATAGAAGTAGTCGGCGGTGTATTTATAAAACCCGCTAGAAACCAAACCCTAACCCCCCTCATCATCTAAAACTCCTCGACCCCAAGCCGTCAACGTTCCTCCACTTCCTCGCGCTCACAGTCGGCCGCCTACTCGCCGTCGACGACGTCGGGATCACTCGGAATCGACGGATAAACAGAGAATACTCTGTTTTCGAAGAACTCAGGTACCCGTCTTCAAATCCAAATATTTTTGATTCTACCCAACGAAAATTCGATCTATCGAATGCTGTGCGTAGACAAAATAACCCCCCTCAAAACCCTTTTTGGTAGAATCGAGCGAAACCCCATATATCGCTCGGTATTCGAACCTAAACTTCCCGAAAAACTGTCGAAACAGAACAGTTTCAGAGCAGTCCCAAACCCCTATTTGGAAGCCAAATTCTTGGCGATCCTTCGACTGTTTTGAAAAACTAATTGAACACATTCGAAGACAACCTAACCACGATGGAAAAGTAACTGGTAGATTAGTATTTCGATTTCTGTGTGTGTATTAATTCCATGTTAAACTTGTGAGAAAAACTGATTTCAAAATAATAAATTTCTGAAATTTTTGTCCGATACGACGTCGCCCCGACAAACCGGGCGACGTGGTCACACGTTATACACATCGAAAGGTGCGTATGGACGTTGCGGACGTGTGGGAACTGACGGAACTCAGTTTCGTCGCGTGTGTGCGACGAAATCAACGTGTATCCGTCGAGATATCCCGTATCGACGTTTTGCAAACTTGTCCATAACTTTGTGTACAGTCGTCGAATCGAGACGAAACTTACGCCAACAGGTCCGGATCGAAATTCAAGTTTGGTTCGATTCTGAGAAGGTCGAATCGGAACCCAATTTTGGCGGGCCCGCGACCCACTCAAACGGACAATTTTGTACACGGCTCATCAGAATCCAAAAATGGACATACCGTTGAGTTTCTTTCCTCAAACTGAAACCGTAGACATGTAGTTTGACGACTTTAGAGACCGTAGACTTTGGCATGCGTTTCGGTGCAAAGCGGGTCTAACGGCGGACATCGTTTTGAACTGAAATTACGATCTTGCCCCTGTTCTAGAATTTGACTTTTGGACAAGCATTTCCTAGGTATATCTTCTTCACCGAGATCATTTTTGATGTTTGTTTCAGCGTTTGGAGTCATCTGTGATTTTTGAGTTTTTGGTGCGGACACTTGCTACTCTTGGACTTGCCACTTTGTACCACCAGGCAAGATACCTTGCCACCTTACTCTGTGATTATTATATTCTTATTTTCAGTTGTTATTTTCAGCATTTTATTTATGTTATTTAAACTGTGCGTCCAAGTCACACTTGGGTGCAAGCGACTCTATCGATCGTATTCCTGCTTTATTTATTCTCTTGCATTGACTTAGTTTATTGACCACCCATTGATGTTGAGGTATTGGTATATCTCATACGGCCTTGACACTTGTTGTATCACATGTTGTGAGTCACATATAAGACACGTTTCCGCGTAGTCGGCTGGCCACCGATACGTATGGAGCGTGCGACGGATAGGGGTAACTTCCAATAGAATTGCATGTTATAAGACTTGGCGGTTACTAGAGGTACATGTCAGTCATGGAGATGATGATACTAGGCATTGGATGGGGAGAACATTATCTGACGTATGGGCTTCGATTGCACTTCCCTTGTAACCCGGAAGCTCCGCTGGAGATACGGGTATGAGCCTCTCAGGTTGGCCACTGTCGTTTTTCAACGACATGCTCTTGGTCACTGGTGCCCAAGAGGGGACTATACCGGATCCTATAGTTAGCCAGGGCTCATGCGTCGAAGAAATGTATCTCAACTGCATATTCACAGTAGAATGGTCAGGAACCCGGTTGCATGTATACCTTTCTTCTCTTATTATATTATCACAGTTTATATGGTATGGTATTTTCTTGTATCTTGCTATGTCCCCTGAGGACCTGGTTATCTCTCCAGGTTTAGACGATTTTTCACAGGAGTACGGAGCGACATTGGAGCTATCTTATATTGATGACGAGGCAGTGCCTTATGACTCCTAGTCTATTTCTTATCTGAGACAGTGGTAGACATTATTTTACTTCTCTTTTTCTTTCTATTTTGCGGAGGTCGGACTCCGATCTTGTGAGACTATTTTTCATAGCTGTTTGGAGTGAGTATGTTCGCCCGGCTATCTTTTGATACTCTTATTTATTATTTGGACTCTATATTCTTCTGTGTTGAGCTGTGATGAGATTAGATTATGTTATTCTGGCCTGTAATTATTTTATTTACAGCTTATGTACATATATGAGGATTCTATATATTGGAGTATTCTTCGTATATGTGCAGCTAGCATGTTCACATTCTTGGTCCTATGTATTATGGAACTGGGGCATTACATATTTTTGTGGTGGCCCATGCAGGTCAGATTTAATATTGTTGGGTTACATGACTGTGCCCAACAAGCCTGCATATAGGAATAGGAACATCTCATCCAGAACTACTACTATCCCTTGACTTCCAATCTTTTTTAAAACTTCCTTGATTATTCGATTTACTTCATATCTAATCTTTCTTAATATCAACTTATCTTCCTCGTGCCTACAGTATGAATCTACGAAGCGGATACACTTCTGCCTTAGCCCTCACATCTGGTGAGGAGATTTCTTCGGAGGGACAAAATCCTCCCATGACTCCAGTGACACCTTACCAGCCAGGACTATCGCAGCCTACTACGACGCCGACGACGGAGTATCCAGAGGTTGCAGCACCCCCAGGCAGCCACGCTGGACAGACTACTACCATACCACCGGAAGGGAATGTACCACTGCTTCCTCCACCACCATTTCCTCAGCAGTTTCCTCCACAATCGGGACCTCAGATGCCTCCACCACCGACTGATGGGAGCCCTACTACTCAGTTTATGTATGCCATGATGCAGGCTCAGTGGCAGCAGATTGAGCTGATGAGACAGACGATGGTGGCAGCTATGGCTAGACCTCCGCCACCAGCACTAGCACCAACACCGGCACCGGCTCTGCATCCCTATGAAGGCTCTATCAAAAATTTCACAGATATGAACCCCAAGGCCTTTAGAGGGACGGAGAAGCCATTAGAGGTGTCACAGTGGCTTATTAGTACCGAGAAGCTACTGAAGGCATCCCAGTTGCCAGCTCGAGATTGGATGACAGCAGTGGACTTACTGTTAGAAGACAATGCTCACCACTGGTGGAAGGCGGAAGAGAGACGATTAGGCACTGGGATCACTTGGAAGCAGTTCTATAATGCATTTTATGAGAGATTCTTCCCTATTCATGTTCGAGATGGTCTCTACGACCAGTTCCTCTATCTGAAGCAAGGGAATATGACAGTTGATGAGTATGACTCAGAGTTCAACCGCCTGAGTCGATTTGGTACGGGATTGATTCCGACCGAGTTAGAGAAGGCGAGGAGATTTCACCAGGGGCTTGCACCAGAGCTCAAGTCTTATACGACTACTCAGTCTCGAGTCTCCCATTCAGCTGTCTTGGAAGAAGCTCGTGCTCAGGAGATTTTTTGCAAGGAACAGCAGCAGACATCGAGATGCCATACCCCAGCAGCTACACCAGCCCGAGCCACTCAGAGTGGACCTATCAGGAGGACCACGGGACAGTACCAGCAGAGGCACACGCCTTATCAGAAGCCCACCTGCAACTTTTATGGGAAGCAGGTGCATATTAAAGATGACTGTCGACTTCGTTTGGGCTTATGTATGAGATGTAGATCAGGACAGTACTTGGCCAGAGATTGTCCTGAGAAGCAGGCTCTAGTTCATACACATCAGGCCCAGAGGCCCGCAGCCCCAGTACCTCGTCCACCATTACCCCCACAGACAGCACAGTACAACAAGGCCAGAGCTCAAGGCCCAGGACAGAACCAAGGAAAGGCATTCTCTCTAGCTGTTGAGAATGTAGAGACAGAGGCAGAGGTCATAGCAGGTATGGTTTTAGTAGCATCTTTTCCTGCTATTACATTATTTGATACTGGAGCCACACACTCATTTATAGCCACTAGTTTTGCCACTAGACACAGCGTTCCCATCACACCCTTAGCTAAGAATGTTAAGATCCTCACTAGAGGAGGAGTTGTACCTGTTAGTGGTATTTGTAGACTTTGTCCTGTAGTGGTAAATGGCAGAGAGATGATGGCACGACTTTTTGTTTTTCCTACGCCAACATTTGATATGGTTCTTGGAATGGACTGGTTGAGCCAGCATTTCGCTCTCATAGACTGCCATAGGGGCAGTATTATCTTTAGACCACCGAATGCGGCAGAGTTTGAGTTCACCAAAGAAGACGGAGATAGTTGTGAGGCACCCACATCGGGGACTCATATGATGATGCACGACACCCCTCAGCACCCTATTATCACAGAGTTCGAGGATGTATTCTCCGAGGAGTTGCCAGGACTACCACCTGACCGAGATATTGAGTTCTCTATTGAGCTTATTCCCGAAGCCGAGCCTATTTCATCACGAGTATATCGTCTGGCACCAAAGGAGTTGGTAGAGATGAAGACGCAGATTGATGACTTATTAGAGAAGGGATTTATTCGTGCTAGTGCGTCACCATGGGGAGCACCCGTTCTTTTTGTACCTAAAAAAGACGGGACAGTACGCATGTGCATTGACTACAGAGCGTTGAATGCAGTGATGGTGAAGAACAAGTATCCCTTGCCACGTATAGATGATTTATTCGATCAACTGAGTGGAGCAAAAGTATTCTCCAAGATCGACTTACGATCGGGCTATCACCAATTGAAGGTTCGGAAGGAAGACATTGCAAAGACGGCCTTTCGATCGAGGTATGGACACTACGAGTTCTTGGTCATGCCGTTCGGTTTGACCAAGGCTCCCGCAGTTTTCATGAATTTAATGAACAAGATCTTTTACCAATATTTGGACAAATTTGTAGTAGTCTTTATAGACGATATCTTGATTTACTCCAAGAGTCAAGAGGAGCACGAGCAGCATCTACGGATCATTTTGGGAACATTGAGGAATGAGCGACTTTTCGCGAAGCTTAGCAAGTATGATTTCTTTCTCAAGGAGGTATCATTCTTTGGTCATATTGTTACGGGCGATGGTATATCGGTAGACCCAGAGAAGATCACAGCAGTCAAATCATGGCTCGCTCCCACAACAGCTTCTGAAGTGAGAAGTTTCCTCGGACTTGCGGGTTACTACCGACGGTTCGTAGAAGATTTCTCACGAATAGCGGGGCCCATGACTCGATTGACTTGCAAGGATCAGGAGTTTGTATGGACAGACGAGTGTCAAGCCGCTTTTGACGAGTTGAAAAAGCGGTTGACCACAGCACCGATCTTGACACTACCGTCGGGCCCAGGAGGATTTGTGACCTACAGTGACGCATCCGGGAAGGGATTTGGATGTGTATTGATGCAGCACGGTCGGGTAGTAGCATATGCATCTCAACAGTTGAGAGTGCATGAGAAGAATTATCCGACCCACGATCTAGAGCTCGTAGCGGTTATCTTTGCTTTGAAGCTATGGAGACACTACTTGTACGGCGAGAAGGTTGATATCTACACTGATCATAAGAGCCTCAAGTACGTATTCACACAAAAGGAGTTGAATATACGACAGCGACGTTGGTTGGAGTTGATGAAAGATTATGAGATTGAGCTTCATTATCATCCGGACAAGGCTAATGTCGTGGCAGACGCATTAAGCCGTAAGCCCATGGCACACTTTTTGACTACACAGAAGGAATTGATTAGAGACTTGGACAGCTTGGTATTGAGGTAGTATTACCGGGAGCAGATGGCGTATTAGCCAACCTCCAGGTGCAATCATCATTAGTAGAGCGTATCAAGGCAGTATTGCCCAATGACGCTAGATTTCGACGGCTCAAAGAGAGGACTGAAGCAGAAGAGCAGACAGAATTGAGGATCCACACCGATGGGACATTGCGATGTGGTGATCGCATTTATGTTCCCAATGGAGATCTACGACAGGAGCTGATGACCGAGGCTCACAGTTCGACTTACTCTATTCATCCCGGAGGGACCAAGATGTATCGTGACTTACGACAGTATTATTGGTGCATGGAATGAAGCGAGAGATAGCATGTTTCGTTGCCAAGTGCTTGGTATGTCAGCAAGTGAAGGCAGAGCACCAGAGGACGGCCAGATTATTGTAGCTGCTACCCATTCCCGAGTGGAAGTGGGAGCACATTACTATGGATTTCGTCACGGGTTTTCCTCGGAGTCCTAGAGGACGTGACGCAGTATGGGTGATTGTTGATAGACTTACGAAGTCAGCCCATTTCTTACCTTTTAGAGTGGGCCAGTCGACTGAGGTATTGGCGGAGATGTATATGGAGCAGATTGTGAGATTGCACGGTGTGCCTGTTAGTATTGTGTCGGACCGTGACTCGAGATTCACCTCGTATTTTTGGTGGAGCATGCAAGAGAGTTTGGGTACTCGATTGAAGTTTAGCACATCGTATCATCCGCAGACAGACGGCCAGTCGGAGCGTACCATTCAGACACTAGAGGATATGTTGAGAGCGTGTATGCTTGATTTTGGCGGTTCGTGGGAGGACCATCTCCACCTTGTTGAATTTTCTTACAACAATAGCTATCAAGCGAGCATCCAAATGGCTCCGTTTGAAGCATTGTATGGTAGGAAGTGTCGGTCTCCTGTTTGTTGGGGCGACATAGGAGAGCGACAGCTATTGGGTCCCGAGTTGGTCTTGAGCGCAGTGGAGACAATGAAGAATATTCAGAACCACCTGCGAGCAGCGCAGGATCGTCAGAAGCAGTGGGCAGATAATCGTCGTCGACCCTTGGAGTTCAAAGAGGGTGACGCTGTGTTCTTGAAGATATCCCCCACTAGAGGCACGATTCGATTCGGATGACGTGGCAAGTTGAGTCCAAGGTACATCGGCCCTTTCGATGTCTTGGAACGTGTTGGAGAGGTTGCCTATAGATTGGCCTTGCCACCGTCACTAGAGAGAGTACATGACGTATTCCATATATCTCAGCTGAGAAGGTACGTGGCGGACAGCAATCATGTGCTTGATCACTCCGAGATCACAGTCGGACCGAATTTGTCGTACGAAGAGCAACCGGTGGGTATCCTCGATCGTCGAGTGAAGGTGTTGCGGAATCAATCTATTCAATTGGTTCGCGTGGCATGGAAGCATCACTCGCCAGGGGAGTCTACTTGGGAGCGCGAGGACGACATCCGAAATCGCTACCCGCAGTTGTTCGAAGACGAAGGTATGTCTTACAGTTGAGTTTTTAAATTGCTATTAATTCCCTTGCATTGCATTGGACCCCCGATCTTAGTTTATTTCGAGGACGAAATTTTCTTTAAGTTGGGTAGGATGTAAAACCCCAATATTTTCTAATTATTTTAATACTCTAAAAATTATTTTTCTATATTTCTTTGAGATTGATTGGTATATGTACGTAATTATAGAGGTATATAATATGTGTATGTTTGTGAGCTTGATATTTTAATATTAATAATATAGCCTACATTGGTTACAAAATATTTTTGTTACTTTATTAAGAATTTCAAATAATTTTTTTATGAATATATACATATAAATATGTATATATATAGGTATATATATATATATAAAAAAAATATATATATATATATATATATATATATATATATATATATATATATATATATATATATTTAAGAGAAACAACATTTTATTGAAAATAGAAAGAGGCTCTAGAAGAGCAATACAGACGGGTGCGAAACCCGAGACCAGAAAACAAAACGGCCCTAAAGAACAAGGTGATAAATGCCTAAAAGTGGAATTCGAAGTTACGAAATTTCAAAATCAACAAAATTCGTAATGCAACGAAATTTCGAAGATATTCGAGATTTCGAAACCCAAATAAGCAAAAGATTAGGGTCCGTTGACCGCAGCAAACGGGAGGCCCTGGGGGGGTGTGGGAACGCAGTCCCAAGAGGATGGCACGCAGCCCTAGGGAGGGTATATATATATATATATATATATATATATATATATATATATATTGTTTTTAGAAGAAAAAAAAAGAAAGAAAACGTTAGTGGAGGGGGGGCCGAACCCCCCATGCAGCAACAGCTGCGGTGAGAGGGGGGTGGGCCCGACCCCCCCTAAATTTAATGGTAGTTGCAGCAGCATGCTGTGCCCCATAGAAACCGAGACCCCCTTAATGCAAACATTCTCAGCAGCAACTGCTGTGGCCCTTAGTAGCCCGACCCCACAACTCGTTACTTGGCAGCAGCTAATAGCTGCATTGAATGAAACCCGAGCCCATAAGAACTTAGCAAACCCGAGCAACAACTATTCCTAATTCGAATAGAAGTAGTCGGCGGTGTATTTATAAAACCCGCTAGAAACCAAACCCTAACCCCCCTCATCATCCAAAACTCCTCGACCCCAAGCCGTCAACGTTCCTCCACATCCCCACGCTCACAGTCGGCCGCCTACTCACCGTCGACGACGTCGGGATCACTCGGAATCGACGCATAAACAGAGAATACTCTGTTTTCGAAGAAGTCAGGTACCCATCTTCAAATCCAAATATTTTTGATTCTACCCAACGAAAATTCGATCTATCGAATGCTGTGCGTAGACAACATAACCCCCCTCAAAACCTTTTTTGTTAGAATCGAGCGAAACCCCATATATCGCTCGGTATTCGAACCTAAACTTCCCGAAAAAACTGTCGAAACAGAACAGTTTCAGGGCAGTCCCAAACCCCTATTTGGAAGCCAAATTCTTGGCGATCCTTCGACTGTTTTGAAAAACTAATTTAATACGTTCGAAGACAACCTAACCACGATAGAAACGTAACTGGTAGATTAGTATTTCGATTTCTGTGTGTGTATTAATTCCATGTTAAACTTGTAAGAAAAACTGATTTCAAAATAATAAATTTCTGAAATTTTTGTCCGATACGACGTCGCCCCGACAAACTGGGCGACGTGGTCGCGCGTTATACGCATCGAAAGGCGCATATGGACGTTGCGGACGTGTGGGAACTGAAGGAACTCAGTTTCGTCGCGTGTGTGCGACGAAATCAACGTGTATCCGTCAAGATACCCCGTATCGGCGTTTTGCAAACTTGTCCATAACTTTGTGTACAATCGTCGAATCGAGATGAAACTTGCGCCAACAGGTCCGGATCAAAATTTTGGTCCTGCATGCCAAGTTTGGTTCGATTCTGAGAAGGTCGAATCGGAACCCAATTTTGGCGGGCCCGTGACCCACTCAAACGGGCGATTTTGTACACGGCTCATCGAAATCCAAAACTGGACATACCGTTGAGTTCTTCTCCTCAAACTGAAACCGTAGACATATAGTTTGACGACTTTAGAGACCGTAGACTTTGGCACGCATTTCGATACAAAGCGGGTCCAACGGCGGACATCGTTTTGAACCGAAATTACGATCTTGCCCCTGTTCCAGAATTTGACTTTTGGACAGGCGTTTCCTAGGTATATCTTCTTCACCGAGATCATTTTTGATGTTTGTTTTAGCATTTGGAGTCATCTGTGATTTGTGAGTTTTTGGTGCGGACACTTGCTACTCTTGGACTTGCCACTTTGCACCACCAGGCAAGATACCTTGCCACCTTACTCTGTGATTATTATATTCTTATTTTCAGTTATTATTTTTAGTATTTTATTTATGTTATTTAAACTGTGCGTCCAAGTCACACTTGGGTGCAAGCGACTCTATCGGTCGTATTCCTGCTTTATTTATTCTCTTACATTGACTTAGTTTATTGACCACCCATTGATGTTGAGGTATTGGTATATCTCATACGGCCTTGACACTTGTTGTATCACGTGTTGTGAGTCACATATAGAACACATTTTCGCGTAGTCGGCTGGCCACCGATACGTATGGAGCGTGCGATGGATAGGGGTAACTGCCAATAGAATTGCATGTTAGAAGACTTGGCGGTTACTAGAGGTACATGTCAGTCATGGAGATGATGATACTAGACATTGGGTGGGGAGAACATTACCTAACGTATGGGCTTCGATTGTACTTCCCTTGTAACCCGGAAGCTCTGCTGGAGATACGGGTATGAGCCTCTCAGGTTAGCCACTGTCGTTTTTCAACGACATGCTCTTGGTCACTGGTGCCCAAGAGGGGACTATACCGGATCCTATATTTAGCCAGGGCTCATGCGTCGAAGGAATGTATCTTAACTGCATATTCACAGTAAAATGGTCAGGAACCCGATTGCATGCATACCTTTCTTCTCTTATTATATTATCACAGTTTATATGGCATGGTATTTTCTTGTATATTGCTATGTCCCCTGAGGACCTGGTTATCTCTCCAGGTTTAGACAATTTTTCACAGGAGTACAGAGCGGCATTGGAGCTATCTTATATTGATGACGAGGCAGTGCCTTATGACTCCTAGTCTATTTCTTATCTGAGACAATTGTAGACATTATTTTACATCTCTTTTTCTTTCTATTTTACGGAGGTCGGACTCCGATCTTGTGAGACTATTTTTCATAGCTGTTTGGAGTAAGTATGTTCACCCGGCTATCTTTTGATACTCTTATTTATTATTTGGACTCTATATTCTTCTGTATTGAGTTGTGATGAGATTAGATTATGTTATTCTGGCCTATAATTATTTTATTTACAGCTTATGTACATATATGAGGATTTCATATATTGGAGTATTCTTCGTATATGTGCAGCTGGCATGTTCACGTTCTTGGTCCTATGTATTATGGGACTGGGGCGTTACAGGAGTCCAGCTCACATGTGTCATCTAAGCCTGCTCCATAGTATGTAGGACAGAACTCTTCAATGTCATCTGTAATATTTTCAATAGGTCCAGTCAGGACGGGTGCGAGCACAATACATCTCACGCAGTTCATAATATGACAAAATATGTAAATATGCTATAGAGTAAGATACATGAAACGCTAGAAAATATATGAAGTAAAAGAGATAACTGTAAAAAAATATCTACTATAAGTAAAGAGCTAACAGTGGCTAGTGATGTAGAGTACAAGATAGACATGTGAACGGCTTGAATTTGCACATGAGTAATCTAAGAGTTTGCACATGAGTATACTACTTTGGAATTATTCATATGACCATTTATACTCCCCCATACCCCAATCAATACACAAGAATCCAGACAGGTTATGTTACTGCACATGATATCACATGAAGGCCCATAAATGGGTGCACATGAATGTATACATGGGGGCTCTGTGAACATGAGAGTACATGAATCACAAGAGTGCACATGAATGGTGAAAGCACCGGAGTACATGATGAAAGTGAAACGCACATGACATACTGTAACCCGATGCTCCCGAGGGGATAACATCTCATGAAGGGATCTATATAGTACCAATCCGTGTTAACAACGTGACAACATCAAGTAAAGTAATCTAGAGCATAAATGTAAATCATATCAAGTATGAAACGGTCAGAGAATGTACTCGTCTGATATCTGAAAGTCCGAAGTGAATATACTGTCTGAGAAGAGGTGTCTGACTCCTAATCAGAGCAACACAAGTCACAACATGTCCAAAATATAATAATTGAACATTAAGATGCATTCTACATGATGTCTAAGTCAAACTAGACTAAAGTCAACCCTCGGTCAACTCTAGTCAATTACACTAGTCAAACTAGGTCAACTAGGTCAAGTCCTAACCCAAGCAAGTCTCACTAAGCCTAACCAAGCCTAGTCTAGCATCACACACAATAACAAGGCCACACAAGTCATCAACATACAAGCTATACATACATACATACATACATAGGCTTATATTAAATATAGGCATATGCATAGGAAAAACATATAGAGGTATCTTGTATAGGCTATATGCCTATAATCAATATAGCATACAATATACAACATATCCATAGGAAGCTATATATACACATTGCATTCATTCATACATTACTTTATATATATACTACATACATTATATATCACATGTATATATATATAGAGAGAGTTAGAGAGTGAGATAGTGTATAGTATCAAGGGGGTTAGGCTAACCAGGTATCAAACATTCACATTTACATATATACATACCTATATACTCAATGAATATAAAGCCTATTTATATTTGCATTAAATAAGGTATCAATTATATATACATTATCATGCTTGCATATATATATTATACATATATATATATATGTATAGAGAGGGCAAGGAAGGGGTTTTAGTTGAGTTCAGTTATGATGCAGTGTAGGTAATGTATGCATGGTTCATGGAGTGTCACATGTTCAGATTATATAGGGTTAAGGGTCATTTTTCAATACATGGGTTTAAGTTCAGATTTAGTAAATGAAATATGTAAAGCAATAACATGTTAGGTAATGCATAGGTTCCAGTTTAGGACAAATGAATGTTCAGTTTAAGAAATTAAGTTCAGTTTAGGTAATTGAATGCTCAGGTTTGTGAATGCAGGTTAATAGGTTTACTTCAAACCCAGGTTAGTAATAGGAATGCTCAGGTTAATACAATATCGAGTTTTCAGAAAATCAAACCAATGCTCAAACCCAAATAACAATCAAATGATCATCCCTATTGCTCCCATAGGCAAAACCCAATACAACCCACATGTTCACATATTAATAACAACAATTTAATCATTTATTAACAGTTTAAAACCTAAACAAACTCAAATGTACTAAACAGTACAGTTCAAAATCCGAGTGTCATAACACACTCGAAAACATATCAAAATCAAAGCAATTTCTCATGAAACCCAATATTCAATACACACATATATCCCAGCATGATTTAACATGAAAAAACATATAAGTTATCATTCGAAATTGGATTAAAACCATTCGAAAATAAGTGAAATAAATACTTATACAATACAATATTAGAAACCTGGGGGAAACACAATTTCATTTGAAAATACAGTTTAATTCTCAATATGGTTGGTAAACATTAGTGCACATGTGTATGTGTCATACATGACAAATTGTGTCCACCAAAACAATACACGACGTGTCCACACCCATACGAACACTCACAGACACACGCACAGACACACAGTCTCGTGCACGCGTGTGTGTCGATCCAAAATGCGACACACGATACGACACCACTCGTGTACGTGTCCACATGTTCGCCTAGGGTAGGGCTACGTGTTAGGCACCCTGATATGTATCCAAGTGTCCTTGTGTCCGTGCATGAAATGATTATTAGTGCGTGTCTGCTCGCATACGTGCGTGTGTGTCAAATCAATACAAGGGAAATATCGTGTCCGATACGAATCTACTCGATACGAGGCTTGGGGGCTAACGTGTCAGTCATTGCCCCCACCTCACTACCAAGTGGCAGCCGCCCATGTGGACTGTGCGAGGAGAAAAGCTCCCCGAGCAGCAGGGCACTGCCCGAGCCTGCTGCGAGTGTATCCATGCCCAAATCAGACACGGACACGACACAAAAAACACCCCAGTACAACACAAAATTACTATACACATATAGATCTATCAATCAGTGCAAAAAGATTTAGAAAACAGCACAAAAATTCCCTGTGAGGCATTTCATCAAACACCTACAGACACCTACTAATACGTGTCCGATACGGACACAAAAACAAAACCAAATCCTACCAAATTTTACCTACAACTAGGAAACTCCTAGATCTATGCATCCATGCAAAGAAATCAAGAAAATGAAGTAGTTTGAGGGGTTTACCTATTGAGTGTCAAACTCAATAAAAAACTTCAAAAATGAGAATCCTTCTTGCAACACAAAAGCCCAAAATTGTTCAAAAGCTGTGATTTCTCATCATGAACAATAAATAGGCAATGATTAGGTCCTAATGAAAGAGACTAGAGTCAAAAAAAATTAAAATAAAGAAGTTTTGAAGTGTTGAAGAATGGTCAATACCTCTTTCTTGCCAAATGTAGAAATGATGTAAAAAGAGGTAAGAACAATGAAGAGACATTAAATAGAGGGGGGATCCCTAGGCCAGCCACAAACAGAAAGAATTAGGGTTAGGGTTGATGACTAATGGGCTTTGGGCCAAGTGCAAGGCTAAATGGATCAATCTCTTAGCTATTAGTTCAAGCACCTATAATACCTAATCTCTTCATGCAACTAAGTCCAACAAGTCAACTTAGGTCGACTTAAGTTAGACTAGGATCCCACCATGCTAACCAAGTCACCATAGTCAAAGTCAACAACTAGGCTAGTCTCCAAAGTCTCAACTAGTAAGGTCAAAAATAACAACCATCACTCAAACCAATCAAATTAAATTCAAAATTTTCAAAATGACCAAAATACCCTCAAGCTAAAATGATAAATAAAATATCCTAATCACATGGTTAGGCTCTAGGTCAAGTAGTCTGTAGGATTTCACTAGCAAAACTCCAAAATCACAAATTACCAATAAAAATAGTTTTAAAATAATTAAAAATCACCAAAAATCATATCATGATTTAAATAACATTATTAAAAGATTAAAATTTAAAAATTTAAAAATTACCCCCATTTAGAAAACTGGGTGTTACAGTAAGCTATCAACTTGTGGTTAATATTTCTTACTATTCTGATGATTGGTGGTTGAATTCTGGAGCTAACGTTCACGTTTTATTTGATCGCTACTGCTTTTTAACCTATCAGGAATCAGGTGGAGGAGGCGTGACTCTAGGAGATGGCTCAACAACACAGATCGTAGGAAGAGAAAGAATAGATCTGAAGATGATATCAGAAAAAATTCTACCTCTCCATGATGTGCTTCATGTGCCGTCACTTAGAAGAAACCTAGTTAGTGGATCCATTCTTGTAAACTCAGGATACAAAATTATAATAGAGGCCAATAAAGTAGTTTTTTCTAATAATGATCTTTTTGTGGGAAAATAATTTGTAAAAGATGGACTCTTTATTTTGAGCACTATGAATAAATTTTTAAATCCTTCTTTTGTTGCAAATGTTAAATCATCAAATGTTTGACATGGCAGATTAGGTCATATAAATTTAGGATCTATTAAAAGAATAATGAACTTAGATCTTATTCCTAAGACTCCTATAGATAATGAACACAAATGTGAGATTTGTGTTCAAGTCAAATACACAAGATTGCCTTTCAAATCTGTCCATAAAGATTTCGAACACCTAGAACTTATCCATAGTGACGTTTGTAATTCCAATAGAGTTTTAACCCGAGGTGGTAGAAAATACTTTGTCACTTTTATTGATGATCATTCAAAGTACTGTTGCACCTACCTTCTGAAGACCAAAGATAAAGTTTTAGACAGATTCAAGGTCTATAAGTCTGAAGCTGAGAACCAGTTAGATAGATAGATTAAGATTTTTAGATCAGATCATGGTAGAAAGTATACCTCAAATGAAATGACTAACTTCTGTGAAGAACATAGAATTATTCATGAGGTAACTGCTCCTTATTTACCGCAGTCCAACGGAGTTGCTGAAAGAAAGAATCGCACTCTGTTAGACATGGTAGGTGCCCCTAATAATCTTTGGAGATAAGTCTTATTATCAGCATATTATATTCTTAATAGGATACCCAGTACTAATGATAAGACACCATATGAGTTATGGAAAGGTCGAAGCCCTAGGATTAATTACCTCAAAGTTTGGGAATGTTTAGCTAAGGTAGGAATTTCTGAACCCCAAAAGAGAAAGATTGGACCTAAGACTATAGATGTTGTGTTCATAGGATATACTAATGCCAATAGATTTCTTGTAACTCATTCTGAAGTAAATAAAATCTCTAATAACACAATTATAGAAGCTAGAGATGCAGTTTACTTTGAGAATATATTTTTCTTCAAGGATAGAACCCCTTCATCTTCCTCCAACCCTTCTCTTACTCCATCTACTAGTTCTCATGTTCAAATATCAAGTTCTCAACCAGAACAAGTTATAGAACCTAGAAGGAGTAAAAGAGAAAGGATTGGAAAAAATTAGGAGAAGGATTCTTCACATTTTTGATAGAGGATGACCCATCAACTTATGAAGAAGCCATATCCTCTCCTGATGTCCCTTTCTGGAAAAAAAAATCTATTAACAATGAGTACAACTCCATTATGGAGAATAATACTTGGTTTTTAGCATACCTACCTTTAGTTAGTAAACCCATAGGTTGTAAGTGGATATTCAAAAGAAAACTTAGAGTCGATGGTACTATAGAAAAATACAAGGCCAGACTAGTAGCTAAGGGTTTTACCCAGAAAAAAGGTTTAGATTATTTTGCTACCTACTCTCCTGTAGCTAGAATTACTTCTATCAGAACCCTTTTAGCCTTAACTTCCATCTATGACTTGTTGATCCATCAAATGAATGTAAAGACAATATTTCTAAATGAAGATTCAGAATAAGAGATATATATGAAGCAACCTGAAGGTTTCATTGCTAAAGGTCAAGAAAACAAGATTTGTAGATTAGTGAAATTACTTTATGGCCTAAAGCAAGCTCCCAAGCAATGGCACAACAAATTTGACAAAGTCATTTTAGAATTTATTTTTGTACCAAATGAATATGACAAATATTTGTATTCTAAAAATAAAAATAAAAGTTGTGTTATCTTATGCTTGTATGTTGATGATATCCTTTTTTAGGATCATCACTGGAATTGATAAATAACATAAGAATTATTTATTTAACTAGTTTGATATGAAAGACCTTGGTGAAGCAAACCTAATCCTAGGAATGCAAGTGTCCAAATGCAAATAAGCTTATACTCTATCCCTAGCATATTCAATTGAGAAAATGTTAAGGAAGGTTGAGTATTTTGACAAAAAATCTGCCCTTACTCCTTATGACAGTAATGTTTCTCTCAAGAAGAATGAAGGATCACCTATAGAACAACATAGATATTCACAAATGATAGGGTCCCTTATGTACATAACAAATAGGACCAGACTTGATATTACTTTTGCTATTGGGAGACTTAGTAGATATACTAGTAACCCAAATCAATCACACTGGGGTGCATTGGACAGAGTATTTAGATATCTTAAGGGTACTCTAGATTATAAACTTCACTATACTAGACACCCTGATATCATAGAAGGTTACTTAGATGCAAATTGGGTAACTGATTTACATGATGTGAAATCCACTACTGGATATGTTTTTACCCTAGTAGGAGCTGCGATCTCCTGGATATCATGTAAACAAACTATCATTGTCAGAAGTACAATGGACTCTGAAATGATAGCCTTGGATACTACTTGTACAGAAGCCGAATGGCTTAGAAATCTTATTATGCATATACATGTTTCTGTTTATCATGTGTAGTGCCCCGAAATTTGTGATACGTATTTTATACGTGTTCGTATTTCTGACCCGTATTTTTCTTTTCTTTGATTAGTTAGTTGTAGTTTATTTTCATATTTAGCATTGTGGTTTAATTGTCATTTATCGTTCATGGATTAATTCTGATTAATGGAGCTTGGTTTATTGAGTATTTCATGGTTCATCATGGCATTGCATTGGCTTGGTTTGGTTCGGTTTAGTGGGTTTGGCTTGGTTTGGTTTTATGCGGAGAACCACTCCCACCTACCACCACTCCTACCATAAATATCAACCCTACTCTCTCTCTTCCATTATTACTCATTACTCATTTCTTCTTCTCCATCTTTACTTCTTCAACCACCAGGAGGGAGAGAGAGAGAGAGAGCTTAGGCAAGTGCAAACTTGCTTCATGATGGATCTCAAGTTTTATTGTTCCATTCTCTTCTTTACTTGATTCTAAGATACTTTAGAACTTGGCATTTTCCATTTTTATGGTTATATTTTTATAGATCTAAGTTTTAAGTTCCTTCTTGTTTAATTTTCTTGGTTTTGATCTCAAAAAACTTAGTATTTCCAAAAAACTAGTGGTTCCATGTTGTAGAGAATTCGATTTCATGCAGTTTTGGCTTTTGTTTTGCTTGATTTCGACTCCGGATGAGGAAGTTAGGGCCTTTACAAGTTTTCGAAACTTTCATGGCTGAACTTGCTGTTTGGGGACGATGAACCTCATGCGTCCGGGAGGCCATGCACCGGGAGGCCATGCGCCGTGAAGTCCCGGCAACGCATCCCTTAACTCCGAGCGTGTCATACGCGTAGGTTCCCTACGCGCATGTACTGAAGACGCAACGTGAGTTTCTCATGCGTCGATTTAAGCAGGAATCTCATGCGCCGATTCGTGCAGGAATCTCATGCGCCGATTCGTGCAGGAATCCCATGCGCCGATTTGTACAGGAATCTCATACGCCGATTCGTGCAGGAATCCCATGCACAGATTTGTGCAGGAATCTCATGCGTCGATTCGTGCAGGAATTTCATGCACCGATTCGTGCAGGAATCCTATGCGCCGATTCGTACAGGAATCTCATGTGCCGATTCGTACAGGAATCCTATGCGCCGATTTGTGCAGGAATCTTATGCGCCGATTCGTGCAGGAATCTCATGCGCCGATTCGTGCAGGAATCTCATGCGCCGATTTGTGCAGGAATCTCATGCGCCGATTCATACAGGAATCTCATGCGCCGATTTGTGCAGGAATCCCATACGTCGGAATTGCTCTATTTCACTGTTTTTGCCTGTTTAAGTTATTTTGTAGCTAGAATCTTAAAAAACTCAAAATATAAAAGTTGTAGAGTTTCTCCTTGGCTTCAAGTATATATATATTATAAATATATTATTATTTAATTGTGCAAGTTTCTCTCCCCCTTGATAACTGGCATGACTTGATAGTGACCCGCCGTGGTGCACTCCTGACAAATAGACTTGACCTGATAATTTGACATGATAACTTGGCATAAAAATTCTTGATAGTGGCCCGCCGTGGCGCACTCTTGACATGATAAACCTGACATGATACTTCTGGTAAGCCGTTACGACGACTGCCTGACATGATAAGTATGAATGACCTGGACACCGTGGACGATTGTGCTTGTACAATGAACCCGTCTTGTCTTACATCATGTCTAGGACGGGGACCCCTGAGTACCACGGTCAGGGTTACCCACTGAAATGGACTAAGGCTAATTACTAGAATAATCCAGTAGTTCATGGAGAGACTTTCCCAGTTACCTGTTGCCCCTTTGATCCCGACCTTATATATATATACATGGGATTTGTTGCTATCCGTCGAGATAAGCGTACTTCCAGCCCGCCGTCGAGTGTGGTACCTTAGGACACATGTATCTTACTACAGTGTGTCTGCTATATCATGCTATCTTTTTTCCTTTTCTTTGCTGGGGTCACTCAGGTAGCAGCAGGCGGGTAACTGGACTTGGAAGAATCTCATTGCATCTTACTAGTAACTAGGCCTGTGATAACCCTAGTTAGTTAAAGTATCAAGCCGTACTTATTGTTTGGCCGTGAATGATTGAATGGAGTCTAACCCTGTCTATTCTTGCCTCGATCCTGTACAAGATTGTTACATGACATAATTACTTGTGCTTGTTTTAACAATAAAGATCAGGGGACCGGTTCTGTTCAGGCGAAGGGTTACAACCCCGGTCCTTGTTTGGTTTACGGGTTGTAACCTGGCTCCCGAAGCAGTTCTGTGTTCTCTCTTCGTTTATTGTCTTGTTGTACCCCATGACATGCTCGACATGATTTACCTTACTTCGAGATCGTGATTATTTACCCTAGCCTTATTGATAAATGGTGGGGATACCAAGTTCCGTTCAGACGAAGAGTTATAACCTCGGTCCTTGTTTGGTTTACGGGTTGTAACTTGGTTATCTGAATAGTTCCATGGTTATCTCATCGTATATCATCCTGTCATGCTTTTTTCTAATATGTCCTCTCTTTTATTGATTCTGTACAAGATTGTCTTTCATATTCACCTGTCATGCTTTCCTTAAATTACTGTCTTTTATTTGTAATTATACTCTGGTACTAATTTGCTGGTTTTAGTTCCTAAGTGAAGCCTCCTTTGTGGCACTTGCTCTTTCTGGGGTCTGATCCAGCTGGTTTTGTATGACCAGATACCGGAGCAGCAGCAAAGGATCTATCTGTCTTCCAGCCCGATGGTGACCACCAAGCGTAACCAGGGCAATGAGTGGGTTTTATTTTGCTCTTCCACTCCCTTGTAAAAATATTCTTTTGAGGCGTTTAGCCGCCGAGCAAGTGTTAGCTCGTTTGCAACTTTATTTACTGTCTGCCTACGGGCTGTAATCATGATTGGCAACTCGAGGTTGATCATGTATGACTTAACTCTTGCTAGTCCTTACATTTTGTACGACTAGCTTCATGATCATCTGGATATGTAATGTTTGGGATGCCTTACAATTGTATATTTGGTGATCTGATATCTTGTGATTATTATTAGTTGGTTGAGATTGAGACAATAGGCTATTTTATGACCTTAGGAGACTGATGGCTTGTAGATAAACCCTCATATTTCTAGACAGCCGTGACCGTATAGTGGAGTGGATCCCATTTCATTATACGTAGCTGGCTATGTCTGCCCCCGCTCTCCAGTATTCTGGTTCTGGGGCGTGACATGGTTTAAGTGGTGAGCCCATGCAGGTCTTAAAAATCAAGATATGTGAGGGTTTACCGGATAGATGTCTCAATCTGTACTCGCCTTTGATCTCCACTCGTATCATCTTATCTTCTTGGATTCCTGACTTGATAACATGCTTGCATCATTGTTCTATCCTGGTCCTTCCTTAATATTCATGATGTCATTGCTTCAGCGGCATCACTCCTGTTGATCAGCCAGAAGAAGTTCGGCCGGCAGACCAACAACAGCAAGAAGATCAAGATCAGTCCTCAGCAGCCGCCTCTCGAGCCATGCCTTCTGGAGAACCAGAGCCCCCAGTCCAGCCAGTTCAGCCAGCAGGGTCAGAGGATGGGGTCTTGATAGGGCTCATCCGTGAGTTGCTTGCGTCTCAAGACCGTCGAGGTGATGCCTTGCAGCAAGCAGTACAAGATGCTATGAGCGAAATTGGTCCTCGAGGGAACAGTGCGGTCAACAATTTCAAGCACCTGAACCCTCCCTTCTTCGACGGCAGCGAGGATGCTATTGCTGCAGAGAAGGTGGCGGTAGTGCGCCTGCAGTTACTAGATCTAGCCCGCAGTTGGTAGGCTATGCAAGCAGCGAGTTTGGGTACGCCTGTCAAGTGGGCGGTATTCAGCGATATGTTCCAGACCAAGTACTTCGACGCAGTGGCTAGATATGACCTGCAGACCAGGTTTAGTAATCTCAGGCAGATGAACAGGACAGTCGACGGATATGCGGCCGAGTTTTCAAGGTTGAGTCGGTTTGCTCCCACCTTGGTGGCAACCGAGCTAGACAGAGCACAGCGATTTCAGCAGGGGCTCCACTTGGAGATCATATTGGCAGTAGAGCAGTTCGAGTACACAACTTTTGATGCCGTCTTGCGAGCAGCGAGGAGGCACGAGTACACTTTCTAAAGGATAGCGGACCGGACCGGAGATCGGAAGCGGTCTCGCGACCAGATGAACCAATCCTCAGCACCGGCCCCAGCAGCTAGGGTCCTGACCATTGGAGCTACGAGGACAGATTCAGTTACCTTCTTGCAGTATTCTGCCCCGATCTACCCCCAGCAGCAAAAGCAGAAGCGGCCTTTTACAACGGGTTGTTCTCATTGCGGGAAGCCCGAGCATGTTGTTACTGAGTGCCGCAGAGCACAGGGATTGTGCTTGGTTTGTGGTTCACCGGACCACATGATAGGATCTTGTCCGTTCAGAAACAGATCATCGTCGACAGTAACTAGTCCCTCGGTTATGGGACCAGCACCAGAACCAGCTCCAGTTCACCAACCACAGCAGCTTTCGTTCCCAGGTCCATTGCCGTCTCAGGCCCAGGCCTTCCAGCAACAGAGGCCTCAGCAGTTCTCCCTAGCCCAGGCCCAGATCCAGTATCGGCGGAGAGGTATCTGTGTCCTATTGTCTTGCTTTCCGCCGTCGTCATGCGGGACACATGTCATGTTTCATGTATCCTAATTACAACGGTATATCCCGGGCCCGAGCCATTTCCTAGATCATTCGAAAATGGTTATTGGTACCAACCTTTTCGTATGAGGAGAGGCCCGTGTCCATGTTTGACCAAAGAGAGAGACTTCAAGCGCGAGACTATCAGTTTAGTTCGTGTTGCTTGAGTTCATCGCTCCTTGGAGAGTCAAACGTGGGAGTGTGAGGATGATATCCGATCACGTTATCCCAATCGGTTTGGCTCGTGAGGTGTAATATCTTCCTTATGCCTTGCACTTCGATTCTTTGCTTGCATGTATGATTGTATGATTGATTGATAGCGTAGATTGTTTTTGATAGTATAGCTGTCCCGACATCTCTAGCCTCTTGATTAAATTCCGAGGACGGAATTCTTTTAAGGTGGGTAGGATGTAGTGCCCCGAAATTTGTGATACGTATTTTATACATGTTCGTATTTCTGACCCGTATTTTTCTTTTCTTTGATTAGTTAGTTGTAGTTTATTTTCATATTTAGCATTGTGGTTTAATTGTCATTTATCGTTCATGGATTAATTCTGATTAATGGAGCTTGGTTTATTGAGTATTTCATGGTTCATCATGGCATTGCATTGGCTTGGTTTGGTTCGGTTTAGTGGGTTTGGCTTGGTTTGGTTTTATGTGGAGAACCACTCCCACCTACCACCACTCCCACCATAAATATCAACCCCACTCTCTCTCTTCCATTATTACTCATTACTCATTTCTTCTTCTCCATCTTTTGTGAAACCCGTAATTTTAGTTCACTATTTTAATTAGTTAATTATTTTAATTCTGAAAATTTTAGTCAAACCCGTAAATTCAATTTTGTTGTTTTTCTAAATTATTAAAATTTTCGTGTTTGTTAAATTAATATTTTATCCGATTATTATTAGTAGAAAATTATTAATTTTAAAATAAGTAAAATATGGATTTTTGTTTGTCTGGCCAGACCCAAACCAGTTACCATTCCCGAAAACCAACTTGGAATCAATTCCGAAATCGAATTCAGTTTCGTATATAATTCATAAGTTAATTAATTATTTATAATATTTTTCTAGTGAATTCTTTCCTTTCTCTTTATTTCTAATTGAATGGAATTCTATCCATTCATTCACTTTAAAGCTCCAGCACATTTCTTTTTAATTTGCATTGAATGGAATCTTTCCATTCACTCCTTTATTCATTAAACTCTCATTTTCATTTGAGCTCCTTCTGTTGGAATGGCGACCCTTTCATTCCGAAACCGCCGCCGCCGCTGGCCTTTGGCTTTCCGGCCGGTCACCTCTTCCTCTTCCAAACCCCCATCTCCTTCTCCCTATAAAACCCCCTTCCTCTCCTTTAAACCCTCATCCCCACTCTCAAACCCTATTTCCTGAGCCCTAATCCCAAATATTTCCGGCGAACCCGTCCCCGGCGCCACCTTCCGAGGCCGTGCCCCTCTGGCCGAACTCTCCAGCCCGAGCGCCCTTCCCGGCCACGCTCACGCCCGATCTCCCGCCGGCGCACCCCGATCTTCCGTCGGCGCCCTTGGCCAACCGCCGACCCGCCCTTGTGCGGCTATCCCGACGTTCCGACAGCCCCGCGCCCGACCTTTCGTGCCCCTGTTCGACTCCGCTTGCGAGTCTCCAGGATGATCCCGACTTGGACCACTCTCTGTGTGGTTTTTCCAAGTGCTGTTTCTGTCGGATCCGTTCCTAGACGTGGCCCGTGTACTCTGTCAGTGTTTCGTTTCTGTGGATTCGCGGAGTTTACGCAGCCGTATTCCGGCGAGGCGTGTTTCGAGTCCGAGGCATCACTTCGGATTCCTTCGTTTTTCGGTAACCTCTGGATAGTCCCATAGTTCTCTATTTTTAGTCTGTGATGAAAACTTGGTCCACCGATTCCTTCGGGAATTCGGATTGTTGGTTACGTTTCGATTACGTTACCATTTTCCGAAGTTTCTTCGGAATTAGTATGCTGTGGGTTTTTGGTCTTTGCGATCTTTTCGATTTCGGAATTTTTCCGACTCCTTCGGAAACAATTCTGTGGTTATAGATTTATATACATACTATTTGGGTTCTGTGATTTCTTGGAATTTCCGAGAATAATTTCGGAATGGATGTTGTTAGTTTTCCGATTTACTTTGGAAGTTTCGATATCAATTCTGCATTTCGATTTTATTTCGAAAAAAAATAGTTTTTGTGGTTATATTGGGTTGGGATTTATTTTGCAGGAAAAATCGGCACATTTCCCAGTTTTGGGTTATCCCGAAAATAGAGGGAATGCTGCCGAAATTTCTATAAAAATTTGATTTTATGATTTTAAAATGATTTTCGGAAATGATAATATTTTTGGGCGACGACCTTATCGGTCAATGGGCCCCAGTGAAATGCAAACGCACCGGTCTGTCCGGACGTTGAGGCAGAGTAGCTGTAAATGAAGATTGGACCAGTTCTGAGACTCAATCTATTTTATTTTTAAATTAGAATTATTAGTTATTATGATTATGTAATTTTTGTAGGTAAATTACAAGACTAACGTTTTCTTCCTCTTATTTTAATTCAGAAAAATGTAAGAGCATAAGCTCATTTATTTATTTTTGTAATTTGTAATAAGTATGATTCAGCTGTGGATTTTCTGGGATTATGATCGTGTAGAATTAATTAATATTATTATTTATTAGTTAGAAATTCATGATTTTCTCACTTAAAGAAAAGAAAAATATATTTATATGTATAATTATAAAATACTAAATTTTTCCCAATAAATTGATAAAAATAAGTTTTCCGGAATAAAACATAAATTTGGATTTCCTAATTTGTAACGCACTAGAAAAGTGTGTTTTGATTGTGTTGATTAATACAAGACTAAAAATTGACTAGGAAACAAAATCTAGAGATTATAATTAGATAATTCTAGAGTTGTGGTTTCTGAGACAAAATTTTCGGAATGTAGGACTTCAAAGAAGAGTGTGACTGTTCAAATTCTGAAGTACCAAACTCGTCCAACTTGAGAAACTTAAGGCAAGTACATTTATGTAGATTTACGATTATTTTAACAATCATTTCATTGCAATTTTAAACCACTGTTATACACGAACTCTTTCGAGAGTACTGACCGTACTGTTGGGGACTGGGGGAGTAGAGTAGTGGATATGACCAAATCCAAAATTAGAATAACTGACTGTATTAGCTTTCCCCTCTTCATACGGGGACAAGCCATACCGTATCACTAGGATACTACTGTAACCCAATTCGGTCATATTTATTACCTATTCATATCACTGTACTGTATTTCAAAACTGTTTCATTTTCAAACTGTTTAAAAATGCATGATATTAATTGTCATTTTAATTGTTAAAATTTGCATGAATTGTACTTTGTTCCTTTCCTGACTGGATAACCGTAGGTACTACTGATGACCTGGAGATGCTGATCAATAGCTATTATGATCCTGATTTGTACCCGGCGGTACTTCCAGCTGATGATGATGTTGTGGCGTCTCCATAGATGCTACTTTAGTTTGAGAGTTTAGTTGTTTCTTTGTTGTTCAAATTTGTGAATCCTTGTAATAGAACAAGATTTAAATTATCGTTTAAATAAATGTTGTGGCAATTTTAGTTTCAAATGTTGTTGATCACCTGTATATGGATTACAGCTTACTGCTGCCGTCTCATCAACGGTGCAGGCTGGGCATGATCCGATTCGACCCAAGTATTTGGGGACCGGGTCGTGACATGTTTTTAGTGGTGGCCCATGCAGGTCTGAACAACAACTTAGGAAAACATATTTAGAAATAATTAGAACACTAGAACATCAATTTGTCACAACATAGGACCGAAATATATTAAATAAATATTTTTGTTTGATTATAGACTGGTAGGATACTTTGCTTATGTCTGCATCCTAAACCTTCCAGAGAATGACCATTGACAAGACCAATTCTGCTGGCGATGAGGTGTCATCTCCGGATCATACCCCATCTTCTCAACCAAGTCCAGGGTTTATTCCCTCGCAGCTGATTGACCGTCCCCATAATGCATCCAGTGAAGTTTTCACTACACTGGCGATTTCTACCTCTTCTCAAACTGAGTTACATTTTCTTGGGGAAGTACCCATTCTTGTTGCTCCACCAGTACCAGCGAACACCTCCCAAATGGTTGCCCTATTTCAAGAAATCATGGAGTTCCAGAAGGCTCAAGCTGAAGCCCAGCAGGAACAGATGGATATCACGATAGAAGTCATGAAGAACGTCAATGAAGTAGCTTTAGCTATCTTAAACCGAGTTGGAGCGGAACCTCGTCCTAGGAGGGATACCCCTGAATATAGAAGATGTTGGAGTCCTACTATCCGGCAGTCATATCATAAGAAGCTATTGGTTTGTGACTACTGTAAAAGGCCTGGTCACCAAGCCAATATTTGTCGCAAGAGATTGGGAAAATATTTGGTATGTGGATCTGCTGAACATCGGGTAAAGGATTGCCCCTTATCTTTTTATCGTACCAGAGTACCTATTCCAGTTACACCTGTTATACCGCAACCTAGGGACTCTCTTCCCATCCAGCAGACCTTGCCTTCTACACCCACTGCAGGGAGGCACGATGCAGATTCAAGGATCATGGAAGATGAAGCAGTTGGAGACTGCTCATGCAAGAGCCAGAACCATGAAGAATAGTACCTAGGACTGCTGAATAGCATTATCTATTTTTTTGAAAGTTGTAACAGGATTTCCTTAGATCAATCATAAGAGTTTTTGCTGTAATTCTCCACATGAATAAAATTCTTAGTTACACCTTTATGGCAGATGTTTTTCCTGATAGTCTTCCCGGATTATCTCGGATCTAGACATAGAGTTCACTATTGACCTAGTCCCCGGCTCTTTCCCTATTTATAAAGGATGTTACGGAGTCAACCCGAAGGAGGCCAAGAAGATGAAGGACCAGATCAATGAAGGCTCTAGGATTTATCCAAGATGGAACTTCACCTTAGGGAACACCTATCTTGTTTGTGCCCAAGAAGGATGGAACAACGGATGTGCATCGATTACCAGACACTAAAGAACAAGTACCCTCTGCCCGGATCGAGGATCTGTTTGATCTGTTTGTGTGGAGTTAGGGTGTTTTTCGAAGTTTGACTTAAGATCTGACAACCATCAAATCAAAGTCAGGAAGGAGGACATTTCTAAGACGGCGTTCAAACACCAAGTATGGGTAGTTTTCTTTGGTCATGACGTTGGACTGACAAATGCTCCTGCTGTGTTCATGAATCTCATGAACAGAGTTTTTCATGAGTATTTGAATCAGTTTATCTTCTCCATAGATAACATTCTGATATATTCGGAGATTGAAGAAGAGCATGAAGAATCTGAGGAAAGTTCTGGAAACTTTGAAGAAAAAGAAGTTTTATGGTAAAGTTATCTGAACGTGGATTTTCTTTGACAAGGTGGATTTTTGGCTATGTTGTCAAGAGAAGAAATTTCGATGGAAGATAGCTGCTGTTGAAAAGTGGTATACCCCAAGTTCAATTCGGAAGTTTCTTGAACTTGGCTGGCTACTACCGGAAGTTTGTGAATGATTTTGCCAGAATTGCTGAACCGATGATGAAGCTGACTCGGAAGAATAAAGAGTTCGTCTGGACGGAAGAGTGTCAGGCGGCATTTGACGAGCTAAAGAAGAGGCTGACCACTGCACCAATCCTTGCGCTACCCGCAGGAACCGGTGGTTTCTCAATCTACAGTGATGCCTCTGGAAAAGGACTGGGTTGCGTTCTTCAACAAAATAGGAAAGTGATTTCTTACGTATCTAGGCAATTATGGAACCATAAGAAGAATTATCCCACACATGACCTGGAGCTTGCTGTATCATTTTTGCATTGAAGCTATGGAAGCACTATCTGTATGGAGAGAGAGTGGAGATATACACAGATCATAAAAGTCTGAAGTATATTTTTACTCAAAAAAAGTGGAACATGAGGCAAAGAAGATAGCTGGAGCTAATGGAGGACTTTGACATCGACCTGCAATACCACCCGGGTAAGGCTAATGTGGTCGCTGATGCACTTAGTCGATACCCAGTGGCGATGTTCTTGACCAAGGAGCGGCATCTACTAGAGGACATCGAGAAGCTTGGATTAGAGATCATATTGCCTGGAGATAGAAGGATGGAGCTGGATGCTGATTCAGTACTGATGAAGTTACAAGTGAGCTCGTATCAGATGGACAAGATCAATGAGACTCAGTTTCAAGATGAGGCACTTTGCAAGCTGAGAGATTAAGTGTTGGCGGGAACACTTAAGGGTTTCTCCATCGCCAGCGATGGAGCTTTGAAGAATGGTACGAGGCTTTGTGTACCATCTGGCGAACTGAAGAACGAACTGATAAAGGAAGCGCACCAGTCGCAGTATTCTATACATCCTGGAGATAATAAGATGTATCGGGATATGCGTACTATTGTTTGGTGGTATGGAATGAAGAAAGATGTGTCCAGATTCGTGGCGAGATGTTTGATCTGTCAGCAAGTGAAGGCCAGTAGACAGAAACCCGCAGGACTTCTACAACCGCTGGACATTCCGGAGTGGAAGTGGGAGCACATCACAATGGACTTCGTGTCAGGTTTGCCTTATTCCCAAGGAGGGAAGGATGCCATCTAGGATATAGTGGACCGACTAACCAAGTCAGCACAATTTATTCCCTTCAAGGTTAGTTTATTCACCGAGAAGTTGGAAGCATTGTACGAGAGGCACCTCTACCGAATTTATGGAGTACAAACTGGCGGACAATCAAAGAAGATAATCCAGACGCTTGAAGATATGTTAGATCTTGTATTTTGGAAATTGGAGGGTCTTGGAGAAGATCATTTAAAATTTGTAGAGTTTCCTTACAACAACTACCAAGTTAGCATCGTCAATCAGTAGAGTTTTGAAGAAGGAGATAGCGTCTTTTGTGAAGATTTTCTCCTACCAGAGGAACGATCAGTGTTAGCAGAGCAGGAAAGTTGAGCCAGCTCAGACGCTACATTCCGGATCCGAGTCCCATATTGGATAATTCAGAGCTGAAGATTGGACTCAACCTTTCAGTGCCAGAGAAACCAGTTGCAAACGTAGTCAGAGGTGAGAAGAAGATCAGAATTTGAGCCATCATTTAAACTCCTACTTCTTATCTTTTCATTCTAAACTTGACTGATGCTGCTAAGTCAGCCTAGTTTTACAAGCTATCTCTTTATCAAGCTTGATCATGACAGTATTTTATTGGGTGCACCCACTAATATATTGTCTAATCAGGACCGGTGCATGATGGTCTGATCAACCTCGTGTACTTTGGTTCGCTTTTGTATTTTTCTACATGGATGATATTATAAACCGTTTCATCCACGACTGCCTTGGAAATTCTTATTGTTGGACCTGAGTTACGAGTGTAGTACCCGTACCTGTTTGATTTTCCTACCCAACTCTTTAAATTTCGAGGACGAAATTTTCTAAGGAGGGAAGGTTGTGAAACCCGTAATTTTAGTTCACTATTTTAATTAGTTAATTATTTTAATTCTGAAAATTTTAGTCAAACCCGTAAATTCAATTTTGTTGTTTTTCTAAATTATTAAAATTTTCGTGTTTGTTAAATTAATATTTTATCCGATTATTATTAGTAGAAAATTATTAATTTTAAAATAAGTAAAACATGGATTTTTGTTTGTCTGGCCAGACCCGAACCAGTTACCATTCCCGAAAACCAACTTGGAATCAATTCCGAAATCGAACTCAGTTTCGTATATAATTCATAAGTTAATTAATTATTTATAATATTTTTCTAGTGAATTCTTTCCTTTCTCTTTATTTCTAATTGAATGGAATTCTATCCATTCATTCACTTTAAAGCTCCAGCACATTTCTTTTTAATTTGCATTGAATGGAATCTTTCCATTCACTCCTTTATTCATTAAACTCTCATTTTCATTTGAGCTCCTTCTGTTGGATGGCGACCCTTCCATTCCGAAACTGCCGCCGCCGCTGTCCTTTGGCTTTCCGGCCGGTCACCTCTTCCTCTTCCTCTTCCTCTTCCAAACCCCCATCTCCTTCTCCCTATAAAACCCCCTTCCTCTCCTTTAAACCCTCATCCCCACTCTCAAACCCTATTTCCTGAGCCCTAACCCCAAATATTTCTGGCGAACCCGTCCCCGGCGCCACCTTCCGAGGCCGTGCCCCTCTGGCCGAACTCTCCAGCCCGAGCGCCCTTCCCGGCCACGCTCACGCCCGATCTCCCGCCGGCGCACCCCGATCTTCCGCCGGCGCCCTTGGCCAACCGCCGACCCGCCCTTGTGCGGCTACCCCGACATTCCGACAGCCCCGCGCCCGACCTTCCGTGCCCCTGTTCGACTCCGCTCGTGAGTCTCCAGGATGACCCCGACTTGGACCACTCTTTGTGTGGTTTTTCCAAGTGCTGTTTCTGTCGGATCCGTTCCTAGGCGTGGCCCGTGTACTCTGTCAGTGTTTCGTTTCTGTGGATTCGCGGAGTTTACGCAGCCGTATTCCGGCGAGGCGTGTTTCGAGTCCGAGGCATCACTTCGGATTCCTTCGTTTTTTGGTAACCTCTGGATAGTCCCATAGTTCTCTATTTTTAGTCTGTGATGAAAACCTGGTCCACCGATTCCTTCAGGAATTCGGATTGTTGGTTACGTTTCGATTACGTTACCATTTTCCGAAGTTTCTTCGGAATTAGTATGCTGTGGGTTTTTGGTCTTTGCGATCTTTTCGATTTCGGAATTTTTTCGACTCCTTCGGAAACAATTCTGTGGTTATAGATTTATATACATACTATTTGGGTTCTGTGATTTCTTGGAATTTCCGAGAATAATTTCGGAATGGATGTTGTTAGTTTTTCGATTTACTTTGGAAGTTTCGATATCAATTCTGGATTTCGATTTTATTTCAAAAAAAAATAGTTTTTGTGGTTATATTGGGTTGGGATTTATTTTGCAGGAAAAATCGGCGCATTTCCCAGTTTTGGGTTATCCCGAAAATAGAGGGAATGCTGCCAAAATTTCTATAAAAATTTGATTTTATGATTTTAAAATGATTTTCGGAAATGATAATATTTTTGGGCGACAACCTTATCGGTCAATGGGCCCCAGTGAAATGCAAACGCATCGGTCTGTCCGGACGTTGAGGCAGAGTAGCTGTAAATGAAGATTGGACCAGTTCTGAGACTCAATCTATTTTATTTTTAAATTAGAATTATTAGTTATTATTATTATGTAATTTTTGTAGGTAAATTACAAGACTAACGTTTTCTTCCTCTTATTTTAATTCATGGAAATGTAAGAGCATAAGCTCATTTATTTATTTTTGTAATTTGTAATAAGTATGATTCAGCTGTAGATTTTCTGGGATTATGATCGTGTAGAATTAATTAATATTATTATTTATTAGTTAGAAATTCATGATTTTCTCACTTAAAGAAAAGAAAAATATATTTATATGTATAATTATAAAATACTAAATTTTTCCCAATAAATTGATAAAAATAAGTTTTTCGGAATAAAACATAAATTTGGATTTCCTAATTTGTAACGCACTAGAAAAGCGTGTTTTGATTGTGTTGATTAATACAAGACTAAAAATTGACTAGGAAACAAAATCTAGAGATTATAATTAGATAATTCTAGAGTTGTGGTTTCTGAGACAAAATTTTCGGAATGTAGGACTTCAAAGAAGAGTGTGACTGTTCAAATTCTGAAGTACCAAACTCATCCAACTTGAGAAACTTAAGGCAAGTACATTTATGTGGATTTACGATTAGTTTAACAATCATTTCATTACAATTTTAAACCACTGTTATACACGAACTCTTTCGAGAGTACTGACCGTACTGTTGGGGACTGGGGGAGTAGAGTAGTGGATATGACCAAATCCAAAATTAGAATAACTGACTGTATTAGCTTTCCCCTCTTCACACGGGGACAAGCCATACCGTATCACTAGGATACTACTGTAACCCAATCCGGTCATATTCATTACCTATTCATATCACTGTACTGTATTTCAAAACTGTTTCATTTTCAAACTGTTTAAAAATGCATGATATTAATTATCATTTTAATTGTTAAAATTTGCATGAATTGTACTTTGCTCCTTTCCTGACTGGATAACCGTAGGTACTACTGATGACCTGGAGATGCTGATCAATAGCTATTATGATCCTGATTTGTACCCGACGGTACTTCCAGCTGATGATGATGTTGTGGCGTCTCCATAGATGCTACTTTAGTTTGAGAGTTTAGTTGTTTCTTTGTTGTTCAAGTTTGTGAATCCTTGTAATAGAACAAGATTTAAATTATCGTTTAAATAAATGTTATGGCAATTTTAGTTTCAAATGTTGTTGATCACCTGCATATGGATTACAGCTTACTGCTGCCGTCTCATCAACGGTGCAGGCTGGGCATGATCCGATTCGACCCAAGTATTTGGGGACCGGGTCGTGATATCTTTACTTCTTCAACCACCAGGAGGGAGAGAGAGAGAGCTTAGGCAAGTGCAAACTTGCTTCATGATGGATCTCAAGTTTTATTTTTCCATTCTCTTCCTTACTTGATTCTAAGATACTTTAGAACTTGGCATTTTCCGTTTTTATGGTTATATTTTCATAGATCTAAGTTTTAAGTTCCTTCTTGTTTAATTTTCTTGGTTTTGATCTCAAAAAACTTGGTATTTCCAAAAAACTAGTGGTTCCATGTTGTAGAGAATTCGATTTCATGTAGTTTTGGCTTTTGTTTCGCTTGATTTCGACTCCGGATGAGGAAGTTATGGCCTTTACAAGTTTTCGGAACTTTCATGGCTGAACTTGCTGTTTGGGGATGATGAACCTCATGTACCCGGGAGGCCATGCGCCGGGAGGCCATGTGCCGTGAAGTCCCGGCAACGCATCCCTTAACTCCGAGCGTGTCATACGCGTAGGTTACCTACGCGCATGTATTGAAGACGCAACGTGAGTTTCTCATGCGCCGATTTGTGCAGGAATCTCATGCGCCGATTCGTGCAGGAATCCCATGCGCCAATTTGTGCAGGAATCTCATGCGCCGATTCGTGCAGGAATCCCATGCGCCGATTCGTGCAGGAATCTCATGCGCCGATTCGTGCAGGAATCTCATGCACCGATCCGTGCAGGAATCTCATGCGCCGATTCGTGCAGGAATCTCATGCACCGATTCGTGCAGGAATCCCATGTGCCGATTTGTGCAGGAATCTCATGCGCCGATTCGTGCAGGAATCCCATGCGCCAATTTGTGCAGGAATCTCATGCGCCGATTCGTGTAGGAATCTCATGTGCCGATTCGTGCAGGAATCTCATGCGCCGATTTGTGCAGAAATCTCATGCGCCGATTCATGCAGGAATCTCATGCGCCGATTTGTGCAGGAATCCCATGCGCCGGAATTGCTCTATTTCACTGTTTTTGCCTGTTTAAGTTATTTTGTAGCTAGAATCTTGAAAAACTCAAAACATGAAAGTTGTAGAGTTTCTCCTTGGCTTCAAGAATATATATATTACAAGTATATTATTATTTAATTGTGCAAGTTTCTCTCCCCCTTGATAACTGGCATGACTTGATAGTGATCCGCCGTGGTGCACTCCTGACAAATAGACTTGACCTGATAATTTGATATGATAACTTGGCATGAAAATTCTTGATAGTGGCCCGCCGTGGCGCACTCTTGACATGATAAACCTGACATAATACTTCTGGTAAGCAGTTGCGATGACTGCCTTACATGATAAGTATGAATGACCTGGACACCGTGGACGATTGTGCTTGTACAATGAACCCGTCTTGTCTTGCATCATGTCTAGGACGGGGACCCCTGAGTACCACGGTCAGGGTTACCCACTGAAATGGACTAAGGCTAATTACTAGAATAATCCAGTAGTTCATGGAGAGACTTTCCTAGTTACCTGTTGCCCCTTTGATCCCGGCCTTATATATATATATACATGGGATTTGTTGCTATCCGTCGAGATGAGCGCACTTCCAGCCCGCCGTCGAGTGTGGTACCTTAGGACACATGTATCTTACTACAGTGTGTCTGCTATATCATGCTATCTTTTTTCCTTTTCTTTGCTGGGGTCACTCAGGTAGCAGCAGGCGGATAAATGGACTTGGAAGAATCTCATTGCATCTTGCTAGTAACTAGGCCTGTGATAACCCTAGTTAGTTAAAGTATCAAGCCGTACTTATTGCTTGGCCGTGAATGATTGAATGGAGTCTAACCCTGTCTGTTCTTGCCTCGATCCTGTACAAGATTGTTATATGACATGATTACTTGTGTTTGCTTTAACAATAAAGATCAGGGGACCAGTTCTGTTCAGGCGAAGGGTTACAACCCCGGTCCATGTTTGGTTTACGGGTTGTAACCTGGCTCCCGAAGCAGTTCTGTGTTCTCTCTTCGTTTATTGTCTTGTTGTACCCCATGACATGCTCGACATGATTTACCTTACTTCGAGATCGTGATTATTTACCCTAGCTTTATTGATAAATGGTGGGGATACCAAGTTCCATTCATACGAAGAGTTATAACCCCGGTCCTTGTTTGGTTTACGGGTTGTAACTTGGTTATCTGAATAGTCCCATGGTTATCTCATCGTATATCATCCTGTCGTGCTTTTTTCCAATATGTCCTGTCTTTTATTGATTCTGTACAAGATTGTCTTTCATATTCACCTGTCATGCTTTCCTTAAATTACTGTCTTTTATTTGTAATTATACTCTGGTGCTAATTTGCTGGTTTTAGTTCCTAAGTGAAGCCTCCTTTGTGGCACTTGCTCTTTCTGGGGTCTGATCCAGCTGGTTTTGTATGGCCGGATGCCGGAGCAGCAGCAAAGGATCTACCTGTCTTCCAGCCCGTTGGTGACCACCAGGCGTAACCAGGGCAATGAGTGGGTTTTATTTTGCTCTCTCACTCCCTTGTAAAAATAATTTTTTGAGGCGTTTAGCCGCCGAGCAAGTGTTAGCTCGTTTGCAACTTTATTTACTGTCTGCCTACGGGCTGTAATCATGATTGGCAACTCGAGGTTGATCATGTATGACTTAACTCTTGCTAGTCCTTACATTTTGTACGACTAGCTTCATGATCATCTGGATATGTAATATTTGGGACGCCTTACAATTGTATATTTGGTGATCTGATATCTTGTGATTATTATTAGTTGGTTGAGATTGAGACAATAGGCTATTTTATGACCTTAGGAGACTGATGGCTTGTAGATAAACCCTCATATTTCTAGACAGCCGTGACCGTATAGTGGAGTGGATCCCATTTCATTATACGTAGCTGGCTATGTCTGCCCCCGCTCTCCAGTATTCTAGTTCTGGGGCGTGACATCATGTTCCTGCAATTTCTATAAACTGTGATAATAAATCTGTTCTAGAACTACTAAAGCATGATTTTGTGAATATTAAGATGAACAGGCACCTGCAGCTGTGCTTCAAGTCAATAAAGAGCTTATTGGGCAAATATGTGGATCTTGACTATATAAAGTCAGAAAAGAACCTTACAGACCACTTGACGAAGGGTCTGTCTAGGACATTGATCCTGGAATCATCGAGGGGATAGGGTTAAGCCTATAGTTTAGCCACCAGCAGTAGCAACCCAACCGAGTCTGACTGGAAATTCCAAGAAGCCGGTTCAATGGGTAGGAACAAGCTGGACTAGGTGACTATTATGGAACATTGAACCTGAGATTAAATTCTCTTTAAAATAAAAGTCCAAGAGGCTGTACATGTGTACATTGATACCCCATTCCTATGGTGACTGTGTTCCTTCTGTGATATGGATAAGGTGAGTTTAAACTCTTAATAAGTCCAATCATGATATGCATGGTTGATTCCTATCATCAATCCTTAAGGACTTACCTATATGAGAGGTTGTGAAGGCCGCGACTATAGGATAGGACGATCCTAGATAACTCTCATAAATATATAAAAGTGTGCATGGCCAACCAAACGCGCCATCCGATATAACCAAGTACCTCTAGCGTACTATGTGTGCTATTTCTGAATCTGGTTCAAGAAGACTGATTAATGCATAGTCCATCAAGCTCTTCTTCAGACAAAGACAATAGTCACTACGTGAGATCCAATGCTGTAGTCAATCTTATTTATGTATAGTATAAAACTGTCCAAAAATTCCTTTATTCTACTAAAAAAAAGGCTTTTAGCGACTGCGGGATCCGTCGCTAAAAGTCGTTTTTCTGACGCTAAAGCCAAATAGCGACATATCAGTGATGGAAATTGTTTGTCGAGAAATCACGTGTCGCTAATTTAAATCAGTCGCTAGTTTGTCGAAAATAGCGACTGATTAGTGATGCATTTAGCAACACGCTACTTATTGGAAAATGCGACGTAATAGCGACAAAAACTTTGTCGCTATAGTTACCGACGAACTACCGACGTCGCAGCGGCGTAATTCAGCATGAGAGTAGCGACGGGCTAGCAACAAAAAAATTACGTCGCTAAGATGTTTCCGATACGCTTTTGGTGTCGAACAGGAACCTAGCGACGGAATAATAAGTAAAATTTACGTCGCTATACTGGAATATAATATTTTTCAGAACCTTAGCGATGGAAACTACAGTCGCTATTCCGTCGGTAGCCTACAAAGTAAATTTTCCAGGCATGTAGCGACGGAAAAATCGTCGTTGTTCCGTCGCTAGCCTGCAATGTTCCAGGTTTTATGTCGTTGTTCCTTCGCTATTCCGTCGCTAAATTACAATATTGCATGTCAGCATTTGTGTTTCCTGCACTCCATATCCCTGTCGACAGTTACACACACAATATACAATCATATAAACAGTTTCCAAATACAATATCAGTATTCGTGTTTCCAGCAGTCCTTATCCTTGTCGACAGTTTTACAGTAGGCACACGTATCAGTATTTGTGTTTCTTATAAATTCTTAGTTTCATGCACACGTATGCACACGTATCCCAAATATTTTAATACAACACATACACACATATCCAAAATTAGCTTCATACACACATACGAATAATGTTTTAATATAAGAAATATTAATACACATATCCAAAATATTTTAATACAAGAAAATGTCACGCCCCGGAACCAGAATACTGGAGAGCGGGGGCAGACATAGCCAGCTACGTATAATGAAATGGAATCCATCTCACCATACAGTCACGGCTGTCTAGATATAGGAGGGTTTATCTACAAGCCATCAGTCTCTTAAGGTCATAAATTATCCTATCGTCTCAATCTCAACCAACTAGTAATAGTTACAAGATATCAGACCACCAAATATACAATTGTAAGGCGTCCCAAATATTACATATCCAGATGATCATGAAGCTAGTCGTACAAAATGTAAGGACTAGCAAGAGTTAAGTCATACATGATCAACCTCGAGTTGCCAATCATGATTACAGCCCGTAGGCAGGCAGAAGTAAAGTGCATCGAGCTAACAAGTGCTCGTCGGCTAAACGCCTCAAAATGAAAATGTACAATAGAGTGGGAGAGCCAAAATAACCCACTCGTTGCCAGGATTCTCTCTAGTGGTCACCATGTGGCTGGAAGGCAGGTAGATCCTTTGCTGCTGCTTCGGTATCTGGCCATACAAAACCAGCTGGGTCAGACCCCAGAAAGAGCAAGTGCCACAAAGGAGGCTTCACTTAAGAACTAAAACCAGCAATTAGCACAATAATATAATTACATAATAAGAGACAGTTAATTTAAGAAAAAGCATGATAGGTGAATATAAAAGACAATCTTGTACAGAATCGATAAAAGACAGAACATATGGAAGAGCATGACAGGATGATATACGATAAGATAACCATGGGACTATTCAGATAACCAGGTTACAACCCGTAAACCAAACAAGGACCGAGGTTGTAACCCTTCGTCTGAACAGAACTTGGTTTCTCCCACCATTTATCGGCAAGGTAAGAAATCTGGTCATACAATTATTCATGATATAGAATTAAGATATAGCACGAGTAATCATGCCATGCCAGAAATGGTACAGAGTCAGGACGAGACAAAGCTGGACTAGACTCCATCCAATCAATCACGGCCAAGCAATACGGCTTGCTACTTTAACTAACTAGGGTTATCACAGGCCTAGTTACTAGCAAGATGCAATGAGAATCCCAAGTCCGGTTACCTGTTTGTTACTACCTGAGTGATCCCAGCAAGAAAGGAAAAAGATAGCAGGATATAGCAGACACACTGTAGTAAGATACATGTGTCCTAAGGTACCACACTCGACGGCGGGCTGGAAGTGCGCTCATCTCGACGGATAGCAACAAATCCCGTGTATATATATATAAGGCCGGGACCAAAGGGGCAACAGATAACTGGGAAATTCTCCATGAACTATTTGATCAATCTAGTCATTAACCTAGCCAGATTCAGTATGAATCCCTGACCGTGGGAAACCAGGGATTCAGGTCCTAGACATGATGCGAGACAAGACTGGTTGCTTACACAAGCACATTCAATACAATCACCCACGGTGTCAAGAATTCACTTAGCATGTCAAGTTAGCCGTCGCAACAGCGTATCAAGGTTATCGTGTCAAGATTACTTGTCAAGATTACTTATCAAGGCAAGGGTGCGTCACGACGGACCACCATCAAGAATTATCATGTCAAATTACTTGTCAAGAGTGCACCACCACGGGTCACTGTCAAGCATTATCATGATCAATTATCTAATAAAATATCAATATACAGGGCTATAGGAGATCCAGGATAAGTAGGGTCAGGTCCAGTTGCGCCTAAGTCAGACTGCGCTCAGGTCAGGCTACGCTCAGGTCAGCTTACGCTCAGGTCAGGCTACGCTCAGGTCAGCCTACGCTCAGTCAGCATACGCTCAGGCAGCATACGCTCAGGCAGCATACGCTCAGTCAGCATACGCTCAGGCAGCATACGCTCAGTCAGCGTATGCAAGACATACGCTTCCAAAAGGCAGCGTATGAGGTCCATACGACTCCTTGTCACCCAAGTCAGCGTATGCAAGACATACGCTTCCAAAAGGCAGCGTATGAGGTCCATACGACTCCTTGTCACCCAAGTCAGCGTATGCAAGACATACGCTTCCAAAAGGCAGCGTATGAGGTAGACTGCGCTGCGCTAAAGTGCGCGCGCAGCTCAGTGGCGCAAGCTAAAAAGCTCGCGCACTGCTCACTGTCTTCTCCAAAACAGCAAGAACTCTATGGTTTGAACCTAAAACTTCAAAAGTCCATAACTTGGTCAAAACAAGTCCAAATCCAACTTTTCAAATGTCAAAATTGGGTAGAATAAAATTCTCTACAACATGGAACCATCAAAACTTAAAAACAAAGAAGTTTGATAGATCAAAACCACCAAAATCCGAAAATAATTAATTTCTAGATCTACAAAAATCAAAGCCTCAAAATAGAAAATGACAAGTTCTAATGTGTCTTAGAAATATGAGAAGAAGCTAATGGAACAATAAAAATGGGCTCTCTTGTGGAAGCAAGTTGCACTTGCCTAAGGGGTGTTGGTGTTGTGTAGAGGAAGGAAGAAGAAGATGGAGAAATAAATGAGAGAATAATGAAGAGAGAGAAGGTTGGTGGAGATATTATAAGGGTGGGTTGTGTTGTGTTGAGGGTGGAGTATAGGTTAAAGTGTTCCATGCATATTAAACCAAACCAAACCAATTCTCCTCCACAAAATAAACCAAGCCAGGTAAAACCCAGTTACGAGAACCAAAATCTGCAAGTCAAGCCAATTACAAGTATATGCCAAAATCCAAAAAAATAAATACAGATCTAAAATACATGCAAGCTTGACAAAATACATATTCAGAATATGGGTGTTACAAGAAAGTACTGGTACAGTAAATCTAGGTCATCGGGCGTGATGGAAACCTCTCGGCGGGCATGATGAAGACCTCTCGGCGGACTTAATGAAGATCCAAGCTGCAAACGTGAACGTCGACCTCTCGGCGCCATAGAAAAATCTGAAAGAAATAATAAGTGATGATGTGTTAAAAATAAAAACTACTGTCATGTTATTATACTAATGGAACTCGTATATTAAATTAAAACGTACGTACTAGTCTGATTCATCTTTCCAAGGGTCTTCTGAATCATCGTTTGATTCCGAAGTGTCTTCTTCTGCTTCTTCATTTTTACTATCACTATGATCTTCATCTTCATCTTCCAATACTTCTTCCTCAACATCTTCCAATTCTTCATCAACCTTAACCTCCATAACGCCATCTACCGCAACCTCCATATCTTCTAAATCCTCTTCCTCAACACCAGCCAAACTTATATATGTTGGTTGAGGCTTGACCATCTCTTCCTCTTGGTAGGCTACATCCCCAACATTATATGTATTTCTTGCTTTGGTTTTGTATACAGCCCACCAATCCAGGGTACTGTGTCGTCGGCTAGGATAATTCGTATAGTACACTTGAACGGTTTGACTAGCCAACACAAATGGTTCAAAACCTCCATATCTTTTTCTATGTTTTATATCAACAAAGCCAAATTGTTTATCAATCTTCCATCCTTGCTTGGGTGTTGTGTCGAACCAACGACATTTAAAAAGCACAATCTTCGTATCAACAGAATATTCAATCTCTACGATATCTCTTAGAACACCGTCGAATTCGGGATCGACATCGTAGACTGAAGCTCTCACACAAACTCCCAAATTTTTGGTATAATTAGCCTCCTCATCGACAAATGAATGATTGATAGGCTTATCAGTAGTTCTAAAGTTAAAGCCATTGATTATATATCCGCTCCAACACTTTGCCTTCTTGCTCGGTCCAATAGCAATTGCTCTTAGCCCTTTGTTCTGCAACTGTGTACCAAAACGGAAGACCTAGTATGGGTAGTATCAGAAAAGTCATTAGACAAAGTGTGGGTAGTAACATATCAAATTTAGAATGGCTAATGATTATAATCCTTACATAATTTCGGAACCACGACAGGAACTTTATATCGACCTCTCTAGCAAGATCATCATCATCGATCAATATCAGGTCTTTCCATTCTAATCTCAGCTCTAAAAGTACTATAATAAGGGAGAAATGTTAGCACACTTCTAAATATCGAATTTAGAATGACTAAATGGTGTCGCTTACTTTTCAATATCTTCTATCTATTGGATACCGCTATTGAGGCATATATACCGATGTGCATCTTCAAACTCATCGTCATCCAACCACCGTAATTTAGTCGTACTTGTCGGCTTGCCCTCCATATTGAAGATTGTACGGATCCCTTCGTTCGGTGCATTGATATCACCTTCATCATTCCTCGGCGCTCTATTCCGATTTGTTCGGACATGAGTATCGTGAAGAACAGTTTGGCAACTCTAGAGGGGGGTGAATAGAGTATATATAGAAAAATGACCAATTAAAAATAACTCTTTCACCAATAAAAAATAATCAGAGTAAAGTACGGAAAATAAAACGAGATTAAAAGAGCATACGCAAACACAGCAATTTTAACCTGGTTTCCCTCGTGGAGGACTAGTCCAGGCCTGAGAACTCTAGCTCAGGATTCAAATCCACTATTTATGAAATAGTAGTTTACAACCGTGCCTTTACTTCAGAAGAGCACGTCAACTTCTAACAGAGGATCGCAGTGGCGATTTGCTTGGAATTGTCCAAGCGACTTCTTCGACTCTTGCACAAGAATCCTAACTGAGAGATGCTGAGCACTCGAGACTTAGGAGGCTTGTGGCTAGTAGATGGGAAGGGTATGGCTTATTTCAGCTATAAGAGAGAAGAGAAGATTGGATGGTTTAGAATGAGAAAATTCATGCCCTATTTATAGTGTTTTTATAGGCAGAATTCGGCCAAAATTCGGATAGGAAAATTCAAATATTTGGCCGTTGGACAACTAGCAACCAGCTAACCCTAAAATTAGGGTTCCTGATTTCTAGGGGACAGAGTTCGGCCCAAACTCTGTATGGAGGCAGAGTTCGGCCCGAACTCTGTCTCCAGAGCACAGAGTGGTTCAAAGGGGATTTTTGGGCAGTGTTTGGTTCAGTGGAGCTTGGGATTTTGGGTAGGCTGTAGACTAAGTGTCAAGAGCTCAGCATGACACAGAGTACACAAGTCTAGAATCAATAAAAATATAAAATACAGACTCGAAAACACACTGAGAACCGGAGACTGAGCTGTCGTCTGTCTTGAACGGAATGCAGACGTCGTGTGTCGTATTGAATTAATACAGACATTATTTAATCAATGTAGTCAATATTTGGTTGACTGTGACTTTGTGTCAACAATCTCCCCCATATTGATAATTGACAAAATAATATATGTATATTTCAATATTCATACCTGGACACAGTTGATTGTAGCACAGCTCCCCCATAATCGATATTGAGCTAGAAAGAAGAGCTCCCCCGTGATCAGTGAACGGTGCCGAGCTAGAAGTAATAGCTCTCCCCCGTAAATAATGCATAGAACCTGTGGCCTGATAGATAATATCTTCTAAAAGCAAAAACAAGCACAGATATACGAAACAGATATATGAAACAGATATACGAAAATATACATAGTTCTCCCCCTTTTGGCAGTTAGCAATATAGACTGCATATGAATGATAGAACATAGAAACTGCAGTATAGACAATTATGAGTGATGCAACCACACCAAGCAGAGAAGAAATAGTGTATTACTAAACAAAATGAGTCACTAGCATAAAGTAAAACTATGATTAAATGTCATCCACAAAACCAAGTGTCAAAACACACAACCAGAGTTTTGAGTACATAAAACCAAGGACATAAAACCATAAGAAACTAAATAACTGAAATCAAAAAGCATCAACTAAGATCATCAGCAGTAGCAGCAGCAGATCGAGCCAATCTCTATCATGGAGCACGAGAAGGTCCTGGAGGGTCTGAAGGACCAGGGAAGGAGCGACGGGGGTCCAGAAAAGCAGCATCCGGATCCATGTAACGCATGACCCATGGATCATCAATGCGATGGCCCGCGCGCTCAGGATCCCGCTCCATGGGAATATACAGATGATGAGATATGGAGTACCGTATATCATGCAGGGAGTTGTCGAGGGCACTCATCTGTAGAGTAGTACGATAATCCAGCTGGGTCCAGCGCTCGTCCTCAAGGTCAAAACGCTCCCGGAGCATAGTCTGAATAGACTCAAGAGTGGCAGGTGGAAGTGGTGCATCCTGACCGAGTGGAGGGGCGTCAGGCTCCTCATCAGCAGACTGCTCAGAAGTTTCAGGAGAGGCGACGACTGCCTGAGAACGTCGTGCCTTGGACAGGAAAGCAGGAGCAGGCAAGAACTGACAGTCATGAATAGGAATAATGAATGCACGAAAAATCATAGGAAGATATAAAGAATAAACCAATGCTCGTGGTTTCTTCCTACAATTTATCATCCAGTCCATCATTGTCCTAGAAAGATTAAAGGGGATACGATAATGAAGGTGATACAAAGCAGAGATCTCAAAGTAGGTAACTTCATCAGTGGAGCCAGCTTTTGGCAAGATAGTGTTAAAAATGATTCGATGAAGTTCATAGAAATATGGGTTGAGGTGCTTGGCCATAAGTTTGCGAGGACTTATGTTAGGAGCACATAATTCCTCCTTGAAACCTTCAAGAGAAGTATCGCCAACAAATTGAAGTTGACAAGCTTCCACAAGTTTATCCCAAGCATCGAGATTAAAAAGATCAAGAAAATCTCCCAACTCAGAATCATTGAAAGCAATGTCAATACCGGCAACCCGGGAATAGATGTGGGTTGCATCGAAAGTTAAATTGCAATAAAACATTTGGATTGCGCTACGGTAAATGACAAAGTTTGAGGCAACTAACGCATCCAAACATAGATCACGAAACAATGATTCATATTGAGAAAAGATTGTAAAATTTATCGAATGTCCCCCGAACACCGGACGAGTCCGAAAGTCGCTAAACCATGCATTAGACGCGTCTAGCGACACAAATAATCGCTCGTCATATGTATTCGGATCATGGGGACGAGGCGGGTTGAACAACGGATGAATGGGTTGTTGTTCAACTACTTGCTCAATTGGAGGAGGAGGATTCGAAGAGGAAGCTCCCTCAGTTCGAGTCCTTTTCCCACGATTGGGCAAGCGAGGAGCCATTTGCAAAAAAATAGAGAACTTGAAATGGAGAAAAAGAAGGAGATATACCTTAAATCAACAACAAACAGTGGAAGAGAATGATGAGAAACCCCTTTCCCTTGATTTTGAGAAGTAATAGAGCCTTCTAGATCAAAAACTAGGGTTAGGGTTTGAAGGAAAGAGTTTGGAGAGGTGAGGAAGGAGGTAAAAGTGAAGAAGAGAGATGAAAACTCGAAATATAAGAGAGGGTTTTCGTTGGTCGGAAGAAATTCTGACCGTATGATCGAAACTGATCCAACGGCAGAGGCTGATCCCGACGCTGGACCAATAGGGACCGAACTCGGCCCGAACTCTGTTAGGGGCAGAGTTCGGCCCGAGTTCTGGATTAGTGGTCCAGAACAGAAAATAGGCTGAAAAGATGAAAAATTGGTTAAGTGTTGAAGAAAAATAGAGAGGATTCAAAAGTTTGAAGAATTCAATGAAGTACATAGAGAGGTACACAAAAGTCAGAATGAACTCTTAGAAAAATAAATTAGGCAATATTAAATCGAAACAACCCATATAATAAACAAGGAAATATATTGAAATTCAATATTTCGAATTTGCCATAGGTTAGCTGCAGGGGCCGGATCCCAGCTAGCGGTAGTCCTGAGGACTAGTGCACCGTGTCGCTTAGGCTTTTACGCCTTGTTGTCAGAAGGACCCTTTCGGCTTGTACCCATACCAAATTCGTCGTAAAAGAATCAAAATATACTCGATATTTACGTAGGTGAGTCTCAACTTATAACTGCTTCATCCAAAATTCCGAGTTCACGACAAAGGAAATTGAAGCGCTCTTCGGATAATGGCTTAGTAAAGAAATCTGCTAGCTGATGATCAGTGTCAATAAACTCTAAGTTAATCGTGCCATTTTGCTGATGATCACGCAAAAAGTGGTGTCTGATCTCAATGTATTTAGTGCGTGAGTGACAGACAGGGTTCTTAGTCAAATTAATGGCACTAGTGTTGTCACAGAATATAGGAATATGCATGAAAGATAACTTATAGTCTTCAAGGGTTTGCTTCATCCACAGAATTTGTGCACAACAACGCCCAGCTGCTATGTATTCAGCTTCTGTTGTGGATAGTGCGACAGAGTTCTGCTTCTTGCTAAACCAGGAGACTAAAGCCTTTCCTAATAAATGACACGTGCCGCTCGTACTTTTACGGTCGACCTTGCATCCAGCAAAGTCAGCATCAGAGTAACCAATAAGGTCAAATGATGTGGACTTGGGATACCATAGGCCCACTGTAACCGTACCCTTAAGGTATCGAAAGATACGCTTAACCGTGGTCATGTGTGATTCCTTAGGATTAGCTTGATATCTAGCACATAGGCAAACACTGAACATGATATCGGGACGACTAGCAGTTAAATAAAGTAAGCTGCCTATCATACCTCGATACTTACGTTGATCAACAGGTTTGCCGCTCTCATCTGGTTCGAGTTTGGTTGAAGTAGCCATTGGAGTGCTGATTGGTTTGACGTTGTCAAGATCGAACTTCTTCAGCATGTCCTTGGTATACTTCGATTGACAGATGAAAGTTCCATTAGCCATTTGTTTCACTTGCAGGCCAAGAAAGTAGTTGAGCTCTCCCATCATGCTCATCTCAAATTCCGTCTACATACACTTGACAAATTCTTGACAGAGGGTTTCATCAGTAGACCCAAAAATGATATCATCAACATAGATTTGAATCAACAGAATAGTGTCTTTAAAAGATTTTATAAACAGTGTAGTGTCAATTTTCCCTTTTGAAAAACCTTTCTCAAGTAAGAAGCTACTTAGCCTTTCATACCAAGCTCTGGGGGCTTGTTTGAGGCCATAAAGCACTTTCTTTAGCTTGAACACGTGGTCGGGAAATTTGTGATTTTCAAAGCCAGGAGGTTGTTTCACATAAACTTCCTCCTTAATAAAACCATTCAAGAAAGCACTTTTCACATCCATTTGAAATAATTTAAAGTTTTGAAAATTAGCAAAAGCACAAAGCATCCAAATGGATTCTAGTCTAGCAACAGGAGCGTACGTCTCATCGTAGTCGATACCTTCCTCTTGGTTGTATCCTTGAGCTACTAGACGAGCTTTGTTACGTGTGACTGAACCATCTTCATTTACTTTGTTTCTAAAAACCCATTTAGTACCAATTATCGAGTGATTAACCGGTTTAGGAACGAGTTCCCATACTTGGCTTCTCTCGAATTGGTTGAGTTCTTCTTGCATAGCAGAAATCCAAAATTCATCATTAAAGGCTTCAGAAATATTTTTAGGCTCTACTTGTGAAATGAAGGCAGTGCTAGCAACGGAGTCTCTTAGTGATGATCTAGTAGTTACTCCACGTGAAACTTTTCCTATTACTAAATTTTCTGGATGAGAAGGTTTGAAAGAGAATTTCTTAGGCAAACCCTCCAGAGAATCAGTTTCGGTTGAAGTATTCATTGGAGTAGAAGTTGATGGCTCAACGTCATCATCAAGAGTACTTACTGCACTGTTATCTTCATCAAAAGTCACATTTGTTGACTCTTCTACAATAAGTGAGCGTTTATTAAAAACTCTATATCCCTTACTCTTGGCGGCATAACCAAGAAAGATACCATTGTCAGCTTTGGCATCAAATTTGCCTAAGTTGTCTTTGGTGTTAAGGATAAAGCATCTACAACCAAAAACTTTAAAATAAGAAACATTGGGGGTTCTCCCAAACCAAAGCTCATAGGGTGTTTTCTTCGTAATGGGACGAATCAGCACCCTATTTAAAATGTGGCATGCTGTACTGACAGCTTCTGCCCAAAAGTATTTCGGAAGTAAAAATTTATTCAACATGACTCTGGCCATATCGCCGAGAGTTCTATTCTTCCGCTCCACAACACCATTTTGTTGAGGAGTTCTAGGACAAGAAAATTTATGATCAAAACCATTTGTATTACAAAAATTTTCAAAATCATAATTTACGAATTCGCCTCCATGATCACTTCGGATTCGAGTAATCATGTAGCCTTTTTCGTTTTGAACTTTCTTTACAAAAACTTTGAAAACAGAAATAGCATCGCTCTTATTAGCGAGAAAGAAAACCCAAGTAAATCTCGAAAAATCATCAACAATAACAAATGCATAAAGTTTGCCACCGAGGCTAGCTATTCTACTAGGACCAAATAAATCTATATGAAGTAGTTGCAAGGGTCTAGTAGTACTTACAGAGTTGATAGAATGAAATGAGGATTTAGTTGCCTTGTTTAGTTCACATTCGGCACATATCGTGTCCTTTTTGAATGTGATATCAGGCAATCCTCTCACTAGCTTCTTGGTAGACAGCCTGGATATAGCATCCATGTTGGCATGACCAAGACGCTGGTGCCAAAGTAGTCGTTCGTCTTTGTGGGCATATAGACATCTACCTGCATTGTTAGTATTTATAGAAAGATAGAAAATATATATGTTGTCCTCTCTTTTCCCTTCAAAAGCAATGTCTCCTGTTGACCTATCATAGATGTAGCAACTGTTTTGTCCAAAGTTAATATCATATCCATGATCAGCAAGATGACTAATGCTGAGCAGGTTATGCTTTAACTCGGTCACTAGGCAGACATCCTTTATTACAGGAGAAGGAGGATGACCAATGATACCATTACCTATTATGTGCCCTTTGAGATTGTTACCGAAGGATACATATCCTTCTCTCTTCATCGATAGTGATGCAAAAAGATTTGCATCTCCCGTCATATGTCGTGAGCATCCACTATCGAGAATCCACTTACTTTCAGTTGAAGAGGGAAGGTCCACCTACATCAAAAGTAGATGTGACCTTTGGTACCCGAGTTCTTGAGGGTCCTGAAAAGTTAGTTTTTGGAAACCAAGTATATATCTTTTTATCTACAAGTCTTCTAAATTTGTACTGTAGAGAGATGTGTCCATGTAATCCACAGTAAGTACAGATAGCATTCTTATTTATACTAGGAGCATGAGAATAATATCTATAAGCAACAGGATGAGGATGGTCATGATGTGAAGAGTTAGCATGGTGATGATGATTATGCATAGAATGAGTGGCATGGTGATGATGTCTATGAGGCATATCATGATGGTATTGTCTATGATGTGTGACATGCTGATATTGTCTATATGGCATGGCATGATGATTTTGTCTATATGGCATGGCATGATGATTCCTATGTGTGGAGTGATGTTGATTGTGTCTTTGTGCATGATGATTGTGTACTGAGTGAGAATTATTTTTCCGTGCACGTGGTTTGTGAAAGTTTGTGTATATAAATGCATGGTTATGTGCTGCATGAGAATGACGTGGTTGACTAGCATGAGTGGTGTTGTGCCCATGAGATTGGGTTTGAGGTTGAACAACCTGTTTACCCAATTTGGTTTCTAATCTTTTAGAAACAGCTTACAGTTCATCAACCTTAATATTTAAGCCATATATCTTAGTCATGGAAATCTTGTGTCTACTCTTTTCTTCAGCAAGCAACGTGTTGAGTATAGTGATTTCTTGAGTTTGTTGCTCAATACGTGCTTCAGCATCATGTAAGCTTAATTTAAGCTTGGATACTTCATCAGGGTCATTAGTGGGTGTCGTGTTTCTAACATTATCAAGAAGTAAGGAAATTCTTTGTATCTCATCTTCAAGACTTTTGATTTTGTCCTTGGCATGTTTGTATTTACCGATGACCTTTTTGTGATCATCGAGTAAATCAGTGAAAGCATCGCCAAGTTCATCAAAAGAGAAGTCATCAAGAGTTTCGTTAGCTACCTTGTTGGAAGTTGCCATTAGGCACACATTTGCTGTATCTTGAGGAGAGCCTTTTTCTTCCTCGGAGTCACTCGCTTCACTTTCATGCCAAATTCCTGTGTTGGCATATTTCTTTGATGAGTTCTTTTTGTATGGCTTCTCATAGCGGTTGCTCTTCTTCAAGAATGGGCAGTCTTTTCGGACATGTCCAGTCTTCTTGCAACCGTAACAGGTTGGCTCTTCTTCATCATCTTCTTGTGAATCCTTCTTCCTTCGATTGAAGCGAAGGAATTTTCTGAAGTTGCGAACCATGAGAGCTTGGTCTTCATCATCCGAGTTATCGTCTTCGGTCTCATCGTGATCAGCCCTTCGTCGATGAGCTTTGAGTACGATCTCCCTGGTCTTCGGAGCAGGCTCTTCGAAGTCCTTGAGGTCAAGCTCGTGAGTCATGAGCTTACCCATCAAGGTCTCCATTGACATTAATGTGAGATCGTTTCCTTCTATGATGGCCGTCACCTTAGGGTTCCAAATCTTTGGCAACCCTCTGAGTAACTTACGAATCTTCTCGTGGTTTTGGTACTACTTACCAAGCGAGGATAGAGGATTGATGATGTCGAGGAATCTTGTAATCATTTGAGTGATCGTCTCATTTGGCTTCATCTTGAAGGCTTCATATTCTTGAGTGAGACGGCTTATTTTAGATTCTTTGACTTGTGTGGTTCCCTCATGCGTCACTTCTAAAAGTCTCCATACTTCATGAGCAGTGGTGCATGTGGAGACCCTGTTGAATTCATTCCTGTCTATAGCACAGAATAAAGCATTAATAGCCCTAGCATCTAGACTTGCCTGTTTCTTCTCCTCGACAGAATATTTGTCATGTGGTTTCTCAATGAGGTCACCATCGACAACTATCCTGACGGGCTTTTTGTAACCGTCAGTGACGACAGTCCACAGGTCAAAGTCTAGAGACTTAAGATAGAAGCTCATCCTTGTTTTCCAATATGTATAGTTAGTTCCATCAAATAGGGGAGGCCTATGAGTGGACTGACCTTCACCATGATTGGAAATCAAGGATTGTGTGGTTGCCATGGATCAGCTCTTAGGATATTAGTCCTTAAAAAGAGAACAGAGCTCTGATACCAATTGAAGAACAGTTTGACAACTCTAGAGGGGGGTGAATAGAGTATATATAGAAAAATGATCAATTAAAAATAACTCTTTCACCAATAAAAAATAATCAGAGTAAAGTACGGAAAATAAAACGAGATTAAAAGAGCATACGCAAACACAGCAATTTTAACCTGGTTTCCCTCGTGGAGGACTAGTCCAGGCCTGAGAACTCTAGCTCAGGATTCAAATCCACTATTTGTGAAATAGTAGTTTACAACCGTGCCTTTACTTCAGAAGAGCATGTCAACTTCTAACAGAGGATCGCAGTGGCGATTTGCTTGGAATTGTCCAAGCGACTTCTTCGACTCTTGCACAAGAATCCTAACTGAGAGATGCTGAGCACTCGAGACTTAGGAGGCTTGTGGCTAGTAGATGGGAAGGGTATGGCTTATTTCAGCTATAAGAGAGAAGAGAAGAGAAGATTGGATGGTTTAGAATAAGAAAATTCATGCCCTATTTATAGTATTTTTATAGGCAGAATTCGGCCAGAATTCGGGTAGGAAAATTCAAATATTTGGCCGTTGGACAACTAGCAACCAGCTAACCCTAAAATTAGGATTCCTAATTTCTAGGGGACAGAGTTCGGCCCGAACTCTGTGTGGAGGCAGAGTTCGGCCCGAACTCTGTCTCCAGAGCACAGAGTGGTTCAAAGGGGATTTTTGGGCAGTGTTTGGTTCAGTGGAGCTTGGGATTTTGGGTAGGCTGTAGACTAAGTGTCAAGAGCTCAGCATGACTCAGAGTACACAAGTCTAGACTCAATGAAAATATAAAATACAGACTCGAAAACACACTGAGAACCGGAGACTGAGCTGTCGTCTGTCTTGAACGGAATGCAGACGTCGTGTGTCGTATTGAATTAATACAGACATTATTTAGTCAATGTAGTCAATATTTGGTTGACTGTGACTTTGTGTCAACATATCGAAGTACGTCACCTTCGTTTTTTGTTATACGTATTTCTAGTATACATGTACGGGATTCTGACCCGTACCATGACTTGTCATTTGCTAGCTAATCCTGGTTTAATCTTGTTTAGATTCAACATGGCATGTATTGGCTTGGTTTGGTTTATTTTGGTTTAACTTGGTTAGACCCTTCTTGGTTCATCATAATAAACCATCCTTTATAACTCACCAACCCTTTCTCTCTCTTTATTATTTCTTCTTCTTCATTTACTCCTCTCCACCTACACCCAAGAGCCCTAGGCAAGTACAATTTGCTTCATGATGGATCTCAAGTTTTATTGTTCCATTCTCTTCTTTACATGATTATAGGCCTCTTTAGAACTTGGAGTTTTTGATTTTTATGGATAGATTCTTCTAGATCTACATTGTAACTTTGGAGTTTCATGAGTTCATGGAGTTTTCTTGGTTTTGATCTACTAAAACTTGTTATTTTCGAAAACTAATAGTTCCATGAGCAAGAGCACATAATTTCGTATAAATTTGGTTTTTGATTTACCTCATTTCGAGTTAAAATAAAATTTTATGTCCAAAATAAGTTTTCTGAATTTTCATGTCGGCTGAAGAATGTAGTGCTGGCGTATGTGTAAATTTTACGCAGGGAACCCTGTTCATGCGTATTTTACGCAGGATGGTATCCTGAATGTAAATTTTATGCAGGAAACCCTGTTCATGAGTATTTTACGCAGGATTGTATCCTGAATGTAATTTTTATGCTGGAACCCTTCTCTTTTGCGTATTTTACGCAGAATTGAATTTTTGGCGTAAAAAGTGCACATAATGACTGTTTTTGCCAAATTTAGCTATTTTCTAGCCAGAATTTCGAAAAACTTAAAACATGAAAGTTTTAGATCTTTGTCTTGTCTTTCCGAATATCTTTGGAGCACCTCATTTAGAGTTCGTATGTGGAAGTTATCCCTATTTTCTGAGATGTGTTGAACCTTGGATTTTGGGGAATACCATTGGATCTTGTGTTTTTATGCGTTGAGCTATGACCTTATATGAACTAGACCTTGTGATGAATGACTCTCCAACTATGTGCATAACATAGGCTTCTTGTTACCAATGATAATGATTCATAAGGAAGTTAGGTTCAGTTTTACGCCAACGATTTTATGTTCCGATTTTACGCCGGGCCAACCCTGCGTATCACGCGGAGTGTTGTGATATATTTTTTGCGTAAACTCTTTTACAAGAGTTCTTCTCCTATTGTCTTGAGTGAGCTCTTGTGTTCTAATTTTACGCCTGAACATTTTTGCGTACTTTCTTGAATATTGAGAATTGTTGTGTTATGACAACTCCCATGCATGTTTCTCCTAGTTCTTGTATATATATGCTTGTGATCTCACATGTGTCCTGTACTTGGCCTAACTTGTGACGACCCCACTTGATAACTTGTTAATATGGAGTATGATAGCCTTGAGCATGGTATGACTTGATAACATGAACATGAGGTGATCATCCTCGATAGTGGACCGTCGTGGTGCACTCTTGACAAGTAATAAGTAAACATGACATGTACCAGCTTAATAGTGGCCCGGGGTGGCGCACTCCTGACAAGTAATATGTAACTCTCGTCTTGACACCGTAGGTGATTTCTCTTGATTGTCTCTATACAAGTTATATGTCCCGTCTTGCATCATGTCTAGGATATGAATTTTTGATTCCTGACGGTCAGGGATTCATACTGAATCGGACTAGGATAATGACTAGATTGATCAAGTAGTTCATATAGGGAGATGTTTCTAGTTACAGGCGATCCCGTTATCCCGACCACACCTGAGGGACTTTTAGCTTGCCGTCGAGTAGGGCACATTTCCAGCCCACTGTCATGTGGGGCACTCCATAAAACAAGTTCTAAGCACACTGTTAGGTGTTGCACTCCAAGTTACCTAATAATTCTTGATAACTCTCAAATAAATCTCGCCTGGATAGCTGCAGGGCTTGTGACTGCTAGAACATCTCATTGCATCTTGCTAGTAATTAGGTTTGTGATAATCCTAGTTAGTTAAATATCAAGCCGTACTCTTTGCTTAGCCGTGAGTGTTGGATGGAGTCTAATCCTGTCTAATCTTGCCTAGCCCCAGTACATGCTTTCTCAGGACATGCTTGCTTATGTTTTACTCTTGTCGATAATTGGTTGGAGACTAAGCTCTGTTCAGGTGAGGGGTCACAACCGGGTCCTTGTTTGGTTTACGGTTGTAACTTGGCTACCGGAATAGTCCCTTAGTTGTCCTATCGTTTATCAACTTATTTTCTTTAACTCATGTCTTTATTATTGTTCTCATGTGCTAATATGCTGGTTTTAGTTCTCAAGTGAAGCCTCCCTTGTGGCACTTGCTCTTCTGGGGTCTGACCCAGCTGGTTTTGTATGGCCAGATTGCGGAGTAGCTCCCGAGGATCTCCCCGCCTTCCAGCCAGATGGTGAACACTAGAAGAAACCATGGCAACGAGTGAGTTTATTTTGCTCTTCCGCTCAAATTATAAAATATTCTTTTGTGGCATTTAGCTGCCGAGCAATTGTTAGATCGTGTTGAAACCTATACTTTTGTCTGCCTACGGGCTATAACATGATTGACAAATCCAAGGGTTGATCATGTATGACTGAAACTCTTTCTGGTCATCACATTTTGTACGACTAGCTTCATGATCATCTGTATATTTAATGTTCGGAAGGCCTTACCTTTCATGCCTGATGATCTGATATCTTGTAACATGTATTACTTGCTTGAGATTGAGACACTAGGCTTGTTCTTGACCATAAGAGACCGATGGCTTATAGATAAACCCTCATGTATCTAGACAGTCGTGACCGTATGTCGAGGTGGATTACACTTCTATATAAGCTGGCTGTGTCTGTCCCCCGCTCTCCAGTATTCTGGTTCTAGGGCGTGATAAAGTAGATCAAGCAGAAGTTAGAAACCTCCTCAATGATGTACGCTTCGCATATTGAAGCTTCTACATGAGCCTTATTGCCCACTTTCTTCTTCAGGTGACCTAGATATCTATAAGAAATATATTAAATATTAGAATTATTTAAATAAAAAAATTATAAATTAGAAGATTATTTTATACCTCACAAATGGGTACATCCATCGATAATGGATGGGAGCACCGACACGTGCTTCGTATGCAAAATGAATCGGCAAATGTTCCATACTATCAAAGAAGCAGGGAGGGAACACCCTTTCTAACTTGCACAATGTCACTACAACTTTCTCCTCAAGTTCTAGCATATGTTGCACCGTCAACTTACTTGAACACAAATCTCTAAAGAAGATAGATAACTCGGCCAGTGGAGTCCATACATGAGAAGGTAGCATCTCTCTAAAAGCGATAGAAAGTAATCGCTCTATGAAAACGTGACAATCATGACTCTTCATCCCTATCAACCTGCGTTCTTTGAGATCGACACATCTCGCCAGATTCGATACGTAACCGTCAGAAAATCTCAACTTTGAAATCTATTTACAAATTATTAGTTTATCATCTCTACTCAATGTAAATGGTGCTGGAGGCTTCACCCAGTTACCATTGGACCTTTACGACAGATGCAACTCTGTACGCTTGCAAATAATTTCTAAGTCCTTCCTTGCTTTAATATTGTCTTTCGTTTTTTCCTTAATCCATCATAATATTAAATATGTTGTCAAATATTTTTTTTAATATGCATGACATCAAGATTGTTTCTTATGAGATTTTTCGGCCAATAAGGCAAATCCCAAAAGATACTCTGTTTCGTCCAATTGTGATGTTGTCTGAGGCCTTCAATGTGATGGCCTGATCCCAGATTTTCTATGACAGTCGGTAAATCTCGAACCTCTTCCCAAACTACATCTTTCGTTAATCTCAATGGGAGAAAAGATACTTCCCGTTTACCAGCCCTGAAGTCATCTCTGTTCCTTCTCCACGAATGTGACGAAGGAAGAAACTGGCGATGGCAATCAAAAAATATGCCTTTTCTCTATTCTGAAGGTGGAATGCCTTACTCTTTTTCATGCATATCGGACATGACATAATACCATGAGTACTCCACCCCAATAACATCCTGTAAGCTGGAAAATTGTTGATGGTCCACATGAGCATCGCCCTCATCTAAAAGTTCTGCTCCATCGATATATCAAACGTCTGGAAGCTAAACTGCCATAATTGTTTCAACTCGTCCACCAATGGTTGTAAGTAGATATCGATGTTCTTCTTTAGATTTTTTGGACCGGGTATGATAAGTGTGAGGAACATGTAAGAAGTTTTTAGGCACATCTACGGTGGTAGATTGTACGGGGTCAAAATCACCAACGAACAAGAGTATTGCATCCCCGACTGTCCGAATGGAGTGAATCCATTAGAACATAAAGCCAATCGAACATTCCTAGGCTCCACAGTAAAATCAGGATGACACCGATCAAAATGCTTCTATGCTTCTCCATCGGCAGGATGAGATAATTCTCCTTCATCCATCTTTCGTTCTTTGTTATGCCATGTCATATGTTGTGCAGTATTTGCAGACATATACATCCTCTGCAGCCACTTTGTGATTGGCAAGAACTGCACGTACTTGTACGGGCGTATCCGCGTCCGGATAATTGATTTTCCTTTGCCCCAGATTGGCTTGTACCGGTCCTCGTCACAGAAAATGCATTTGTCTTTATCACTATTATCCTTGTAGAATAGCATGCAACCATTTCAACAGCAATCTATCTTTTGGTAGCCTAATCCGAGTTTCTGCATCATCATCTTCGACATGTAGAAGCTTTCAGGCAAATCATTTGATCCTTTTGGCAACAACTCTCTTACAAGCTGAATTATCCGATCATAGCATTCTTGCGATAAGTTAAAATCAGATTTAAGGTTCAACAGCCGCATCACCACCGATAATACCGAATGAGAATCACAACCCGGATATAACGGAGTATCAGCATGCTTGAACATATCGTAGAACTCCTTTGCATAAGGATTCGGATCCTCACGTGCCACAGCAAAATCTAATACCATCTTACGTGCCAAGTTTGTTGGTTGCTGATATTCAAAATGATCTCCGAGAGTAGAATCTCTCACCTCGGTATTGAAGAAGGACTAAGATTACGAAGCCGGAGATTCTCCTTGATTAATCCACACATTGTAGTTCGACATGAAACCCTTCTTGTAAAGGTGCTCTCTCATGAGTGACACATCTCTAAATGGTATATTCTTACATTTGACACAAGGGCACTTTATGCGCCTTCCGTCCATAAAATCGACATAGCTACTTGCATATATGAGAAATTGCTCGACGTCCGCCTTGAAATCGTCCGTCAAGCCAATCATACTCTCATGTTGCCGATTGTACATTCACGAACGGTCAAGTAAGTATCGACTCATTGTTCTAATCCACGTGAATGATTTTTGCACCAAGAATTAAGATGCTATATATCACTTGGTATCATAAAACAAACCTAGTATAACTTGGTATGACGTACCCCTCACGTACATTCACTCATAAACAAACCTAGTATAATTAGGTATCACGTTGATACTCAAGTATCAAATTGATACTCAAGTATATATCGCATTGATCAATCAATTACCTTAGTAATCTAAAACTACTACACCTATTTATTTCGTGTCCGTGTCCCGTCAAATTTTTAAAACTATTATACAGATAATTTTCTATTTATCTACTATACCCACTACTATACCGATAAATTTTAAACACGAAATTGAAATTGAAATCCTAGAACATGTTGAGAAAACACAAACAAAGCATAAATAAAAATAAATGCAAATTAGGGTTTAGGGTTTCGGACCTTAAAGAGGTTAGTCACGGAGAGGATCTCGGAGAAGGGGGGACGTCGGAGGGGGGGCGCCGGAGGGGGGACGCCGGAGGGGGGCACGACGGAGGAGGAAAAGAGGGAGGGTGTACGGGGTTTTGAAGGAGGAGAAGAGGGGGGACGGAGTGGGGGAGCACGCCGGAGGGAGGTGGTCGCTGGAGGTGGGGGCTCGACGGAGGAGGAGAAGAAGGGGTGGTTAGGGGGTTCGATCGGAGGAGGAGAAGATGGAGGGGGCCGGAGTGGAGGAGGGCGCCGGAGGGGGCTGCCAGAGGGGGCTGCCGGAGGGGGGTCGCCGGAGGGGCCGCAATCGGGGGGGTGATCGCCGGTCGGGGGGGGGAGGAGAGGGGAGAAGAGAGAAGGATTTTGAGAGTGAGAGAGAGATTGAAAATTTTTCAAAATTTAAGTAACTTTCGAATTTTCACAGCAAATTAACGACGAAAATTTTTCGTCGCTACGCCGTCGCTACATGAAAATGTCACTAAGTAGTCGCTCGTTAGTCGCTACTTTTATGAAAAAAACTTAGAATAAAAATTAATCCTTCTGTTTCGACATTTACAGCAGCTTAGCGACTTATATATCTGCCGCTAATTAGTCGGTTAACATATTCCGTCGCTAAATGGTCGCTGATCTGTCGCTAAACTTATAAAAAATTTAAGTAAAAAAAACCGTCGCCCGTAAGTCGCTTGTCGGTCGCTAATTGGCGACTGATTACGCCGTCACTAATTTTCAGTCGCTATTTGCCTGTATTTTGGTAGTGTTCCTCTCTTATTTTCTTTCGCTTCTAATACCTTGGAACTTGACCTTTTGGGGGGGATTGTTGGAGCTGCTGACTTGCAAAAGCTCAAATCCACAAAGTATTAGTCCCATATAGGCCAAGAGAGGAGCATTTCATGTGCCCATATTACTATTTCCTTCCTTGCTTCTTTGTAGTCTAGGGAGCCCTATGGGCCACATGCGCACGGCGCCGTCACCGTCTGGCCCGGCTCGGCTCGGTTCGGTTCAGCGCGCTTAACGGGTGCGGGTACATGCCCACATCTACGGATGCCGAATGCTGATTCAATTTTCTCTTCAGTTTCGGGCTGAGACCCTAAAAATCTTTTTGCTCCTCATCATTCAATTTTACCGTTACTATTCATTAAATTTTTGTAACGTTTGGTTTCCGAATTCAGTCCAGGTTCAATAAACCATGTGTTTTTTGTGCTGTAAACGTTTTGTAATGTTCGTTTTAATTGACTAATTATTTGTCCGCTTTATTTTTCCTAGCTGTTTGCAAACGTTGGAAATATGCCTATATATATCCTGTCTTTTTCCTTCGTCCAGTACATAGAAAAAATCATTCTTGCCAAAACTCTCCTCCAAAAATCCTCTTCGCGAAACATTATGTTCTCTTTTGTTCTTGCTCTGGGCAGAGCTAAGTCGAGGTCATTCTCTCTACGTCTGTGTGGCAAGAAGATTCCGGTGGAGCAGAGATTTTACCACTAGGAGCGTTCGGATACAGTCTGCACATAGACCCGGACTAACTCTTAGGGTAGTGCTACGTGCGCGACTTCCCCGGAGGCTGGTAACATTTATTTTATTTTTTGCAAATTGAAAACAAAGAACTATTGAAGAAATTCTAACATATATATTAATAATCTTATATCTAAAGTAGAATTAATATGTCACATGAACCTCTTTTACCAATAAACAATTGTGGTGTAGTGGTTAGTAGTGTAAACTTGTACACTATAGGCCTTAATTTCAATTATTGGTGTCTTTAAATTTACTTTTATTTTTTAATATTATATACGGATTTTATTTTAAAAGTTCGTCTAGGACCACATGAACTCAGGGTCTCTTCGCCGGAGAGAGAGATGGTGACGATGGATCCATGCACTGTGATTCTTGTACTCGAGCGAGAGTGGACAGTTGATCGTGATGACTAAACATATCATTCAAGTGATGGTTAATATAAATCTTATAACCTCATATTTGAAATTGTAAATGAGGAGTATATATAATGAGGAGTATATATAATCTCGAATTAGGATTTTTTTTTTATTTCGACAGTGCTACATGGATCGCAGTCTGTGACCACAGTCGTGGGCCACAGCCACGTGTTGGCCTCCCAATGGAGTGGGTTCGAAAATTTCGGAGGTGGACCCGATGTGGTGCATGGGGGGGGGGGGGGGGGGGGGGGGGGGGGGGGGGTTCGTTAGGAGGAAGGAATGGGAGGGAGATACGTTGGCGCAGGCAGCCGTGGTCACCCCTCACGTGTGCAAATTAGTATTTTTCCCGTTTCCTATTTTATATATACATAGAGATATATTTCTTGACTAGATTCAATTCAATTTGATTAAACTATATTTAAAGTGATCTTTATCATGGATTATGTACCTCAATAAATATTAAATTAATAAACTGACGCATAAGTAAAGTAAACTATTTATATTAAAAAAATCATGATATTGTAAAATTAAACCAATAAAAAGAAGGAAAGAGAGAATAAAAAAGAAGCAATCTTTGAGATAATCTTTATAAGAAATGTTTTTAGTACATGAAAACTTTTATTTCTTTTCCTCACTTTTTGCTAACCAAATGCACGTAGTCAAAAAAGTTCCAACTTGGTATGACACAATTGTAATTGGGTAGAATATATGGCCGTAATTGGATGGAATGTATTATCCTGAGAAAATCTAAAAGTCTTTGGGACCTCATATGAACTTTTATATAAGTTGAATATGGGTCCAAACTTAAATATAGACCTACAAATTCAGTTCGAAGGTCCACAAATCCGGCTCATATTAAGACTGAGATATTTAATTTTCACCCACCACATGGTAAATTAAATTCTTTAACTAAAACTTGAATCTACGACCTTTGGATTTGGTAAAAGGTGGAGTGATAATCGAATTTTGAGTTCATTTTCAATATCAAACATAAACACAATATGAAATATCCAACATTTTGCGGGATTCCGGCGTAGGCTACTAGTTTCATACAATAACTAAGGACTTCTTCAATGATCATTCTTATTTATTTTTTGTTTGTGTCTAGTTTTTTTAAAAATGCTTCCACTTCTGGTAACAATTGTTTATATAGAAATCCAACTATGAAAAAGATGTCTACAATGGCCTCTATATTTATTTATATCTAATTAAGAGGCTTCTGTGTCAACTATATTTATATTTATTGATATAAAAATCCTACTGCATAAAAATATTCTAACGAAGTTTCTACCTCTTGTAAAATCATCTGCTTATTTTTAATATTTTTAAAGTATGATAGAACCTGTTGGAAACAGTTTTTTGCTTTAAATAGTTTTATTACAGAGGTTTTTTTTTTTCAAAAATGTTATTTGTCTTCCAAAAATTTTTGGTGGTGTTATCTCCTATTATGTGACATATGACATGGTTAGTGACATGACAACTGACATGACAAAATTTAAAATTAAAATTAAAATTAAAATCAAAATCAAAATCAAAATTAACATTAGTATTAATAACGTTTATATTAATATTAACATTAATATTATTATTAATATTAATATTAAAATGAGCATTGATATTAATATTAAAAAATTGGGTAATTAATTTTTTGATTTAAAATTTGTCATGTCAGCTGCTATGTCAGCTGTCACATAAAAGAAAATGGTATCACACAATTTTTTTTAAAAACAAATAGTATAATTGAATTTTTTTTTTTAAAGGAACGATGCCCCTTGGATAAGGCCTAATGGGACTATACTAACTGCACTTTAGTTATAAAAAAACAAAATCCGGTACCATTGATAGAGACCGGAGTGCTCCTAAACCAATTCCGGGGACCTTGTTGGAACTTTTTAATTACGTATAAAAAATAATTGGAGTCCCAAGATTGCGATCATCCTTATCATACCATCCTTTTCCATATAAATGCAATCAATTGATGGTTGAGTCAACAAAGAAACAATTGATCAAATTTCTTTGACTTGCAATCTCACGAATCACCATCTGATATGGATATCTTTATAATGTAGTGTCAATTTGCTAAAGAAGACAAATTACATGCATTGAAGGAAAAATGGACATATATGTATGAACGTGTTGAGCATCTATAGAGAGGGGAAGAAAATAGAATGTGTACGTACAGCGGAATAATAATTACCACAAAAATAATATGACAGTAAACAATAAATGTGAAGCACGCAGTATTTAAGTAAATGTGTAAAGTAAGGAGATCAGAAAAAGCAAACTCAAATACCGGGATTTATATTAGTTTTTTTCTGGGAGGAATAGTTCAGTCTCGAGTACTCTGCTCGATGTTAAATCTATTATGCAGTGAAACATAAGTTTTGAATCTGAGTGCTTGCAACTCCTTACAACATGTGTTTTTAGTCTGAAGAGCACTACTTCACATCCACAAACCTTTGATCTGAAGGGCTTGTCGACTTCAGAAACAAGATGAAAACGAATTGGTTTTCAAGCCTTCTTTACAATTCGACCAAACTACTATATCGAACCAGAACTGGCACTGACTTGCCTAGAAGTTGTAAAAGTTTTGATTTGAAAGTGTAAAGCTCAAAGAACAATTAGAATAGAGGAGAGAGAATGACATGGGATGAGATGCAAAGAATGTAAAACTCAATTCTATTTATAGTGTTTTTGGAGACCGAGCTCGGGCAGAGTTCGGTTCCCTAACGTTCAAAAAATCGAACGTTAGAGCCGATTCTACTGGGTGACCTGATCCAATGGAATACTGTGTCAGAGTGACCGAGTTCGGTCCGAGTTCAGGCAGAACTCAATCCGAGTTCGATTGCCCTATAACTAGCTAGGTCAAAGTGTAGAATTAAATGGGTTTTGGATTTTTGTAATTGGGCTGGTTCTTTGGTTTGTGCACTGAACATGATTTGAAAACTGATTTAGGCTTTTTGGTAGAGAGGCTAGGAAGCTGAGCAAGTGTCAGTTGCGACTCAACGTACATATTTTTCTAGACTCAATATAAAAAAAATAAAATACATAAATAAATATAAAACCAAGAGCACGTTGATGACGTCTTTTTCTATGACGACAGTTGTTCAAAGATAAACAAATCTGAAAATCTATATACCTTTCAGGGGCTTCGCCCTCGAACCATTACTGTGGACCCGTCGACCCGTGTCCGCTGACAGGGCACCGGAACTCTCGAGTGTGAGGGCCCAGAGATATCGTTGTGCGGTTCAGAAAAATCTTCTAATGTAATGTCGTCTTTGGCCCATCATAAATTCTTCATAGCATATATCTTGGGTTGTTAAAAGCGCTAGGCGCTAGTCGGGCGGGCACCCGCCGCCTAGCGTCTAGCCTACCTTGGCGATCGTCTAGATCTAGACGATTAAAATAAATAAAAATCCAAAAAATCTACTGAAAATTGCAAAAAAAAAAGACCATAAATCCGAAAACATGCATAGTCGGAAGTCGGAAGTCGGACGTTTAGGTAGACATCGAACGGACACCAGGGCCTAGCGCCTATACCGCCGCCTAGACCGCCTTTTAGAATAGTGCATATATCCATGTTCGATCTTGCTTACTGCTCTGCAAAACATGTTAGACGAACACAACAATAGGCATAGTACCATGTACGCACATTGGGACAATGCTAGTAGTCATATTCAAAAACATAAAACAATTATATATATATATATATATATATATATATATATATATATATATATATATATATATATATATATTCTTCGAGGAGTCCCATGGGAGCCACATCGTCCTTGACCGTTGGACCGAGCGGGCACGTGCGCGGGCCCCATGCAGGCCCCTGATCCGATGGTGCAGGGGGCGAGGCTTTGGCAGGGATCCATGGACGGGCCTTTTGATATATATATATATATATATATATATATATATATATTCTTTCTTTTTTTTGAAACCGATAATTGTGTTGCAGACTTCTGACTCGAAGGCCTACAAACTCGGCTCGAAGGCCTTCATCCATACTTCTAGCTCACCGCATTAGGTCCGCATTCACATTTATTCCTCCACATGAAATTAAATGTATTTTTTCCGTTGCTCGAACCTACAACCTCTTTTATATATATATATATATATATATATATATATATATATATATATATATATATATATATATATATATATATATTCCAGTGTTTTAAACATCAAATCGAACCGGTTGAACCGGTCAAACAGTTCATTTTTTGGACTGGTTTAATGCTAACCCACCACCGAACCGTCTCACCCGGATATATTTGAACCGATTTGACTATGATTTTTAACTTTTGTTTTGGACTACAAACAATATGTTTGTTTATGGTAAACATGCAGAACTTCTAAGTAGTGTATATGTAATTGTGTACTATGTACTATATTCAATAAAAGATTATACGCCTATATAACTTGTTCAGTCTGTTAATCCACTAGGTGGACCGATTTGACCTAACCCACGGGTTGGTCCAACCCAATACCCTAACCGGATCGGTCATTTATAAAACATTATTAACAAAAATCAAATGTATTCGTATGTTTAGACAGGGTTGATTGGGGCAGAATAGACCTACTGTGTTTTTATGTTGTAATGTGTAATTGTATCAAGTCAAAATCTCCCTCTCGTCTAAACTAAGATTTTTTTTTTTTAAGGTTTCATGCATACTCAGTAATCCAAAGTATCCATCTTCTTAATCAGATTGACCATTAGTACAACGATTATATATTTTCGCATATATATAGATTTGGTAACCATCGATTTAATTTCTTTACAATTCTAGAAGTTCTAATATCGACTTTTAGACGACTCTATTCAAATCTTGCTTTGCATGTCAATTGAGGCGTATTTTGAAAAGTTATATTCTTAATTCTCTGACCTCTAATTCTATATTTTATGAATTCACATAACTATTGAAGATTGTGTGGCTTTTTGAATCTACTTGGACTCCCAAGGGAGAGTTAATTGATTTTTTTTTCCTTTACTTTTAGTTCTCGTCAGGTTCGCAGAAAGGAAATAAAAAGAAATGAATCCTTTGCTCTTCGCCTCTTCCTATGGATTAAAAAATTATAAATTTTAGGGATATTTTGCAAAACCTCCTCTAAATAATGGACTAATTTGCGAAATACTTCCTAAAGATCTCGAATTGGTAAAACCTCCTTTCCGTCAAGACGCTGTTTGATTTTGGGTGACGTGACAATCCGTGTGTGTTATTAAGTAAGAAAATAAAAGTTAGACGAAAATACCCTTCCCCAAAAGTCCGCCCAAAACCCAACAAGGAAGAGGAAAAATTTCCTCCTGAGAAGACGTTTCGACAGTGGAGAGAGAAAGAAAGAAAGAAGGAGAAGGAGGAGGAAAAATTTTCCAAAATTCTGGCAAAATTGGAGGTCTGAAGGCGAGGAGAAGGCTCGAAGGAGAGGAGAACCCAACATGCAGTCTCTAGATCCACGAACGTTGTAAGTTTCTTTTCGATTCTGTGTTATTTTTCGAACATGCAGTATTCTGTGTTATTTTTCGAACTTCACAGCTTCATCTAACCACTGGAATTCAGCACAATTGAAGTGTTGACATCTCAAAAATCTTCTGTGCGGATTAGCTCGAGTGTTTCCTTCCCAAACTCTTCTTATACCGTCATATCTTCGGCATTTTGAGTACATAAATGGGCACCCTATTGTTGAATGTGTCGACTGGCAACAAATTTGACATTTAATCTGATCACTTTCATCAATCTCATCACTTTCATCACTCGATTTCTGCAAATTTAGAAATTAAAAATTAGTGTTTCCTCCTAACTGTAAATATAATAATTTGTGTTTCCTCCTTACTGTAAATATAATAATTTGTGTTTCCTCCTTTAATGGCAGAAATTACCTCTTTCTCTATAGATGAAGGAGCACCCCCCATGCTTGTAGGAACCTGATCTTCGGTAGACAAGTTGCACGCTGGAAGAGGATCAAGTGAAAGAGGAGGAGGATGATCGGTATAAATAGGTTGGAGAGAGGAAGAAGATGATCGATATAAATAGGTTCAGCAAAGGAAGAAGATGACCGTTAGAGAGAGAGAGAAGACCGTTGGAGGACCCCTGCCACGTACGCAGGGGTATTTTCGTCTAACTTTTATTTTTTTACTCAATAACACACACGGATTACCACGTCACCCAAAATCAAACAGCGTCTTGACGGAAAGGGGGTTTTACCAATTCGAGATCTTTAGGGGGTATTTTGCAAATTAGCCCATTATTTAGGGGAGGTTTTACAAAATATCCCTAAATTTTATTAATCTTTTTCGATATGCGGAAAGGCAGCAATATAGTCATAATACATCTTTGTGCATGAATAGTTTTGTGCTCTTTTTTTAATAAATACAGAAAATTGGAAGAAAAAAATGAATTATTGGAATATGTGGGAGGAACATTTCGGAACCATTTTTTTTTTTTTTGATACTTTTCTTTTGCATCCAAATACAAAAAATAAATAATTCTTTTCTGGGTCCTGATTTTGCGAACAAAATGTGACCCTATATATTGCCTATCCTGTGAATTTGGAGCTTTGAGTTGTCTACTGTTGTGATGCTCATACTGGTGGTTGCTGAAGATTATCCTTACATCAGAATCACATGTTTGCTCTTGGTCCCCAATTGAGATCACAAAAATTTGCCCACTCATTTGCTGTTTTGTTATTTTCTAACTATTTATACTTTTATAACAGTCATATGCTTCCCATTTTATTTTTATTCCTGATCAATAACTTTCAAGAGACAAGTACCTAGACATATATATTTTGCTGACCATGTTCATTAATTGCATCACCTATTAACTGCACAATGGACTAAATATTATCAGAATAAAGATGTGAGCTGCTTGACTGTCGTAAAAAAAAATTCCTAAAAATTTAGGAGGTGCCTGATCGATGCAGTATATATTTTACTGAAATCTTGAAGTTTTAGTTGTTAAAACTCTAATGGACTTGAGATGAGTATAATGGATCTGGAGATTACATATATAAATTTTACATTAATGATATATGTAGGAATCATTGATTCTAGTTGGTAGAGGTCCTATAGATGATTGGAAGACCATAAAGTATGAACAACTTTTGAAGATGATAGCTAGCCCAGCTGGAAATTGTTGAAAGTAAAGTCAGCATGATTGTTTCCAGCACTTGGCAGCCTACACCTGCTGCTCCTGCAGCTTAACAGTCGAGATCTACATAAAAAATTATAAATAGTAGAAAAATAAGTTACGGACTGTACGTCAATTCGAAACTGACGTAACAGTTTTTCATTGGATCCAAACTTGTAAACTTTCGATCCCATCTCCCTCCGATGGGGACCGCCACACGCGTGGTCCTCTCCCCTCGGTCCATAACTCTAAATGTTTTGTTTCATGTGCACAGTGCACTTCTCTTCTCTATTTATTAATTTGAGCATTGATTAATTAATAAAGTATAGTTTCTGTATGTAAGACTGTCCTTATTATTTGTTTTGAGGGTTGATTATATTGTTTTAATTATATTAGCCTGGAGAGTACTTGCTTCTTGCAACAGTTGCATTCTACTGTCACGATCTTCCCTAGACAGGGGTGGGACCTGTGGACCTGTGGTGCAATCTTGGCCCTCCATTGGTGCTCCCATGGCTGATCATGCTGACCTTTCCTTTGTTTTTAGATGGACAAGGTTAATAATGGAGAGAGGTTGACACTTTGACATTGTGTCATCTCATATTGACCATGTAGGTTTCATGGTTTGTTTACGTAGAGAACCTCCATAGTTTTTGCTAATGGCACTCATAAGAGGCAGTAGTCCTTAGAGATGGTGGTTGAGTGCATTAACCTCAATAAAAATTGTTGGTGTACCAAAAACAATATTAGTCGTAAAGGAACTTCTTATAGTCTGTATTTGATTGCGAAGTATATAAGCAACTTGAAAGAAAATGAAATCATGTGATCATTTTTTCATTTCTAATAATAAGGGAATGGTATTAATTGATTTCTCTTATTTATAAGTGAAAGACATATTACTTCCTATTGAATTTTAGAAACACTATACAAGTCACAGAGAGCCTAGAGCCATGTAAAGATTAAGCGCAGTATATGAAGTTTTAATTACTTGTTGGTATTTAATACTCTCTAGAGCTACGAGAATCTGGAGAAAATGAGATGTAGACAGTCATACCCTCATATATATAGAGAGATTATTTTTGTGACTCAAATTTGTATCTTAACAATCTTTATTGTTGTGCAAGACAACATTCTATAACAAGAAAGTAGTAACTCTAAGTTTATGCAAGCAACTCTTTTTTTTTTCCAGACAAAAGGATATGTTCTTGTAATAAAGTCGTTGTTCTTCATTAGTTGCTTTCATTACATGCGTATCGTTTTTAGGACTAATGATTATACTAATATTAATGATTCTCCCATCATTAAGTATTAACTCGTTTATGCAAACAACTCCTTTAACTAAAATCCTATGGTTCTTCTGAAAATTGCATTTATTGACCTAAATCTTCAACACCCATAGTTAGGTTATTGACAACATTATCGTTTCTACGGAAAATTAAGATTGCACTAAATCATTAAATCTATGTTCGCCAATATCAACTTAGCTTCATTCGTTATCTGTACATGTTCTTTCTTAATTATCCAAAATTATAGCCAATAAAACACAAAACCCCTCATATTTATAAGGGTTAACTAAACTTTGGATTTTTAAAAATATTCGAAAAATAATATTTAGGTTCTAAAATATCCAACTTAGAATTTGGGTTCTGAGATGACGATTGATTCGTGTCCAAAATCTGTTAGTAAATATTTTAGAGTTAATAATATTAGGATCCCATAAATATTATTGGTCTTCTTGAGTTCTAATTCAATTTATTTATTAACAGATTTTGGATGGTTAATCCGGTTCAATCTATCTCAGGACCGAAATCCAAATTTGAATATTTTCATGACCTGAAGGTTAATTTTCAAATATTTCAGAAATCCGAAGCCTAATTAACATCAAATATCTGATCCTCAAAATAAGCAAACTGGATGATTTCCAATTTGCCAAACTTTTAGTTGGAAAGTGTAAAAGTCTCAAATCTATACAAGAGCAGAGTCGTTTTCTTGCCGTACAATTGTTACTCAGGAAATTTAGTAAACTTGGCTGCGCCACTACCCTCACTAAATTTTCAGCGAATTTACCAATAAAATTTCAGCGAATCTAATAATAATAAAAATTAAAATTAAAGGAGTTACGCATATAAGTACCTAAATTTAACCAATTTTAATAGAAGGTCTAACATTTTGCTATTTGTTAGAAGTCTTTTCAATAATGAGAATAAAACATCCAAAAGTTGTCCAATTATTTTTATGTTTCATTTCTTCATGAGTAGGTCTTAGGTTTGCCATTATTTTTAAGGGCTAATTAGAGTTTAGATCCTAGATTTTATACAAGCTTAGAGTTTAGGTCCTAACATGTCCAATTAGAAAGTTTAGGCCCTGAATTTTATTTATTTTTTTAATCTTTCCCATTATACCCTCTATTTTATATTAAAAAAAGAGTTATTTGTATTTGTTCCCCCAATTGCTAATCATATCTCCACTTTCTACCATTTTTATTTTAGTAGTGTTACCTCCAATCCTTTAGATAAAGGTCAAACAAACCTTCTTAGATTTGAGTTTTTGTATTTAAAGATCCCTTGTTTAAAAAAAATTCTCACATTTTCATTTTTGCTCAGTTTGTGTCCCTGCTGTTAGAAATGACCGTTAATGACTGTTTTAAAAAATAAAAAATACTCAAATTGTCCTCCCTTTCCTACCAATGGTGGCTAGCCCCCTCCTCCCTCTATCGGTCGCCCCCCTCGACCGCCCCCTCCTCCCTCCGCTGGCCGGCCATGCTCGACCCGTCCCCTCCTTCCTTCACTGGCCGGCCACCCTCCCCTCTCCTCTGGTCGGCCCCGCTTAAGCCGTCCCCACCACCGGAGAGAGGGGGATGAAGGGTAAAATCGTATTTTTAGACGTATTTTAACGGCCGTTAACGGTATAGTGCAAACTGAGCAAAAATGAAAATGTCATGAGGGTTTTCTTAAACAAGGGGTCTTTAAATGCAAAAATGCAAATCTAAGGAGGGTTTGTTTGCACTTTACCCGAAGGATTGGAGGGTAACACTAATTAAAATAAAAATGGGAGAAAGTGGAAATATGATTAGCAATTGGGGGTAAATACAAATAACTCTAAAAAAAAAATTATTCTCATGCATTTGGGAGGAAGGGTATAATGGGAAAAATAGAAATGTTCAGGGTTCAAACTCTCCAATTGGACAAGTTAGGACTTAAACTCTATATTGATATAAAATCCAGGATCTAAACACTAATTAGCCCTATTTTTAAAAGTAGCAATGAAAATTGTTGGATAACAACTCCTTTTATTTAATATTTCATAAATTCTTGCTGTCTTCTGCAAAAGAAACCATCTTACTAATCTCATAATCGAATGGGACTGCAAAGTCCTCATTGATACCATATTAAAGAAAGAAATGAGACTCCATGGCGTGAGAGACATGTAGTGGAGGAATGTCGTTTACTCACTATCCATTATAGGAATATATCATTCAGATATATATCTAGAGAAGCCAACATGGCTGTTCACTCATTGGCGATATTCTGTCTAGCTAACAATCAACCAATGTCTGTAAAGTTCTTACAGGAACCCCCATCATGTACGCTAGATTGTTTATCTAGTGATCTAACAAACTTTAGTTCTATTTGAATAAAATCTGTTCGTTTAAAAAAAATCGGAAGAGTTAACTAGGGAACCTTTATTTTTTTTTTCTCTTCTTCAAAAAAATATAATTTATTGAATGATCAAACAAAGGTTAGATGGAGTTAAAAGCAATTCCTACAAAATACTGTAGAGATCAGTGTTTTAAATTGCGGCCTAGGCGGCCTCAGGCCGCACCTAAAATTTCCTAGGAGGTCACGCTGGCGGCCCTAAGCGGCCTATTTGGGTATAAAATTTCGAAAAAAAAAAAAAAAATCAGAAAAGAATTCAAATTAAAAAAAAAATAGACTCGAATTTTTTTTCAAATGAAATAAAAAAAATTACTTGATGTTGGCTGCTGCGTAGTGGTGGTTGTTGGTGGTGCTGTTGGTTGCTGCTGCTACTGCTGGTTGCTGTTGATGCTAGTGGTGGTAGTGGTGGTGGAGGCAGCTGCTAGTGGTTGCGGTTGTGGTGATGGTGGTGGTTACTATGAGAGATGGGAGAGGAGAGATGGGGAGAGGGAGAGGAAGAGATGGGGAGAGGAGAGTCATGTTATTACTGCTGTTGCTGCTGTTGTTGCTCTCTCTCTCTCCTCCTCTTCTTTATTAAAAAATTGAAAAACAAAAAATCCTAAGGTGAAATTCAAACCCAACTCCATATCCAAAACACATTGACTTATATTCATCCTGCTAGCCACAAAAGAATATTAATTAACTTTTATGTTAATATGTTACATACACTCTATTTATATCTATACGACTATACATATTGAAAAAAATTCAGCTGGACGTCTAGACGGTGTCTAGGCGCGCTAGGCAGTCCTCCGATGCACCGATTACGCCTAGCAAAAATTATAACATGGGTAGAAATATGTCATCCTACAAGAAAAATAGTTAAACAAAATACATGCGTCTCCTAAACATCATCGATCCTCAAGCATGTTAAAAAGATTCGGAATTGGTTTGCTAAGTTATGGCTTAGTCTTGTGATTGCTTGCAAACGCATGGCTAAGAGACTTCTAAACAAAATAATATTTTTGGGGGGACCTACTAAAGAGAAAGTAAATTAAAGGAGGTTATATGCAAAAGGCCCAATATAAAGAGAAAACAATATGCCCCTTGACTAAGATATATATATATATATATATATATATATATATATATATATATATATATATATATATATATATATATATATATATGCCCCCTATTCATTACTGTGAGAAAAGTGACTAGCTCTTGTTCTAGACTATAGAGAGAGGGAGATTCTTCTTGACAAATATTTGTGGTGGTTGAATTTTTCATTTTTCTTCTTTTCTGTGGATTTAAAGAGAACCATTGATGATGAATTTGCTAGTACAGCTTCTGTGAACAGAGAGAGAGAGAGAGAGAGAGAGAGAGAGGTGCAGGTTCTTATCAACTTTGCTATGCTTATTTATTTCTCATATTTCCGACCATATATTTGTTTCTGGATCTTCTACTTCATCAGCTTTGCTACATATTCTCAGCTCACATCCCTTGGCTTATCAAAATAATCATCTTTCCATCCCTCCCATGTTTTCCTGGATTTTATTTTACTGGCTTTCATTATTTTAATTGCTTCTTCAACGATGGGTAGGTCCTTCAGAAAGATCAATCTTTGCTATTTTTGTTGATATGGGTTATTTAATTCCTTCATTTTCTTTTCCCAACAATTTCAATTTCTTGTTTTTTTGGTTTTATATCTGGATATGTCCATTTAGCAATTTGCAATTTGATAAGGTTACATATGTAGTGGTTAATCTGCTCTCGTTGCGTATTAAATTATTTGTCACTGCGCTAAAACCTAGAATTATGACAAAAAATTGAATATTATATCTTTATATTATTTTAATAACTTCCATTCGCGTAGAATGTACGACCAATTGTATTTTGGTGGTTGAGAACTGGGCCTAAAGGTATATTTATTTTTTTAATCTGCTTAAAATGACAATTTGAATCTGGATTTTTTTTATGCTATGTTAAAGTTCGTTTTACTGTACAATAACTCTAGAGGTATGTTTATACTATTTCAATATCATGTGCTCTTTTATCTGTTACTAGGAACGTGCACGAGCATTGCAGTACAACAAATTGTTAAACAATAATTTAAATTATAATTTGTTATAGATAACACTGGACAATGTGATCGAACCCATCCAAAAAAATTGTTAAAAAATAATTTGAATTTGAATTTGTTATAGATAACAATGCTATCATGTGGGATCGAACCCCCCAAGCAAAGGAGACTCGACCTTAACCACATGAGTTAGAGGTATTTGATTATAGTTAAATAATATTAGGTAGTTAAATAATTAGTTAGAATTTACATTTTTTCTTTTCTTTTTTAAGTACGTGATGATATACGTACGACTTAAACAGCTCATTCTGACCCGTTTTCAAGTCTCGAAATAAAGAGTAAGAGATTTATTCAAGCTGTCTCTCCATTTGCAGGTGTCTCGATCTCGATTGTCATGAATTGGAGAGGAATGTGGATTCTAAAGTTTTGAGAATTGTATATGGTTAGCACCTAACTCCATATCTCAAATAGTCTTGTGGTGGGTGTCCTAAGCTAGTTTAGTGGTTGTTTACTAATCTAGAGGCCAATTAATTAGTTACTTCCTTCCTTTGCCATCACCTCCCATCTGACTCCGGACTCCGTGGGCAATGCCACCGGCCAGGGAAACACGCCACTCATTGCACCGTGAATTCGGGAAGTAGCAGTCTACTGCCCAATTGAAGTTAGAAACAGTCTTCTTTTGATCTTCTGAGAAGTGGTTTGTTATCCACTTCCCTCTCCATTGGTCGCAGCTACAAAAAAGTCCGAGTAGTTCGTGTTGGTATAGTTGGAAAGCTCTTCTTAGGGAAGAGGTGTACAGTCAGTTTGCAGCAATGAAGTACATGAAGCTCGGGTCCAAGCCGGACTCGTTTCAGACTCAGGGGAGCAATATGAGGTAACATTTCTTTGAAGCTTACCTCTTATATACTTTGAATTGTGCCTTCATGAATTCTTGTTTTCCTAAGAATGCGCGAATTGAAATGCTCGTCTGGCAGTAGGTAATATTAGACTAAATTGAGGATCAAATGTTATGATGTATTTGTCACTGATTTGGAAATGGGATCGACTATTCACAACATCAGTATAGTTTGGTCCCAATCTACTTTTGTGATTAGTTTTGAGCCAAACTGATCAAGATCTGCTTTCCTTCACGTTGCCAGTTTGAGATTCTAATGCTGGAGTACAATTATAATTATTAGACTCTCATGCATGGGTCCTTGGTTTGCTTTTCCATGTGACATGTGCAACTTGCATTGAAAAGGATGTTATTATCTTTTTTATTAGTCTCCATCTATCTTTTTTTCGTTTCTTTGTTTGCTTCTTGTTGGTCAGATCTACAAAACATTATGGTTCTAGTAGGTGTTGTGCTTGATTTCTTTAGATGTCTTTTAGTTGTTATGCTTGAGAAGAAAAACTGGTTGCTAATATTTCTGGTGCATTGATTCCCAAATGGGACTTCTTGAGAAGCATATGAGATTATGAAGTATAGTCCTCTTTACGACAAGTTTCAGAGGAATTAGCTAAGGGTTCATCCGAAGTAAAATGTTCTTAATCATTCAAGTCAATGAAGATAATGTTTACATAATCAGGAAATCCATGTTGGAACTTTGGAAGAGGAAGCATGCAAGCCTGCAAGTAATTAAGAAGACACTACAATAACATCAAGAAGCACGGAGTTCCGACTATGTATTCAACAACCAACTCATGATCTAGGATTCGCTCAATTAGCAACTAAGTAAATCATGACATCGGAAGTCCCTAATGAATTCATGTGTCTAAAGACTCTATGCCATGTAATCATCCACTTGGGTGCCATGTCACAATCGAGTGTACAACTCAGCATTCTGATACTTCATTACAATTCTGGTTGGTCACAACTGGAATTGTTCTTCAGTTGAGTCATTATGATTTTGGTACGTTTAGGGTTCGTCTTCTAAGATTTTACGAGTAGTTGGGTTCATCTACTTGTATTCTTGGCTTAGTAAAATAAGAAGCAAACTCCCATTAGAGAGGCATAGAGACATGTTTGTATTCTTTAAGTTTCTCTAGTCTTCTTCAAGACAGAGATGTCCAACCTCATCTTCTCCCTCCATGTCTACACCTACACAATATGAAAAATGACATGGACTACGTTGCTACACTTTAAACTCATCATGAGTTTCTAATGGTCTGTATTATAATGTGTCAGCATTTCTTTATTGTGCATCTCAGTTCTTCTCTCCCTTCAAGTGACTACAACACACTAATAGTTCAGTCATGCAAAGGGACAGAGTATCAAATTTCTTGTTATTCATGTTTTCACTGCATCTCTTATCTCGTCTTTAACACACTAAACAGTGCATAATAAATTCTCTCGTGAATCAAAATCTTCAACTTTTTTTTTTCTTTTTCCCTTTTCTTATGTGATTGTATTACCAATTTCTCAAGCACAAACGTGCTCAGTCACACATCTGCACACAAAGGGACCATTTGGTATCCAAATTGCAATTTTTCCGTGAATTCCATATTCCTGGGAATAATATTCCCGGACATAAAATCCATGGACATTTAGTTTTAGTGTGTTTGGTATAATACATAGTATTCCTGGGAATATAGAATTCTTGTTTTTATATCATAAATAAATTATCAGGAATGTGACAGTGATGGGCATAATTTTACTTAGCCATATAGAACTTTATTAAAATAATCTAATAGAGTTAGGTTAGGTTTGGGTCCAGTCAGATCTATGTTGGATTTGGGTCTAGTTGAGTCGGGCCGAATTTGTGTTCAGTCAGGTTTATATCAGGTTTTTATCGGATTCCGAGTTCCAAGTTGACTTGTGTCCGGGTTGGATCAGCTGAGGTTTGGGTCAGGTCAAAGTTAGGGTCAGGTTTTGGTCAAGTCGGGTCCAAAACTCCAAATCTATTTTCGATGTTAATTGTAGGTAGTTTGTGGAATCTCAAAAATATCGTTATTCCCGTTAGGTTAGATTAAGAAATACTCGCCTCTTATCATGGGAATAGTATTCCCTCATGACGGGAACATGATGTCCAAGGAAATAAACTACTCCTATGAATTTTTGATTGAGCTAATGTCCAACATAGTAAAATATGGATGAGAATAACATATTCCCATCTATGTTACCGCGTACCAAAAAACCCACTAAGGGGTTATTTTGTCAAAGTTCATGTCTTTGTACCAAAAGTCTACAGTTGTAGTGACTAGTGATGGTTGAGGTTTAGTATCTTATGTTATTCTAACATGTTATCGGAGGTCGAAGCCCGCTTTTATGGGTGGTACATATATTCTTTAATACACTTAAAGTACGGACCAGGGGATATTCGAGGGGATATTCGAACTTGGGTTACTCTGATGCCTTGTTAGAGTATCATGTCATTGCAGCAAAATTCTAGAGTTGTAGCAAGGGTTGATTTATATTATTCCATCATGTTTGCTTCTGCTCATTAAGAGTCTACTTTCAATGTTTGTGATAAATATTGAAAGTTATTTCAAGTGGAAAAATCAATTGAAAGTGGAATTTCAAATTTTCATTGTCACAAAGTTCTTTTTTTCCCTTTTTCGCATAAAAAAATCAAAAGAGTATGGACTTTCAGTGTTGTTTTGAATCTTAAAATGACAGTTCCATCAAACGGTTTTTGGATTTGTACTTCTCGGAAAGTACAACCGATACCATGTTGGATTTTTCACTTTTGCTATCCACTTTCAAGTCTGATATCTAGTTTGTCTTTCGAACCTAAGGGATTTGCAATTATCTACATGAATAAATTTAAATTTGAGTTTTTAGAATAACTTTCCACATTTGACCGTCTCAATAAGGATTTGATCCCAGGACCTCCCCTCTTCTGCCCTCCCCTCCCCATACCAAAGGTCTCAACCACTTTATTGCCGAACTTTGGTCACTAATTTAAGTTATTTGCTTGCATGTTTCTACAATCTATTTTCATGTTTTGCATTTTCTTTACAAATGTATCACTTATTCCAAACCATGTTAAGAACATGATATCATAGATCCATCTAAAAATAAAGCATGGGCGGATCTACATGGAAGGTTGTGGGGGTCGAGCCCTTTCAGAAAAGAAAGAACCCTATAACATGATATATTTTTTTCTTTCACAGTTTTGCCAAAAAGATTAGGGTTCGTTTGGATAGTCTTTCTGAAATTTTGTTCTAAAAACAGTTTTCTAAGAGTAAGTTATAAAGTTGTTTTCTTTCACAGTTTTCTTAGATCTGGAGGGATCATCATTGAGGAGAGAGAACGAGAGAGAAAGAGTTGTGACTTGGGGGGGAGGGGGGTGCGTGGGGTCCACAGAGAAGCGAGTGAAATTTTCACTCGGAAAACAACTTTTGCCTCCGCTTTGGAATCTACGTTTAAACCCATGTTCCCCAAAAAAAATTTCGGAAAGCAGTTTCAGAATATTGAATGCCAAACACATTTTTTTTGTGAAAGTGACGTTTAAACTGAGAAAAGTACTTTTTAAATTATAACCAAACGGGTCCTTAATCATCTTGTACTACATTGGTCATCACCAATGTTGAGATCAATTGGTGAATTGGTGAGGATATTATGTAGGAAGTCCATAGTTCAAACCTTAAAGTAAATCGTTTTTTTTTTTAATTTTCTATTGCTCAAGCACGCTCTGACTATACCTAGAATCATCATTGTCTATGAAACACTGCCCACTGTATCACAGTGGCAACAATGACCAAAGAAGGAGAAAAGGATCCAACAAATTCCTGGAATTGTGGGTTGAAGAAGAAGAAAATGAAGTAAAAAAAAAAAATGTTCCCCACGAATGAGTTAGATTCTTGGGGTTCTTTTAATTTGACCAATCTTCTATCTTGTCATTTAGGCCTTTACTAGTTTACAATGGTTTCATCGGTTTGGTTGTTGGAAATAAACATAGAACATATTCGGCAAAAATTGCTCTCACCGACAAACCCAAGACCACAAAGAACCAGAAAGAAAACATAAAGACCAATGTACAAGATACAGAGAATAAAAGGATTACTTGAAATATCCTAACCGATCAAAATGTGAGATCACTACTTAACAAGTTTATAAGACTTACAAGATTGCTACAACTTCGCTATCACAATACAAGAGAATATATTAAAAAAGAACCAAGAAATCTCTAATGCATCTAAGAAGATCCAAGAAACCCAATATCCCTCTTCTTCAATCTCTCTCTTTCTCTTTAACCTATTGATGGCTACCCAATACTTCTATGAGCACAAGGATCATCTCCCAAGGGACCCTAGGCCCCTCTATATTGCATGTCATGAACTCGTACATGGAAACCCAATGCTAAGTATCATGATATATAGATTTCCTTATTTGGAAACTCAATGTAAGACATGGTTTGACTCGGACTTTTCCTCTAGTCTTGTTATTGTTAGGAGTGACAAATGAGTCAAAATCCCAACACTGGTAACAAAAGAAAACAATATGTAATGTCCAAGTTGAAGTTGTACATGCTTTCCATGTATGTTACCGAAATTTAAGCTTGCCCAAATTTTGTTCTGCATCACCGAACAATCTGATTTGGCTTTGATTAGTTTGGTTTAGCTCCAAACTTTATTTTGGACGATCTTGATTTAGGTTTTTATGGACTTTCTCATCATTCTACTTACATTCCTCCATCAATAAGTAAGTGTAGAAAATAGTTGTTATATTTTATTGATAATCTCTTGGCTATTTATAGCCTTACAACCTCCTCATTACATTAACTCTCTATAGGAATATCCTATGACATATTCTCATTACATTAACTCTTTATAGGAATATCCTATGGCATATTCCAACATACCAAATATACTAATAGGATATTCCAACACATATTCCAACATACCAAAAATACCAATAGGATATTCCAATACTCCCCCTCAAGATGGACGAAAGATATTCACTAAGCCTATTTTGTCACATCCTCTCATCATGCTGACAGAGCTAAGCCCCTTGGTCAGTCCGTATGCTACCTGATCTTTGGTTGGAACATAGCCCACATCTAGTAGTCCACTATCCATCTTTTCTTTGATGAAGAATCTGTCAATCTCGATATGCTTGGTCCTGTCATGCTGTATTGGATTGTTGGCAATACTAATAGCTGACTGGTTGTCACACCATAGCTTCATCTTGGCTCCCTGGTCCAGCTTCACCTCCATCAGCATATTTTTCAACCACAATAGCTCGGTGACTTCCAAGGCCATAGCTCTATATTCTGCTTCAGCTGTTGATCTGGCCACCACTGACTGTTTCTTACTCCTCCAAGAGACTAAGTTGTCTCCTACAAATATGCAGTATCCCGAGGTGGATCTCATATCGTCAGCACAGCTATCCCAGTCAGAATCACAATAACCCTCGATGCTCACATGATTATTCTTTCTGAAAATCAGTTCCTTCTCGGGGCCTCCCTTCAAGTACCTCAGAATCTGGTACACTGTGTCCATATGACCCTTTCGGGGGTCATGCATGTAGCGGCTCACTACGCTGACCGCAAAGCTGATATCAGGTCAGGTATGGCTCAAGTAGATCAACTTGTCCACCAATCTCTGATATCTATCCCGGTCAACTGGTTCTCCGGCTTCAGCATCCAGCTTGACCTTCTGGTCTATCGGTGTCGTAGCTGGTTTGCATCTCATCATCCCTGTTTCCGTAAGCAGGTCCAGTGCGTACTTCCTCTGAGAAAGAACAATTTTCTCTGTATCTCGAGCAATCTCAATCCCAAAAAAGTATCGAAGAGGGCCAAGATCCTTCACCTCGAATTTCTTGCCAAGCTTCCCCTTGAATTGGGCGATCTCCTGCTCATCATCGCCTGTGATAATCATATCATTCACATACACTGCAAGCATGGTGATGTGGCCTCCACTTCGTCTGAAGAACACAGTATGGTCAGCATTGATCTGCTGATATCCGATCCCTATTATTACTCTCCTGAACCTGTCAAACCACGCTCGGGAAGACTGCTTCAGTCCATAGAGGGACTTCTTCAGCCTGCAGACCTTGCCTTCTGTCTGATTGGTGCCGAATCCTAGTGGTATCTCCATGTACACGTCCTCCACTAGATCTCCATGAAGAAATGCATTTTTCACATCCAGTTGGTGCAGCTTCCATCCTCCATCGGTGCCAGAGAGATCAAGGTCCTGACAGTACTCATCTTCGCCACTGGTGCAAAGGTCTCGTCATAGTTGATGTTGTACGTCTGACTGTATCCTTTTGCCACAAGTCAAGCTTTATAGCGCTTAACTTGTCCATCTGGGTTCTGCTTCACAGTGAAAATCCACTTGCATCCGACTGCTCTCTTTCCTTCTGGCAGTCTCACCAGCTCCTAAGTTCGGTTCTTCTCCAGAGCATCCAACTTCTCGTGCATCGCTATTTTCCACTTTGGATCGTTCTTGGCTACCTTCCAATTGTTAGGTACATTAACACTATCCAATAATGCAATAAAAGCTCCATGAGAAGAAGAGATATGATCATATGAGACAAATTTAGCAAGGTCCCAACCATATCTATCAGGAGATTTTTCCGTATTGCTGCGAGTGGACCTCCATACTGATGATGGTTGGGGAGGAGGAGAAGGAAGGATATTACCTGAAGGGGAAGGTGGTGGTGTAGGTGTCTCAGGAGTCAAGACGGGCGTAGGCAAGGAACTTAGCACTGGCACTGTAGGAACTGTCCTGCAAGTTGCTTCTCTCGCCTACTGTACGTAAGTATCTCCTCTGAGCTGTGGGCCTAACACCTCTTATTTTCTTTCCCTGTCCCTTTTCACCTTCATGTACCCTATTTGTTCCATCAAGCCATACTCCGAGATCAGTCGAAATGCTTCCCAACAACCCCCCCCTCTCGCCTCATACTTGCAGTATCAGGTAAGATATTTGGGTTTCCCTCCTGACTGTAGTATGGCTCATGCTCCCTGAAGTGAACATTCATACTTACAAATTTCTTTTTTTCCACTGGACTCTAGCATACGTAGCCCTTCTGAGTTTCCGAGTAGCCCACAAAGATACACTTGATTGCTCGAGGATCAAGCTTCCCTACCGACGGTCTGTTGTCCTTCACGAAGTATACGCAACCAAACACCTTTAGTGGGAGCATCCCACTATTATTTTCCTGCAGCATCTCGTATGGAGCCCTCCATCCCAACACCTTCGAATGTATCATGTTGATCAGTTGAGCTGCTGTCAACACTGCATATCCCCACAGACTCTGTGGGACATTCATGTCTATCATCATACTTCTCGCCATTTCCAGGAGGTGTTTGTTCTTCCTTTTCGCTACTCCGTTCTGTGCTGGTGTATATGCACAGGTGGTCTGATGTCGTATCCCTTGGGCGGACAAGTATTCCGCAAGTGTCTTGTTGGTGTACTCCGTTCCATTGTCAGACTTCAGTACCTTCACCACTGCCTTGTATTGAGTCTGGACATATTTGTGAAAGTCCCGAAAACAGGAGGGGACCTCACTTTTATTTTTCATCAAATACAGCCAAGTAGTATGAGAAAAATAATTTATGAAGATAAAAAAATATTTGTAACCATTCATAGGAGTAGTACAAGGCCCCCAGACATCAGAGTGTACCACATCGAAAACAGACGAGCTCCTATGACCGCTGCTTACATATGAACTCCTAGTAAGTTTTCCTAACTCACAAGCATCACAAACTAGTTTCTCTTTATTAACTTCTTCATAAATTGCAGGATATAATTTGCTTAAAATACCAAATGAAGAGTGTTCCACCCTCCTGTGGTGGAATCGCAATGTATCTTCCGCACTCATCTTCTTCAGTCCTTCCATCCCTGCCTTTTCCGCCATAGATACTAATGCTGAATCCAGCCCTTCTCGATCCAGGTACCACAGTCCATCATGCCAAGTTCCAGTCTTAAGCCTTTGTCCCGTCTCCTTCTTCTGGAAGATCATCTTAGGAATATCAAAGCAGACAGTGCATTTTAATTGGAGGATTATAGAACTAATGGACAAAAGACTGACTGGAAAAGAAAGACCATGCAAAACATTGAATAATTTTACTGAACCTGTACAATCGACAGTACTCTTACCGACCACTGGCTGGAAAGTACCATCAGCTGTTTGAATGTTGTCCGCCGATGCTAGATGAGTGTAGGAAGAAAACTCACTAGCATTTCCTGTCACGTCTCGAGATGCACCCGAATCGATAATCCAATCCGACGATCTGAGGGAAGACATAGATGCAAGGACGAGCGAGTCGTCAGTGCCTTCCACCGACGGATGGGCATACATGACAGCGTTGCCTCTGGCGAAGAATGAGGTGGACGCCTCCCCGGTCCTACTCCTCCTGTCTTCATCGTTCAACGCTCTCTGCCTTCTCTTGAGTACTTCCAACATGTCCTGCAGTGCCTGATCCTCCTCAGTATAGGCACCGTCAGCTGTCTCCTCGCCTTCTGCTACCAATAGGTTTGTCCGACAACCTCCTCGACCGTCCCGTCGACCCCTACAACCATGGTCACATCCTCCAACCTGTCCACGTCTACCGCCTGAATCTTCCTTGGATGGTTTGGTGCATGCATACCTCAGATGACCCACCTTCCCGCAGTTGTAGCACTGTCGGGGCTCTCCCTTAGGTCCTGACAGTGCCCTTCGTCCTGTCGCGCCCTCATTCGGCTTTGTCTTCTCTGCGAGGGTTCTCCTTCCCCATCGTGGCCAACTCAGGTAGGTAGTTGGTCCATCAAGCTTCAGGTCGATGGAGGGAAGCTCCAACTTCGGCGATGTTCGTTTCGTGCTCTCACCAGCCGACATCTTCATCAACTTCATCAACGTCGCAACCTCTGCAGGATCCAGCTTCTTGATGATCTCCTTCATCGATGCTTCTCCTCTCCGATCATGTCACGTCCGCTCTACGACTCACACTCGTTCTCGTCGTCCGCTCCTAGATCCGAACATGTCTATTTTCATCAGATCTAGGCATCGGTGTTTTCTTTCGGAATGATCCGAACAACGACAACGACGACACCGTTACGTGCGGTAGGAGGGGGCGGCCCGCACGTGAGAGGGGCGGCCGACGTGCGTATCACAGCGGGCAGTAGCCGCAGCCGCAGGCACGGGAAGGGGGGCTGCTGTGCGCGGGTTAGGGTTTGGTGGCAGAGAGAGAGAGAAGAGGGGGAAGGTTAGGGTTTGTGGAAAGATGGCTCTGATACCATGTAGAAAATAGTTGTTATATTTTATTGATAATCTCTTGGCTATTTATAGCCTTACAACCTCCTCATTACATTAACTCTCTATAGGAATATCCTATGGCATATTCTAATTACATTAACTCTCTATAGGAATATCCTATGGCATATTCCAACATACCAAATATTCTAATAGGATATTCCAACACATTTTCCAATACCAAAAATACCAATAGGATATTCCAACAGTAAGAATGACATCCTGCACCTCACCCCCTTTTACAGATATACGGTTGGTTCTTCCAAATCAATATTTTCTCTACAAATTAGTAGTAAACACCATGCTTGTTAAATCCAATTGCCTGAGTGTTAAGGATGGCAGCTGGCTTGGTACGTGAGGCATGCGCCTCAAGTGCTTTCACCGCCAGTCGCCTCAACATGAAATGTAAACCCGGTCCACGCCCATTGGAATTCCGTTCATGCTTGATGAGCTATAGATATGAAAGATGAAAACATGCTACTTAAATGCTCTCCTCAGTTTCTTTTGCTACCTCTAATGTCTGCACTGTATTGTCCATTGAAACTGTCAGATAGGAACTGACGACGACTCCTGCATCTCCAATGCCCATGCATAGGTCTCTCTCTCTCTCTCTGTTTTTTTTCCCTCTGTAGCACCAAGGAAATCCTACTATAGTCTTCGAGTCGAGTACAAAGAAAAGATTAGTCATAAAACATAAGTTTGTCTCTTACTACGCCTACTTTTAGTCTTGAGGTCCTTGTGTTGTCTCTAACTCCAAATTTTAGTCTTGAGGTCCCTACTTCGTCTCTAACTTCTAATTATATAATTGCATCCTTTAAAAAAAAAAAAAACTATTTCTACCTGCTTCTTTTAAAAGCTATTTTTTTATATCTTTACAATCAGTTCGAACTTTGATCTTATCATATAATGTATGTGAAAACTGAATCATGTAACTGTGATCTTCTTCTAAAGTTTCAAATAGATAACATAGTAACCAAGTATCATTGTCAGGCTTTTGTGGGCCCTTGGCATGCTCTTCATATTTCTCGAAATGATATTATTACATCTTTCTTAAACTATTCTGCATTCTTCTTTAAAATCTATTTTGCATCTTTCCAGTTGGTTTGAGCCGTGATCTGATTGTATAACATATGAAGTCTGAATCATGTAACTTGTCAGCCTTGTCTGAGGATTTTTTGGGCAGACATTTCTTGTTTACATGGTTATGCTTAAAACCAAATACTCTTGGATGATGTGGCATTAAGAAGTTACCTACACTTATTTACCTCTATGATATATCATATAATTAGGTTACTGAAGGAGAAAACATTTGATGTAGATATTTTCAGATTCTGTTGTATTTATTGCAATTATCTTAAGAGGGTTTCTATCAACATCTCAAACAATCTCTTGATTGAATTCACGCCTATGGGAAACATACACAGAAGTATGTGGACACCTACACTTTTGAGGTGCTTATTTTCTTTTGTGTGCAATATACTCATTTGGTTAATTTTTTGCGTGATAATTGTAGTGATCTTTGCTGCAGGAGTTTTGAGCTGATATTGCACATGTGACTTCTAAAGCAGAAATCATAATTTCTTGCTAGGAGCAATTCTTAGTGTATGCAACATCAGTGTTGAAAAAATTAGCCACGGATTCATTCAATATCAAATGATAATGAAACGGAGAGGAAGTTTATGAATGACAGTTGGTCCCAAAAATATGCCTTTTGTTGGGTTTTTGGCCTTTTTGTTTTTGAACTTTAGTCCCACATTGGCGAGGCCCAAGGAGTTGTATCTCTATATATTAGCTATGCTCTTTTAGAGATGCACATGTGGTGTGGAGGTGCACATGGGTGTGCCATGTGGGGTTATTTTTCTAATAGGAAAAGGGCTAAATCAATAATTGAAAGCATTCATGCTTTTTGCTCTTGGAAAATTTATTTCAATTGGAGCTAAGCCCCGTAGCGACTCGGACTCGAACTCGGACACGGACTCGGACTCGAACTCATGAGGCGTAATGTGGCGTTTTGTTGGCGCACTTAGCACGTCAGCATCGTCGCTAGGCGCATAGTGTGCTTAAGTTGCGCTCGTTGCGTGGCCAAGTTGCGCGTCCAGTTGCGCGTCCAGTTGCGTGGCCCAGTGGCGCGCCTAGTAGCGCGCCATTGGGCGCTGCCTGTTGGCGCAGGTTGGCGCAAGTTGCGCACGTTGTGCGAGGGGCGCAGATGGCGCGTGCTATACGCCCTTTGGCTCAGATCGTGTCTGTGCACGATTGAGCAGTTACAGCATGTTCGGGACGATTTCTTCCTACATCCCGAACATGTTGCTAACTGGGCGGTTACAGAGCGAGACTATATAAGCTTCTCTGCTCTCTCTCAAAAGAGAAGTTCATAATTTACATAAGGTAGAAGTGTTTTTTAGCACCATTTCTTACGTGTTTTCACAGAGTTTGAGAGTGAAAAGAAGCAGTGCATCAGCGCCACTTAGTGCAGGAGTCCGTGCGTCTTCCGAGGAGTCAGAAGAGCAGAGTGTTCCTAAGTTCTCCGACGAACTTGCTGGTTCCTGGAAGCTGTTCGTGTGGGGCGAATTAAGCTTTAAGCAACGGTGATCATTCACCCCAGCAAGCCATCTTCTATCTTTCGCCTGTCATCGCTGCTGCTGTTAGCATTTCGATTCGTACCTTCTGTTTAGAAGTGCTACTGTCGTTTGCTACTGTTACGAAATCTTTTTAGTTTATCGTAATCCAGAATCCTCCTAGGATCTCTGTTGTGCACCTTCTTTGAAGTGTTGCGTTGAAACGTTGTTTTTTACAATTGTTTCATTTTTCTCAGTTTTCCATCGAAAATTGTGTCCCGGCCCTAAGAATCTCAAAGCTTAATTGCTACGATGGAAAACTTCTGTGCTTCACTTGTCAATCCTAACTTTTCTAAGTTAGAACAATTTGATGGTGAACACTATCAAATCTGGAAAAAGGAAGATTTTTCTCAATATTCAGTTCTCTGATGTTGATCACGTGCTAATTGAGGAGGAACCTACTGTTCCAGAGACTGGATCGGCAGCTGCAATCCCTACGGCTGCTAAGAACCAGAACAAGTGGAGAAGGGACAATAGCATTTGCAGGCTTATGATCCTAAATGCTATGGAAGATTCCCTTGCGGAATCTTATTCAAAGAAGACTGTTGCCAGAGAGATTTGGGAGTCTCTGGAGAAACTTTATGACGAAGATAAGAACCGAAGCAAGATATTTCTTGTTGAGAAATATCACAAGTGGTTCTTTGAAGACGAAAAGCCAATGCTGCCGCAGGTGAAGGAGTTTCTGAAGCTGTGACAGAAGTTGGAGGATGAGGCGGTGCCCCTTACCGACAAGTTTGTGGTTGGTGGAATCGTCTCTAAGCTCCCTGCTGGGTGGAGCAGTTCTATGCAAACATGCATAGGAAGAAGTTGGAGATTTCTCTCAAAGATCTCCTACATGAAGTGTATGTTGAGGATCAGATGCGGGCTCAACTAAAAGTGGACGACATTGTCCAAGCAATTGGCTAACGCTAATATTGTTCATACCAGGGAACCAAGAGGAAAGCAGGCAGCTTCCCACAGCAAGAAGAAGGACCTTGACAATCTGAAAGTCAAGGGGACTTTCTTCAAGCAAAAGAAGCCAAAGTCCCATTTGGCTTGCTTCAAGTATGGCAAGAAGGGCCACTTCAAAAGTGAATGCAAATCCAAGACCAAGCAATCAGAGCAAGGTAAGCCTAGTAAGGTCTCAATGATCACTGATGTTATTGCTATGATTGCGCAGGTCACTGCGGTTGGGGCTGATTCTGACTGGTGGGTAGACACTGACGCCACTTGCCATGTCTGCTCCAGCAAGGAGTAGTTTACCACCTATACACCAACTTTTGAAGTGGTTATGGTGGCAAACCAGGCACAAGCTGAAGTGCTCGGAATCGGGACGGTGGTTTTGAAGCTGACTTCGGGGAAGTCTCTGACGCTTCAAGGTGTGAAGCATGTACCTGCTATCGCAAAAAATCTGGTCTCGGGAGACCTACTCTGTAATGCAGGTCTCAGGATGGACATCAATGCTGGCCAGATGGTGATGTCTATTAAGGGAACATATTTCGGAAAAACTTTTTATACCGAAGAAATGTTCAAAATTTAGCTTGTAAATCAGTCCAATGTGATTAATGCAATCACTCCTTCTGCTTATACTCTTGAGTTGTGGCATAATAGGCTAGGACATGTTCATTGTAAACGAATAAACAAAATGTCTAGTTTAGGGCTTATCTCCAAGTGTGGGGGTAAGGTAGAGAAATGTGAAGTTTGTGCTCAAACGAAGATCACAAGGAAACCCTTTTCTCGGGTTTATCGAAGTACAGATCTTCTGGAGTTGGTACACTCCGATATCTGTGACTTCAAACAGTTCTCTACAAAGGCCGGAATGAAGTATTTCATAACCTTCATCGATGACTTCTCTAAGTATGCGTTTGTCTACTTGCTAAAGGCTAAAGACGAAGCATTCGAGAAGTTCAAGGAGTTTAGAGCCGAAGCTGAGCGGCAGACTGGACAACAACTCAAAAGAATAAGAAGTGATCGAGGTGGGGAGTACAGGTCTCATGAATTCGCATCGTTCTGCAAAGAACATGTAATTGGCAATGAGACTACGGCTCCGTACCTCAATCAAACGAAGTAGCAGAGAGCGTTAACAGAAATGAATAACTCAATGCTATTGACTGCGAGTCTTCCAAAGTGCTACTGGGGAGAAGCTGCATTGACGGCCACTTTTATTCTAAATAGAGTGCCTCATGCAACTTCAGACATTACTCCTCATGATCTCTGGTTCAAGGTCAGACCTAACTTGAATGTCATTCGAGTGTGGGGGTGTCTGGCATATGTCAAGCTTCCAGATCTGAAGATTCAGAAGCTTGGGACAAGGACTACAAAGACGATCTTCTTGGGATACGTCGAGAAGAGTGATGCTCGAAGATTTCTTAATATTGAGTCAAATCATATCATTGAATCTCGTGATACAAAATATTTTGAAGACAAATTTGCAAGGCACAAGAATATTGTTCTTGCGGATATACCGGAGAACAATGAGGGTGCGCAAGAAACTGAAGTTTTCAATGAAGAAGTAGTCCAAGAAGATGTTGTTGTTGAAACAACGGTTGAACCAGAACTCGCTGAGCCGTCAGCGAAGTGCGTGAGGAGGCCGAAGGACTTCGGAAATGACTTTGTCACCTATCATGTGGAAGCAGATCCGCTTACCTATGATGAGGCGATGAAGACCAGAGACGTGGTTTTCTGGAAGGAGGCGATTGACAATGAAATTGATTCCATCACCTCAAATAACACTTGGGTATTGGTTGATCTTCCTGAAGGAGCGAAACCCATCGGATGCAAATGGATCTTCAAGAAGAAGATGAAAGCAGACGGAACTATTGACAAGTTCAAGGCTAGGTTGGTAGCCAAGGGGTTTTCTCAGAAGCAGGGGATTGACTACTTTGACACGTATGCTCCAGTAGTCCGGATGACCACCATCAGAATGTTGATTGCTCTTGCAGCAATACATAAGATGGTGATACATCAGATGGATGTGAAAACGGCTTTCCTAAATAGCGAGCTGACCGAAAAGATTTACATGCAACAGCTAGAGGGATTTGTCGTCAAGGGTCTTGAAGACAAAATCTGCAAGTTGGTGAAATTCTTGTACGGTCTTAAACAGGCTCCCAAGATGTGGCATGAAAAATTTGACAAGATTATAAGGTTAAATGGCTACATGGTCAGCGAGACAGACAAGTGTGTTTACACGAAGTTCGCTGATGGAAGAGATGTGATCGTTTGTCTGTACGTGGATGACATGCTAATTCTAGGTACGGATATGGGATGTGTCTCGGAGACAAAAAATTTCATCTCGAACAAGTTCAGTATGAAGGACTTGGGGAAAGCTGATGTGATCTTAGGGATCAAGATCATCCGGACAGACACTGGACTAGCGCTGTCACAGTCTCATTATGTTGAGAAGATGATCACTCGTTACGGGTATCAGGATCTTCCAGGGATCGATACGCCGTACAGGTCTGATCTGAAGCTGAAGCCTAATTCAGGAGAAAACGTCAGGCAGCTGGAGTATGCAAGCGTAATCGGGAGTTTGATGTATGCTACTACTGCCACAAGGCCTGACATAGCTTTTGTCGTGGGAATGCTGAGTCGTTTCACGAGCAACCCAGGCATTGAACATTGGAAAGCTGCGAAACGGGTTATAAGATATCTCAAGAAGACTCAGACATATGCACTGCACTACAGCGGAGATCCGCAGGTAGTGGAAGGCTTCAGTGATGCCAACTGGTGCTCAGAAGTGGAGAGCGAGAGGTCCACAGGTGGATACATTTTCACAATGGGTGGAGCTGCTATATCGTAGAAATCGAAGAAGCAGACTATGCTCTCGCGATCATCCATGGAATCTGAGTTCTTTGCACTTGATACCGCAGCGGAGGAAGCAGAATGGCTTCGGGAGATCATATATGATCTTCCAGTGGTTGGGACGCAAATACCGACAATATCGATATACTGCGACAACCAGGCGACTGCGACGGTGGTATCAAATGACCTCTTCAACGGGAAGAAGAGGACAGTGCGGTTGAAGCACATGGCAGTACACGATCTCATCAAGAGGGGTGTTATTACAGTGATTGATGTTCAGAGTCAGGAGAACCTGGCGGACCCGTTCACCACGGGCCTCAAGCGCCAGCTAGTCGATGACACAACTTGTAAAATAGGCTTGAAGACATTCTGATATTGTATTATCGCAAGCCTACCATAAAGTTTTATGCTATTAGTTTAAAGAGAAATCTACTAGGCATCTAGCTTTTGGTTCAAGGGAGGACCATTAATCGAAAGAATATCAGGAACGGTGGGTACATGCCCTATTGGGCATGCAGAGGTTATGGACCTACAATTACTGTTGTCTACTGTTGTTTTCTGCGAAAAACAGATCCTGTGGAAGGTTGGCTTAAACGCCTTAATGAGTTCTCAGGCAGAGTGAATGCCTGGTGTGCTTTACAGGAAGCACGGTAGCGCAGCACTACAAGGAGTGAAACTCCATGCTACTGTGGGGTGACTCCACCATGAGGTTCCCGAAAGGGGTAATGCCTCGGCTCTATGAGCCAAGTCACAGCGGCATAGCACCGCAAATAGGCAGGTAGCCTAATGCTGTATGTTGAAATGAAAGAGGGTGTAGTCAGCACTACAAAGAGGAGAGGTTCCTCATGTTACAGTGGCACGACACCACATGAGGTACCTGATTAAGGGTAAAGCCTCGGTCTTGCAAGCCATGTCGTTGCGGCGTAACACCGCAATGGAGCCTAAGGCTTCATGCTGGGTAGTATGGCACTACAAAGAGGCAGTGACCTCATGCTACAGTAGTATGACACTACGATGAGGTTCCTGATACGGGATAAGGCCTCGACTTTAGATCATGTCATAGTGGCGTAGCACCGCAAGGGAAGCGCAACGCGCTTCATGTCATGTCTCTTTAACAAAGAACTCACCTATAGTATATGGACAAAGAGATATCAGGCCGTCTCTTGAGGGTAAACATATAGACGCCCAAAATTATACACTGAAACCAGGCTAGCACAGGGCCTTTAATATGTAGCCAGAAGCACATGTAACTACATTATGTGAGTGGAAAGAATTTCAGCTATGGTGCAGAATTCAAGGCTTAGTCCATTCTTGTATTATAATCTGTTGTTTGACACATGCGGGAAGATTCAAGTCGTCAGCGACATCTCTCCTAATGCATGATGGACATTTACTGTGGGGAACACTTATACCCATATATAGAGATATGTGGAGGATTGTTGGATTTTTGGCCTTTTTGTTTTGGAACTTTACTCCCACATCGGCTAGGCCAAAGGAGTTGTATCTCTATATATTAGCTATGCTCTTTTAGAGATGCACATGTGGTGTGGAGATGCACATGGGTGTGCCATGTGGGGTTATTTTTCTAATAGGAAAGGGCTAAGTCAATAATTGAAAGCATTTATGCTTTTTGCTCTTGGGAAATTTATTTCCATTAGAGCTAAGCCCCGTAGGGGCTTAACGACTCGGACTTGGACACGGACTCGAACTCATGGGCTCATAAGGCGTAATGTGGCGTTTTGTTGGCGCACTTTACACTTAGCACGTCAGCATCGTCGCTAGGCGCATAGTGCGCTTAAGTTAGGCTCGTTGCGCGAGCCACTTGCTCTACCAATTGGCGCGTCCAGTTGCGCGGCTAAGTTGCGCGAACAAGTTGCGCGCCCAGTTGCGCAGCCAAGTTAGATGGACAAGTTGCGCGTCTAGTTGCGCGGCCAAGTTGTACTGCCAGTTGCGTGTCCAGTTGCACGGCCAAGTGGCGCATCCAGTTGCACGGCCCTGAGGCGCGTCCAGTTGCGCGGCCCAGAGGCGCAGGTTGGCGCAAGTTGCGCGCGTTGTACAAGTGGCGCAGATGGTGCGCGTTGTGCGCCCTTTGGCTCAGATCGTGTCTGTGCACGATTGAGCAGTTCCAGCATATTCGGGACGATTTCTTCCCACATCCCGAACATGTTGCTAACTGGGCGGTTACAGAGCGAGGCTATATAAGCTTCTCTGCTCTCTCTCTCAAAAGAGAAGTTCAGAATTCACATAAGGCAGAAGTGTTTTTTAGCACCATTCCTTACGTGTTTCCACAGAGTTTGAGAGTGAAGAGAAGCAGTACATCAGCGCCACTTAGTGCAGGAGTCCGTACGCCTTCCGAGGAGTCAGAAGAGCAGAGTGTTTCTAAGTTCTCCGACGAACTTGCTGGTTCCTGGAAGCTGTTCGTGTGGGACGAATTAAGCTTTGAGCAACGATGATCATTCACCCCAGCAGGCCATCTTTCATCTTTCGTCTGTCATCGCTGCTGCTGTTAGCATTTCGATTCATACCTTCTGTTTAGAAGTGCTACTGTCGTTTGCTACTGTTACGAAATCTTTTTAGATTATCGTAATCCAGAATCCTCCTATGATCTCTGTTGTGTACCTTCTTTGAAGTGTTGCGTTAAAACGTTCTTTTTACAATTGTTTCATTTTTCTCAGTTTTCCATCGAAAATTGTGCCCCGGCCCTAACACCTTTCACCTTTGGTTTACCATGTTACTAAAAAGACCACGGGCATAGTGAAGCAACCCATTACATATTAGAATATGTAAAGCCTTATATATCTGGTGATATTACACCACATACATTCTGTCGTTGACAAGGTAATACATTTCTGCAACCGCGACTGCCACGATACCGCTACACCAGTAAACATTATCACATAGCCCGAAGTCGGGCGCCCCGTGTCTACATCTTCAGCCATATCAGCGTCAGTATACCCTACCAGCTTTGGCTCGTCACCACCAAAGGAAAGTCTCCAATCGGCAGTGCTTTGAATGTATCGTAAAACCACTTGCCCACACTCCAATGTACTCTTCCAGGATTGGAAAGATACCTGCTAACTGTGCCAACTGCGTGAACGATGTCTGGCCCCGTACACACCATAGCATACATGAGGCTTCACACAGCTAAAGCATATAGAACCAGCTCCATATCTTTCATCTCGTCCTCGGTAGATGGACACTGCTCCTCAGTGAACTTAAAGTGAGCTGCAAGGGGGTTACTCACTTTCTTCGACCCGTCTATCTCGAAACGCTGAAGTACCCGATGAATGTACTTCTTTTGGGACAAGTGTAGCAACTTGGACTCTCTCTTTCGGCTGATCTCCATCCTAAGAATAGTCCTTGCTGCGCCCAAATCCTTCATAGAGAAGGTCGAGCCTAGTTGGTGCTTCAACTCAGCTATCCTAGTGGCATTTCGACCCACCAGTAGTATATCATCAACGTAGAGCAGTAAAATGATGAAATCATCCTCGGCAAAGTACCTCACAAATACGCAGTGGTCCGACGTCGTCCGTGCATAACCATGCTCCTCCATAAACGACTCGAACTTCCTGTACTACTGCCTTAGAGCCTGCTTCAGACCATACAAGCTCTTTCTCAACCGGTAGACCAAGTGTGACTTTCCCTTCTCACATAATCCCTCTGGTTGCTCCATGTATAACTCCTCCTCAAGATCACCGTAGGAATGTCGTATTCACGTCAATTTGCTCGACCTCCAAGTCGAAACTGGCTGTCAATGCTAGCACCACCCGAATAGACGACTGTTTGACGACTAACAAAAAGATCTCATCATAATCTACGTCCTTCCGCTGACCGTAGCCTTTAACTACCAGTCTTGCTTTGTATCGAGGGTGAGTAGCTTCATCTGTCTGTTTCACTCTGAACATCCATCAATTTTTTAAAGCCTTCTTGCCCTTTGGCAACCGCACCAGATCATAAGTGGAGTTGGCCTGTAAGGAACTCATCTCTTCCTGTATAGCCTCTATCCGCTCATGCCTATGTTCGTCGTCTATAGCCTCTGCGAAACTTTCGGACTCTCCCCCTTCAGTCAGTAGCACATACTCATTTGGTGAGTATTTCGTAGATGGTCGACGCTCTCTGTCGCTCCTCCTCAACGGAACCACTGGTGCTGGTTGTATATCAACAACCTCCTCCCCTTCAGGAACTACCTCCTCGGCATGCTTATCCTCTTGAGGGTTACCTTGACCACCATCAACAGGCTAATAATCAAGGTTGGGAGCAACTCCATGTACTGGCTCCCCTATAACTGGATCCTCTGCGATGTCCTCTGGCAACTGCTCGAAGCGAAATGACTCTAACTCGGGCAATTCCTCAGCCTCAGAAGGGATCTCGGAATCCTGAGTGTTGGTCATGGTCTAATCCTCCACGAATACCACGTCTCTGCTTCTGTAGAGCTTTCTTCCCACGGGATCGTAGAGTCTATAGCCAAAATCATCTCGATCGTAGCCGACAAAGATGTACCGCCTTGTCTTCGGCTCAAGTTTGGATCTCTCGTCCTTCGGTACATGCACAAAGGCCTTACAATCAAATACTTGCAAGTGATTGTATGACGGGTTTTTGTCGTACTGTATTTTTTCAGGCACATCACCATGCAAAGGAGCACTAGGAGATAAATTAATAGTATAAACAGCTGTGTAAAGTGTCTCACCCCAATAGCTGTCCGACAAGTTTGCTTCTGACAGCAAACACCGTACCCTCTCCATCAGCGTCCTGTTCATGCGCTCCGCTACACCGTTAAGCTGCGGTGTCTTTGGTAGGGTCTTCTGGTGTCGTATCCCTTGCTCCCTGCAATAAGCATCAAATGGACGAATGTACTCGCCGCCATTGTCGGACTGAACACATAGTAGCTTCTTGTCCGTCTCCTTTTCAACAGAGGCCTGAAACTCTTTGAAAGTGGACAACACCTAATCCTTGGTCTTTAAGGCATAGACCCAAACCTTCCTGGAACAATCATCAATAAACGTTATAAAATAAGAAGCACCATCAATAGAATTTACCTTCATAGGACCGCAGACATCCGAGTAAATCAACTCGAGCAACGCCGGCTCCCTCGAACTTGGGTGACTTTGAAAAGACATCTTATTTTGTTTTTCCGCCAAATAGTGTGTGCATCTCTCCAATTTTGTAGACTTTAGTCCTGAAATCACCTTCTTGTTCAGCAAGTAGCTCATCCCCTTCTCGCTGACATGACCGAACCGCCTGTGCCACAACTCGGTAGACGCATCACTAACTGCGTTCACCTCCTATGCCCCCTGTGCGCTCCCTTCTATATAGTAGAGTCCGGACTTCTTGCTTTCTCTGGCAATCACCATTGAACCTCTAGAAAGCTTCCACTGACCGTTCCCGAAGAGATTGAAGAAACCCTCATCATCCAACCTTCCAACCGACACCAGGTTGAAACGGATATCAGGGACATGACGGACATCTTTGAAACAAGAACTGCACCCGTCTTCGTCCTCACATGCACATCTCCAATGGCAACCGCCTTCGACATATCTCCATTGCCTATCTTCAACACTTCACAGTCGTCTGTCATGGCAAATAGTATCCTATTGTGAGATACGTGCACTGAAGCACCCGAGTCCACCATCCAAGAATTGTTATCGCAGGCAAGGTTCATGACAACCTCATCACCTACGACAATCACATCGCCTCCATGTGCTGAGGTCGTCGCTGTAGTGTTCTCACTTTGTTTTCCCTTATTGCCATTTTTTTCTCTCTTCCAAGCAAAACAGTTCCGCTTGATGTGGCCCTTCTTGCCACAGTGGTAATAATCCGAGTCCTCGTATCGACCCTTGGACTTACCTCTGGTCTTGTCTCTGCCACCACCTGGATCCTTGCTTTTGCCCATTCTGCGGCTTTCTGAAACTAGCGCCTCTGAGTGGAATGTGGATGAAATGTCCTGAGAATGTCTCCGCATCTATCCCGCTCTTGTCAAACTCCAGACTGACTACGCTTTTCGGAGCAGAAGCGATCATAGATACTCGTACGGTCTCCCACGAGTCTGGCAACGTACATAGCAACTAAAGTCCCTGAACCTCGTCGTCAAGCTTGACTCCCATCGAGGATAGCTGGTCAACCACACCTTGGAACTCACTCAAGTGATCCGTAATGGACACACCATCTTTTTACCTCAGACTCATCATCATCCGGATCAGGAACAACTTATTTACTCCGGTCTTCTTAGCATACAAAGATTCCAGCTTATCCTACAGTGTCCTCGCATGCTCAATACTGGCAATGTGATTATACACATTCTCGTCAACGCACTGCCTTATGTACCCACACACCTGTATATGCTCGAAATTCCAGTCATCTTCGGATTTACCACTCGGCCTCTCGGGAGCAAATACCGACAGATGCAACTTCTTGACAAATAGCAAAATCTTCATTTTGCTCCTCCAGTAGTGATAGTTGGTACTGTTCAGGTTTACCATGCGCACCGGCTTCGCATCCATCTCTGCTTCCTGGTTTGACTGTCAACTCCTGACACTTCTCTGAACCTGGCTTTGATACCACTCTGTTGGGAACGAAGCGCAGAAACCGTTTTCTCAAACCAGAAAGTCCTGCGAGAGAACCGATCAAAAGCACACAAACCAAAAAATACCAAACACAATCGCAGACACAAAGATTTTTAACGAGGAAAACTCTTGCGGAAAAAACCACGGGACGATCGGAGTTCAACCCTGAAAAACCTCCACTAATGAAATAAAGAGAATACACCCTCTACAAGCTCCTCCCGATCCAACACGGATCACCACAACTCACTTGAAAGAAGAAAATTTGATTGCGGACTCCGAAGAACAAGAGATGTCGAAAAATTATTCGAAGCGATCTCTCCTTCACAATAGTCCTCAATCATTTCTTTCTCTCAAATATTGTAAAGCTCTTGCTTACTTTTTGAGATACATTTTTTGACGAGGAAACACCTAGTATATATAGCTTCAAACCCACAATTAATTGAGGTATTCTACTATATGTAGGAATACTCAATCTAAACTATTGATGTATTCCTATTATATATAGGAATGCCCAATCCAACTCCTTTGGGATATTACTACTATATATAGAAATATCCAATTCAAATCCATTGGAATATTTCTATTATATATAGGAATACCCAATCCGACTCCGGGGTACTTTTCCGGAGTATTTTTCACATAGGTTGGGAACCTCACCCACTCCAACAATAGGACACGTGTAGGACACATCCCGGACACTTCAAAATAACCTAAATTAGTGCTGTCTCAGTGTTTCCCGGCCCTGTATCGTGTTGTGTCGTATCCATGTCCATCTTGGCTATTAGTTCATCCAAGTAGTTTGCTATTGCTTCTCTTGGCTACTAACCCATGGAAAGTGATTAATCAAGGTTAAAATATGGCAAAATTAATTTAAGTTCAATTCGGTATATTCTGTAAAGAATCCTCTAAATTACTTCACTTCTAATTATGGCATGAGAAATTTTGAAGAGAGCCAGCATAAGAGCTTATGGTATTGCTCTACAGCATAAGGGACAAATACTTGACATCAGTCTCTTAAATTAACAATGACCTTAATTACTATCCCAAAGTCTTCCAAATATTGAACTAATCTTTATCGACATGGACTTTTGAAATGATTTCCCACTCAAATTTTCGTTTAGTTTTGGAAACTCGAAAGCAAGTAACAAATAGGACCTGGGGAGAGAATAGGATACATTGTGGTCCTATTCTTATGTCTAGTGAAGAAGCCTTTATGTTAAGTTGTCCTGAATATGTGACATTTGATATCCCTCGAGAATGATATGGCTCTCCAAAACGAAGTTCGAAGGAGGTTGAATATTAATCGAGTTATTCTGCTGTCTTTTAAGCATCTCAGAGTTGGTATCTTAGTAGTAAATTCATCATCACCTTAAGGGGGCGTTTGGTACGCGGTATTTTTTCTTATTCCCGGGAAAATTTAAGATGGGAATCTATTACCACGTTTGTTTGGCTTATAAAAAATTTATTCCCGAAAATTATAAATACCTGGAAAAATAGTTTACCCACAAAACATGAGAATTCTATCCCTTGAGAATAGGTGGGTATTTTTTTTTTGTCCGGGCAAAAAAAAAATTGTTTAAATTTTTTTCTTCTTTTTTGATCAATTTTGATTAGTTTTGAACATTTTTTTCTTTTTTTGTCGTTTTTATCGTTTTTTTGTCATTTTTTGTCGTTTTACCAATTTTTTGTCGTTTAAAGCAATTTTTTGTCGATTTTACCCATTTTTTGTCTTTTTTGTCATTTTTTGTCGTTTTTACCCATTTTTTGACGTTTTAAGCAATTTTTTGTCGTTTTTACCCTTTTTTGTCTTTTTTGTCACTTTTTGATTATTTTTTGTCGTATTTATCCAACTTTTGTCATTTTTGTCGCTTTTTTGTCATTGTTTGTCGTTTTAAGCGATTTTTTGTCGTTTTTGTAGTGTTTTTTTTTGCTGTTTTTACCGATTTTTAGTCGTTTTTGTCGTTTTTTTTCGCTTTTTGGTCATTTTTACTTATTTTATGTCGTTTTTTATCATTTTGTCGCTTTTACCGTTTTTTGTCGTTTTTGTCGTTTTTTGGTTATTTTTTGTCGTTTTAACCGATTTTTTGTCGTTTTAACCGATTTTGTGTTCTTTTTTGTCGTTTTTATCGATTATTTGTTTTAACCGATTTTTTGTCATTTTTTGTCGTTTTAACCGATTTTTTTTGGTCGTTTTTGCCGCATTTTGGTTTTTTTTTGTCGTTTTTACCGATTTTATGTCGTTTTTGTTGTGTTTTCGTTATTTTTGTCGTTTTTACCCTTTTTTTGTTATTTTTTGTCGTTTATACATTTTTTGTCGCTTTTTGGTCATTTTTGTCGTTTTAACCGATTTTTCGTCGTTTTTCTTCGTTATTATTATTTTTTTTTTCCCGGAAATATTTATATTGTCACCAAACATGGGAATATAATTTTCCCGGGAATTTAATTCCTTGGAATTTGATTCCCGAAAATATAGAATTCCCGGCTATATAGTATTCCGCATACCAAACGCCCCCTAAGATTTTCCTTTTCATCAATTCTAGTGTATATGGTCAATGATAATATTCCTCGACAAATTAACACAAAAAGTTAATTGTCCCTTAACTATTTAATTATGTCAGGTGCATCTGCTTCAGTGATGAATATGCTCATGTTAATGACTTTGCAGGTTTGTGGCAACTGAGTTGGCTACTGATATCATTGTCAATGTTGGAGATGTGAAGTTTTATCTACATAAGGTACTGAATTTACACTTGCTTTTAGTTTGTCCTGTACATATTATTGCTAGCAAAATTAGGTATCTTGTTTTAGTACTTTTGTTGATTGTGCCATAAAAGATGTTCAAGTGGCTTCTGCCTCTTTTCCTCATTCTTGCACTTAAATTGCAGTTTCCCCTATTGTCGAAGAGTGCTCGCTTGCAAAAGCTGGTAGCAGCTATCGACGAAGAAACAAACGATGAGATTGACATCACTGACATTCCCGGTGGCCCTTCAGCGTTTGAAATATGTGCTAAATTCTGCTATGGGATGACTGTCACCCTGAATGCCTATAATGTGGTCGCAGCTCGCTGCGCTGCAGGGTATCTCGAGATGCACGAGACTCTCGAGAAAGGCAATCTCATCTACAAGATTGAAGTCTTCCTCAGTTCCAGCATCTTCCGAAGCTGGAAGGATTCCATTATAGTGCTCCAGACCGCCAAGTCTCTCCTGCCTTGGTCCGAAGACCTGAAAGTCGTTAGTCGCTGCATAGACTCCATAGCTTCCAAGGCATCGGTAGATCCTTCAGAGGTCGAATGGTCTTACACTTACAATAGAAGGAAGCTTCCATCTGAAAACGGAGATGCACAGTGGAATGGAGTCAGAAAACAACCATCAGTGCCTGAAGACTGGTGGGTCGAGGACTTGTGTGAACTTGAAATAGATTCCTACAAGCGAGTCATAATGGCCACTGTAACCAGAGGGAGATTGTCGGATGTTGTCATCGGAGAGGCTTTGAGGGCTTACACATACAGAAGGCTCCCGGGTTTTGGCAGAGGTAGCATAACCGATGGAGATGTTTCCAGAAACCGATCACTGTTGGAAACTATCGTTTGTCTACTGCCTACGGAGACAGGTTCCGTCTCGTGCAGCTTCCTGCTAAAGCTACTCAGAGCTGCAAATTTGGTGGATTCAAGTGAGAACTGTAAGAAAGAGTTGGTGACGAGAATAGGGAGACAGTTGCATGAAGCTTCAGTTTCTGATCTTTTGATTCCTGGATCAGAAGATGGCAGCACAGTGTATGATATCGACACTGTTATAAGTATACTGCAGGAGTTTGTGATGCAGGAGGATGGCAGTGCTCAAACCAGCCCTGAAACCTCTGACGAGCTTCGAGAGGTTAGGAGTCCAGTGTTCATTTCTGCTAGTACAAATCTAGCGGTAGCGAAGCTACTTGACGGCTACCTTACCGAGATCGCAGAAGACCCTAATCTACCTCTTCTGAAGTTCACTAAAGTTGCTGAGATGGTATCAGGTTCATCAAGGCCGGTGCATGATGGACTTTATAGGGCTGTCGACACTTATCTCAAGGTAGGTTCCCACAATCCCAGAATCCTTTTCAATCTTCCAGATGGTTACTTCTTTCAGGATTGAAAGTAGACTAATTTGCATGCTATACATATGAAGTTAACCAACCAATCTTGTTTACCCGAGTTTTCTTAGGTCCGGTATTACTCGGTACAAGTTCGTCTTGATCATTTTGCATAACTTCGGCCCAGATTGTTTTATGTTGTTCTTCACTTTCCAACACAATCGGAACCTCTGTTCTTAACTAAATCTAACTCTGCCTTCGGCCTAAAATTGCTCTGATATGTAACTCGGGCACATCTTAGATGCGATTGACGCCTCTCCTGAGCTTCTGATTTGATATGATATGGCTCCAAGTCTAGAGAACTTAGCTTAATCATGAATCTCATGAATCTGTCTAGGCGTGTGAAGAAACGCTTGTTCTGTTCATTATTCCACTTTTGTGAATGGTCTCTCTCCAAATTTTGGCGCAAAATCCCCCCAGTCATAAATTCATTTCTAATACTTGTTTAAAAATGCATGTTCTAGTATTTTTAGCTTGTATATGTATCGTACATGATTCCATGTGTGTGACTGGAGCAGGTGCACCCAGACCTGACCAAGAGTGAAAAGAAGAGTATATGTGGCCTGGTAGATTGCAGGAAGCTCACTGCAGATGCCTGCATGCACGCCGTCCAGAACGAAAGGCTTCCTCTTCGCATGGTGGTCCAGGTCCTCTTCTTCGAGCAGGTAAGGGCATCAGCTGCAGCTGCTTCCCCTCCTGACGGGCCTCATCCCCGGGGCAGTGCTCGATCGCTGCCCCCTCGGGAGAGTGGCACCTCCTGCGGAAGTTCAAGATCGGCAACCACGACCAACACAGAGGACGACTGGGACGGCATCCCCATTGCTGGAGACGCCGCCTCGCTCAAGTCCACGAGCCTGGCAGGTAGAGGTGGTGATGCTGACAAGGTGGGACATGGGAAGGCGAAGGGAGTGCCGATGCCAAAGTTACTGCGCAAGTTGTGGTCGAGCAAGGGGCACGGGACTGAAAATAGCAGCTCTGACACGTCAGAGAGCCCCGGGGGTTCGACTAATCCAGAGGAGTCCAAGTCCACTCCATCCAGGGACACAAGACATTCTGTTTCGTAACTGTATTTGTTGTCAACGAAGAAAAAAATTGTACAAAAGAGAGGGAGAGAGAGCAGTGACACCTGCCATTGAGCCGAGCATATGTCGAAGGAAATGTAAGATCAAATTAGCAAGAATTGGCAGTGGTGGCATTTGATCAAACTAGCGTACCTGCGGATTTCATGACTCGGTGACCTGCAGGCTTTGCAGCAAAAAGAAAGATCCGATATGGCGCCAACATTTTACTCTTTGCACTGGGTCTTCTATTAGCAACAGCATCCTGAATTTTGGTTGTAATGTATAGTAACTACTGAAGAATTGCAGTTTGTTACGAGTACAATGGAGCTAGCTATATGTTTACCGGTAAAACTAATTTGAGCAGCAATTTCTTGATATTCCATTTCGCAATTTTTTGCTAATACTCTGTTCTGAAACCATATCAAGTATAATATGTCTGGTAGTAGCATGGGCCGAAAATGTATATTAGAGCATCTCCAAGCCTACTGTGAGTTTAAAAAAAATGGTTGCCACATAGGAATGACAAGCTTTCATTTCAAAAATCCTTCTCCATAAATCATGAAATTGACATGACAATGACATGGCAAGGACAATGTGAAGTTGGTTGTCTAGATCTAGACAATGCACTTCACAATGACTTTGTCTCCACATCATTAATTATGATTAGAAATATTTATGAAAAAAATAAAAAAGTGGAGGAGTTGTCTTGGAAGTTGAAAAAATATTTTTTATTGTCTTCTCAATACTTTTGCATTGGAGAATACTTTTTTTTATCTCATTGTCTTGTGTGAATATCATCTTACGATATAGGAAAGACATTGTCTTGTGCCTCATGCCACATAGAAATCACAACACAAAACAAGACAATAGGGTTGGTGATGCTCTTACTACTATAAAAATCGTTAACAATGACACTTTATAGATGACACTCATTCCAAAATGTCATTAATGCTATATTTAATGTCGTCAATTTAGATGATCGTCAATTTAGATGATTATTCCAATGTAGATTTCTACAGTTTCATAGAAACCTTCAGAAAGCTATATAAATTATATAGCCTTCTCCTTTTGTTGATCTTTTCCTGAAGTTTAATTTCTAGCAAGAACAAACTGCTATCCTGCATAAGCAGGAACTTGAATCTAGATTATATTATATTCTGTGACGTGTATAAAATTCTGAATGCTTTAGCAGAAAGGTCAGAGCAACTGGACTGGGAGCACGTCTTAATATTATCATGGGGCCTGTAAAAGGACTCGCATACTTGCGTCATGATTGTTCGCCTCGAATCATACACCGTGACATTAAGTCGAGCAATATATTACTTGATGGGAATATGGAGGCCCATGTATCTGATTTTGGACTTGCAAATCTGCCCGAGGACGAAGAATCTCATATCACCACTATAGTAGCTGGAACATTTGGATATTTGGCTCTGGGTATCACCTGCAACATGCAGCAGCTAAATTTGTTTTATTTTCTAGTTTGTGTTTCGTAGTATCCCGATATATAGGTCTTGAACTTGCATTTCACTCGACTTCAATTCTTTTCGCTTATGTGCTTATATGCTCACGCTTGCAGTCCTGTAAATAAGCAGTGTTCTCTGCTCCAGTGCTCTTCTATTGTTTACTGTAGAAAATAATTGTTGGATGATTTTATTGATTGACTACTTCACTATATATAGGGAGTCTAGCTCCTCTACATACTACATATTCCGATGTGGGACTAAAGGTCCCTTATTGACTCTCAACACTTCCCCTCAAGATGGGCGATAGATATTGATCATCCCCATCTTGTTACATAGCTCCGACAGACTTAATGAACTAAGACCCTTAGTCAGACAGTCTGCAACTTGTTCTTCTGAGCGGACATGGTCAATCTTCAGTATCCCTTGTTCCAGCTTCTCCTTGATGAAGAATCGATCAATCTTGATGTGCTTCGTTCTGTCATGCTGAACGGGATTGTTAGCTATACTTATTGCGGCTTGACTATCGCTCAGAAGACGTAATGGTGCTCCCTTGTCAAGCTTCAACTCTGTCAGCAATGCTTTCACCCACAGCAACTCTGACACGCCCAGAGCCATTGCTCTGTATTCTGCTTCAGCTGTCGACCGTGCTACCACAGACTGTTTCTTGCTTCTCCATGAGACCAGATTTTCTCCTACAAAAACACAGTATCCCGTGGTAGACCTTCTGTCGTCTATGCAGCTCGCCCAGTCTGCATCACAGTATCCCTCAACTTTTATGCGTCCATTCTTCTTGAACCATAGCCCTTTCCCGGAGTTCCTTTCAGATACCTCAAGATCTGAAATACTGCTTCCATATGACCCTTTCTTGGATCATGCATGTAGCGGCTCACTACACTCACCGCGAATGAGATATCAGGGCGAGTATGTCCCAGATAAATCAATCTCCCTACAAGTCTTTGATATCTTTCACGATCAACGGGCTCTCCTGCTTCTGCTCCCAACTTGCACTTCTGATCAATTGGAGTGACCGCTGCTTTGCATCCCAGCATCCCTGTCCCCTTCAGCAGATCTAGTGTGTATTTTCTCTGTGAGAGAACAATTCCTTGTTCGCCTTCACACACCTCGATACCTAGAAAGTACCTCATCGCTCCTAAATCCTTCACTTCAAACTCCTTCGCGAGTTTTGACTTCAGCTTAGTGATCTCAACTTCATCATCACCTGTGATCACTATATCATCCATATATATAGCAAGTATAGTGATGTGGCCTCTTGCATGCTGGAGGAAGACCGTATGATCTGCATTTGTTTGACGGTATCCCATGCCTGTAACAGCCTTTCTGAATCTGTCAAACCAGGTTCGAGGAGATTGCTTGAGCCCGTATAGTGACTTCTTCAGTTTACACACCTTTCCTTGCGACGTCCCTCCGTTTGATTCCGTCGCGTAGCACCCAGGTGGGAGCTCCATGTATACTTCCTCTTGCATGTCCCCATGAAGAAAGGCATTCTTCACATCTAGCTGGTACAGCTTCCACCCATAGTTCGCTGCAATGGAGACCAGAGTTCTCACGGTGCTCATTTTTGCTACTGGGGCAAATGTCTCATCATAGTCTATTCCATATGACTGTGTGAATCTTTTTGCAACCAACCTCGCCTTGTACCGCTCTACTTTTCCTTCTGGCGTCTCTTTCACTGTGTACACCCATTTGCATCCCACAGCTTTCTTCCCTTTGGGTAGTGGTACCAGCTCCCATGTCTTATTTTTCTCCAGTGCCCCAAGTTCTTCCATCATTACAGCTTTCCACCTTGGATCTTTCTTTGCTTCCTGCCAACACTTGGGCAACGAAGTAGAGTCTAGCGATGCAATGAAGGCTCGATAATTGGAAGAAATGTTAGAATAAGACAAGAAGTTGGCAATGTCATGTTCGTAATCATCAAAACGAGCAGGAGTCTTACCCGCATTGATGCGAGAAGATCTCCTTAAGGGAGCAATAGATGGTGGAGAGATCATACCATCCGAGTCGGAGAGATCCGCATCCGAATCCGAGTGATTCAGTGCGGGGACAACATCTTCAGGAGTTGGAGCAGGAGTAGACGAGGGACTTGGCACAGTAGGCACAGGGCACGGCATAGGCACAGTACTGGACTTCTGTTGTCTCCTTCTGTAGACTTGGAGCTCCTTTTTCCTTGTATGCTGCTCTCCCTGCGTAACATATGGATATTCTTCTTCATTATCTGTATCTGAGTCACTGTGCTCTCCCCCTTTCGTCCAGTTTTCTACAACTGGACACGGAACCGATTCGACGACCACATTTGGGCTTATTATCTCCCCCTCACATCTAACGCCATCTGTGGTAGGTGTGTCACCAAATGTTGAACCTTCATCCGAACCATAGTATGGTTCGAGTTCTCTGAAAGTAACATCCATGCTGACAAACATCTTCCGCTCGACTGGACTCCAACAGGCATAACCCTTCTGAGTCGCCGTGTAACCGACGAAGACACATTTAATTGCCCTAGGATCCAATTTGCCAACGCCTGGCCTATTATCTTGGACAAAGCACACACATCCAAAGACTTTTGGTGGAACAGTGTATGTCGTTGCCCCAGTAAGCATTTCCAACGGTGTCTTCCAGTCCAATATTTGAGATGGCATTCTGTTGATAAGATAAGAGGCTGTCAATATAGCCTGTCCCCAAAAGTGTTTCGGGACATTCATAGCCAGCATCATCGTCCGTGCGACTTCCAGCAGGTGTCTATTTTTTCGTTCCGTCACACCATTTTGGGCCGGAGTATAAGCACATAAAGTTTGATGAAGTATTCCATGAGTGGAAAAGTACTCAGCAACCCGCTTATTAGTATACTCCGTCCCATTGTCTGACCGAAAACACTTAATTTTAGCGCCATATTGTGTTTTCACCCGTCGATGAAAGTCCTGAAAGGCCTCAAGGACGTCACTCTTATTCTTCATAAGATAGACCCATGTCACGCGGTATAACAGTCAATAAAGGTGACGAACCATAGAAAGCCGTTAATACCAGTTGTCACGACCCGCTACCCAAATTGTTGGGCCAGGCCGAGTCATGCCTAGCCTACGTTGAGATAAAACGTAGTAAGCTGTTCTAAAGACAACAGGATAAGACTAAATGTGCTAACAGTTCTATAAGTGAAGAAGAATCATAAATGCTCCAAACACAAAAGTCGTCGTATATAGTAAAATATCCAAGTACAAGTAAACTGAAATATAAAACTGGATACATGTCCAGTTACAAAATGATATAGTCTAATACATGTCTACTCTCAAAAGTCTAAGTAAACAAAAGACCACTAGGCGAGGTTCCCTGCAGGAACATCCTCGTAAAGCAGAGCCGGGTCCTCGGCAGTATCTCCATAGTATGTGTCACAGAGTAACTCCTCCTCAGTAAGGACACCTACAACGTTATCCTGTCAGGACGAGAGCAAGTACTAAATCTAACAAACATATAATACTGATCATGTGATGAAAAGGAAATGACATATCATGTTGGTTCAGTTTTAGGTATGTTTTAGCATGGCGATAGATATACATTTTAAAGTTTAAAACTGTAGTAGGTGAGTGATCAGTCAATAGGTAATCAGGATGTACAGCGGTACATATCAATTTTCTGATGTGCACATACGTACACATAACGGCATCGGTGTATATCCATACACAAATGCGGGACCAGACATACGACACAGATACATATAGAATGTAACGGTGCTCGGTAAATACATACGGAGAAGGGGGTCATGATCACGTACACTACTAGCAGTTTCCCCTTAACCCGTTATTTAAGCATGTGAGAGATTATGAGATACTGTATAAACATGGTAGAAACTGAAAGTATACAACATGTGAAGTTCTAACTTGCTACCCCAAGGATCAGCATTTAACATGGTTGGTGATTCACAGTTTTATGGTTTATAGCAGTATGTAAAGTTCGTAGAAAGTACTTGCCTCTAGCAAAGCAAACCAAAACAAGCTGCGATAACAATGCTATGGATGTCTGGTAGCTCGTCACTGTAGAAGTAAATACAACAACTTAGTTTTACACTAAGCTAAGACACTAGGACACAAATTTGTGAAACACGACTTGTGACTGGGCACCTAGCCAAAATGATGACTTGGCATAGGAGACCAATGTGGGGTGACACACTATGTTAACTAACTTTCTAGGGTCTTTATACTAGTGAGGGATGGGGTTCAACACGACTAAAACTCCAAATAACACAAAAAGCTACAAGTCGTAATTAATCAATAAATAAATCAAAAGATCATTGTGTTCTAATAATTTTAGAGATAGGCAAAAAGCCTAGTTTTTCTTAAAGTAAAGTACTAAAGTGATCCTTGTTAATCATAGAAATTTATTATAATTTTTTTGGAATTTATTAACCAGTACAAATATTTTATAAAAATCAGTTTTCCTAAGTATACAGAAAATGAGTTTTGATTTCATATGCCAACCTAGTGGCAAAACAGTAAATTAAATACTACAAAAATTATACTAAATTAGCTAACTTAACAAAGTATCTAAAAACTATTTTTCCATAATTTTAGCAATACTTTGAGTATTTTTAGAAAATCAAAAACAGCATTGCACACAATAATTAATTATCTGCATATTTTGTCCATGTATATAATTTGAACCAAAGTTCAAATACAGGACCCAAGGCCATGAATCAAGTCCAATATGACTTGTACAGGTCTTGAATGTGTAAAAACACATTTGAGCCCAAATACCCATGCTAGGCTTGGATACCAAATGGTTGCAGTAATTTAAATACAATAAAAATACAGTTTGGTAATAGTCAAAATAAATATTATTATTTTAATAAGGTAAAGTTATGCATAGTGAAAATATGCATACATATATTTTAAAAGTACATATATACATGTAAGAGAAAAATACTTAATTTATAAAGTATATATATATATATATACAAATATATATATATATAAGAACACACTTAATAATATAGTGTATATATATATATAATATATATATACATAGGAAAATGTATATATAAACATATATATATAAAATTTACTAACTATAAAATATATACATATATATTAAATACTGTTAATAAAAACAGTATATACATATACATATATATTAATATATATACATATATGTATATATATATAAATACAAAATAAAAAGAAAAAGAAAAGATAACAGAAAAGAAAAGAAAAAAAGAAACAGAAAGGGGGCTCGAACTCTGCCCTCAGGAGAAGGGGGGTGTTTGATCACTGCGCGCTGGCCAGTGGGCCAGCGGCCCGCTGTGTTAGGAATAGATTTTATGTTAGTTTTATTTAGGTTTAAACGAGTTAATATACAAAAAAAAAATAATAAAAACAATCCTGTGTCCGGACAGTTTGGGACACAGGAATCCACGTGTCCGTGCTATGCACGACACGTACGAGCTCAGTCTCGCGTGTCCGAGCACAGCATTAGGTTCGTCGTGTCCTGGCGAGTCTCGTGCGTGAAAACGAGACACGCACGACACGATTCGAGTTCTGTTACTCACGTGTCCGGCGATTGGGAAGCGTTTCGAAGGCCGAGGACGGCGGAGAAGTAGTCGGGACGGTGGCGGAGTGGTGGCGCTGCAATCGTCTCAGAGAGACGCGTCGAATGGTGGTGGTCGGGACTGTCGAAGTGGCGTGTAGGCGTCGGGCTAGGTTAGGGCGAACTCCGACGAGTCTCGTCGGGGAAGATGGGTTGGTTGCGGCGGCGTAGGGGGCTGTGGTGGTCGTGGAGTCTAGGATTAGGGTCTGGGGGGTCAGGGGCTATTTATAGAACCCTAGGGCGGTGGGATTAGGGCTAGAAATTAGGATTAGGGTTAGGGTTTCGGTGATCGTCGTCGGAGACGACGACAGCGCACGGTCGTCGGGGGCAGTTAGGGTTAGGGATTTGCAGGAAGTCCCCCAGAAAATTAGGATATTGCATAAAAGCCCACCGCCTTAGCCATTGCAAATATTAAATTTGCAAGTAACCCCCCGCTACGATTATGTGCAAAACTTAATTTGCACAGACAATTAGGATATTGCAAAAAGCTATTAAAATAATTAAAATAATTGCATAGTGATATAAAAACAATTTTAAAAATTACAGAATGGTATTAAAATATTTTAGAAAATTGCAAAGTGATATTTTTGTATTTAAAACTCATTAAAAATTTATTTAAAAATTCTAGAAAAATTCCTAAAAGTCATAATAAATATTTTAAAGCTAAAAATGACATTAATAATTAATTAACACTAATTAAAAATAAATTTTGAAAAACTGGGGCTTACAAGTCTTCCCTTCTTGAAAATTTCGTCCTCGAAATTCACAAGGATTGAAGACCCGATAATATTCTAATATAGCAAGTAATGCAACAAAATGACTAAGGCTGCGATCGAAACTAACCTCTAAGGTATCAAGCGGGAACGAGTGGTTCCCTCGCAGCGGTTGGATCGAACAAGTAAGGGTATCTCTCCCTCATGTCCGACTCCCTCTCCCAAGTAGATTCACCTGGGGAGTGACGGCTCCAAGCTACTCGCACTAGGGGTATAACCTTGTTTCTCAGCCTCTTCTCTCTCCTGTCTAATATCTCCACTGGCTGCTCAGAAACTGTAAGGCTCGGTCCGACCTCCAACTCTGAATGATCTAGCACATGACTGGGGTCTGGAACATATCTCCTCAGCTGAGATACGTGAAAGACGTCGTGAACTCCTGCTAGATTGGGTGGAAGTGCAACCCTGTAAGCTACCTCTCCGATCCTGCCAAGTACCTCGAACGGCCCAATGTATCTGGGGCTCAGCTTCCCTCCTCGTCCGAACCGGATCGTCCCTCTGGTAGGTGATATCTTCACTAGCACCATATCACCGTCTACGAACTCCATCGGTCTGCGACTAGCATCAGCCCAGTATTTCTGCCTGTCCTGAGCTACTCTGAGCCTATCTCTGATCATCCCGACTTTCTCTGCTACATCCGTGATCATCTCTGGCCCAAGCATAACTCTGTCTCCGACATCATCCCAAAAGAGCGGTGTCCGGCATCGTCGTCCATATAGCGCCTCGAAAGGAGACATACCAATACTGGCCTGGTAGCTGTTGTTGTATGAAAACTCTACCAAGTGCAGATGGCTCTCCCATGATCCTCCGAAGTCCAGCACGCAAGTCCTCAGCATATCCTCCAGCGTCTGTATCGTCCTCTCGGATTGCCCATCTGTCTGTGGGTGGTACGCCGTACTGAACTTGAGCCTACTGCCCAATTCCTCCTGCAAGCTCCTCCAGTAGTGGGAGGTGAATCTACTGTCTCTGTCTGACACGATGCTCACTGGCACTCCGTGTAGGCGAACTATCTGCTGCATGTATAGCTCCGCCAACTTCTCGGTGGAAAGCCCCACCTTGAAGGGTATGAAGTGCGCACACTTCGTCAGCCTGTCTACGATGACCCAGATGGCATCCTTCCCTCCTTGGGAACGAGGAAGCCCTGAAACGAAGTCCATCGTAATATGTTCCCACTTCCACTCGAGAATGGGTAACGGCTGCAATAAACCAGCTGGCCTCTGGCGCTCCGCCTTGCCCTGCTGGCAAACTAGGCATCTCGAGATGAAACGTGATACATCCCTCTTTATCCCGTGCCACCAAAGATGTTCCCGCAAGTCACGGTACATCTTGTTAGCACCAGGGTGAATAGAATATCTCGATCGGTGCGCCTCCTGCAAAACTGCCTCTACTAGCTCTCCCTTCGGCACGCACAATCGGCTGCCATGCCTCAGGGATCCATCCTCCGCTATAGTGAAGTCATCCAGCAATCCAGCTAATGCCTGGGGTCGAAGTCTGCGAAGACTCTCATCTGTAGACTGTGCCTCCCGGATCTGCTCCATCAAACCTGACTGAATGTCAAGCGCCATCATCTGTATCACTGATCCTGGCCGAACTAGCTCGATACCGAGCTTCTCCAGATCCTCCCACAAATGCCGATCAATCATCAGGTACTATGCCATCGGATGCCTGCTCAGCGCATCTGCCACCACATTTGCCTTCCCGGGGTGATACTGTAAATCGATGTCGAAGTCCTTCATCAACTCCAACCATCGTCTTTGCCTCATGTTCAGCTCTTTCTGCGTGAACACATACTTCAAGCTTTTGTGGTCAGTAAAGATTTCCACACGCTCTCCGTATAAGTAATGTTTCCATAACTTGAGTGCAAAGATCACCGCAGCTAACTCTAGGTCATGGGTAGGATAATTCCTCTCATGAGTCCGCAACTGCCTAGATGCATAAGCAATTACTTTCCCATGCTGCTGTAGAACACATCCTAGCCCCTTCCCAGAAGCATCGCTGAAAATGGTGAAACCTCCAGAACCTGAAGGTAAAGTCAGAACTGGAGCGGTCGTCAGCCTCCTCTTCAGCTCCTCAAATGCCGCCTGGCAGTCCTCTGACCAGATGTACTCTGCGTCCTTCCGCGTCAGCTTCGTCATGGGTTCAGCTATCCTAGCAAAGTCCTGGACGAACTTTCTGTAATAGCCTGCTAAACCCAGAAAGCTCCTGATCTCTGAAACTGACGTCGGAGCCTTCCACGTCTCAACTGCAGCAATCTTCCTGGGATCTACCGAGATTCCATCTCCAGTGACTACATGGCCGAGAAACTCCACTCGGTCTAAAAAGAATTCGCACTTCGGCAATTTGGCAAACAATCTCTCCTGCCTCAGAATCTCCAAAACTATTCGCAAGTGCTCTGCATGCTCCTCCGGCGTCTTCGAGTATATCAGGATGTCGTCGATAAACACCACGACGAACTTATCCAGATACTGGTGAAATGTCTTATTCATCAAGTTCATAAAGACAGCTGGCGCATTTGTGAGACCAAATGGCATCACCAGAAACTCGTACTGCCCGTACTTCGTGTTGAACGCCGTCTTCTGGATGTCTGCTGGCCTAACCTTCACCTGGTGGTACCCGAATCTCAAGTCTATCCTGGAAAATACCTTCGCCCCGCTCAACTGGTCGAACAAATCATCTATCCTGGGCAAAGGATATTTGTTCTTGATGGTGATGGCATTCAAAGCCCGGTAATCAATACACAACCGGACTGTACCATCCTTCTTAGGCACAAAGAGCACTGGCGCTCCCCATGGAGAAGCACTGGATCGAATGAAACCCTTTTTCAACAGGTCATCAATCTGCTCTTTCATCTCTATGGCCTCCTTGGGATTCACTCTATAGCAAGCCCGGGATACTGGTGATGAACCCGGTACTAGATCTATAGTGAACTCCACATCTCTGTCAGGCGGAAGTCCTGGAAGATCCTCTGGGAATACATCCATAAACTCCCTAATGATAGGGTGTGGCGGTGCTACGTCCCCGACTGTAGCACAACAGTTCGGCTCTAGGCTGATCTCCGGCCCTGTCCTCCTGACACTGAATGGTGCTGTGCCTGGGGGACTGAACACAATACTACCCTCATGGCAATCTATAGATGCATGGGCATAGCTAAGCCAGTCCATCCCCAATATGATATCATAACCGGGGAGCGGCATCACAAAGAATCGCCCTCTGAACTCTCTCTCGGCTATAAAAATAGAACACCTATAGATAGATCTAATAGGCACTGGTCCTCCTCCCGTCATCACTCTACTAATCTTCGCAGTAGGTGTAGCTACTAGATGATGTTTATGCATAAACTCTAATGATAGGAAGCTATGAGATGCACCAGAATCAAACAAACATACAGCTAGAAAAGTATGCAAATAAACATGACCTGTGATGACGTCAGCTAAGTAATCCGGCTCCGAAACCTGCTCCGGCTCCGGCTCAATGGCTAGACTATAAACCCTCCCCTGAGGTCCCTTCTGCTGCTGCAGATGCTGCCTGAACCTCTGCTGCTGAGTCGGGAGCGGTCCTCTAGTCTTCGCTACTGGGCACTCTCGAAGCTGATGGGTGGCAGACCCACAAGCCAAACACTGCCCCAACTTCTTCCTGCAGATGGAAGCGTCGTGGCCTACCCTCCTGCAGAATGCATAAAAACCTCCCTTCGGCTGCTGTCGGGGTCCCGGGGCTCTAACTGGCGGGGTCTGATGATGTGGTGTAGGGGGACGGTAAGTCTGCTGTGGCATCGGCGCTCTCTGCTGGAAAGCCTGACGCTTGGACGGTCCCTCATGGTGTACAGAAGCCGGCCTTTTGCTAGACAGAAGACGCTCCTCAATGCTCCGAGCTAACTCTAGGCTCTGATAGTAGTCAGTCGTACCGTTCGCCACTATAAGGATGCCAATGTCTGGGACTAGACCATGGCAAAACCTACGGGTCATCTCCTCTGGATCAGCAACCAGACTCGGAGCAAAATGGCTCAGGCGACTAAACTCTCCCGCATAGTCATCAACAGAACGGTTCCCCTGCTGGATGTTCTGGAATCGTAGCCCCATGACTACTCTAGCAGTGGTCGAGAAGAATTTCTTCTTGAACTGGGTCTTGAACTGGTCCCAGGTGGCTCTACCTCTCGCGAACAACGGCTCATTCCTGAACCAGACTCCGGCTAAGTCTATCAGCAGAAATCCTGCTGCCTCGACCTGAAGGTCATCCGGCATCCTAACTCCCAGAAGCTTCCTTTCTACAGAATCTAGCCAGTCATCAGCTACTACTATGCCCTCAGTCCCTGAGAACTCCTTGGGATTCAGACCCATGAAGTCCTTGACCGTCCCCGCTCTCTGCCGTGGCTCTACATGTGGTGGAACCACGGGACGTCCCTCAGAACGCTCCATGCTCTGGCGGAGTAGGGTAGTCTGCTCCTGATGGGTCGTTAGGAACCCCTGGATCAGTGTGAGCAGCTGGGTCCCGTCGAGAGTGATGGAAGCCTGGGTGGGTATAGTGATAGGGGGTGGTAGAAGTATCGGGTCCTGCTGGGACTGGGATGTGGAAGGTGGTATCTGGGTCTGTGGATCTGTGGAGTGGGGGAATGTGGTAGGTGGAGGTGTATCAGTCAACCGGTCAGCTGACTGGATTTGGAGGGCCCCATTCTCGGGGGTAACATACTGGGACGAACGAGTAAGCACCATCTAAATTACACATAAAAAGACTTATAAGGACTTATTTAAAGCAAGCAATCATATGCAAGAAAATCTAATTATAATAGCAAACATGTGATGTATTTCCTATGTTGCAATCCTAGCATTCCTCTAGGTGTTCTAAGCGTCTTTCCTAGTGTTGTCTAATTACCTTAAGTTCCTAATTGCAGGCATGCTTGGTACAATAACGTAACCAAACAGTTTAGTCAGGACTTGTGTGGGCCACCACTAAAAACATGTCACGACCCGCTACCCAAATTGTTGGGCCAGGCCGAGTCATGCCCAGCCTACGTTGAGATAAAACGTAGTAAGCTGTTCTAAAGACAACAGGATAAGACTAAATATGCTAACAGTTCTATAAGTGAAGAAGAATCATAAATGCTCCAAACACAAAAGTCGTCGTATATAGTAAAATATCCAAGTACAAGTAAACTGAAATGTAAAACTGGATACATGTCCAGTTACAAAATGATATAGTCTAATACATGTCTACTCTCAAAAGTCTAAGTAAACAAAAGACCACTAGGCGAGGTTCCCTGCAGGAACATCCTCGTAAAGCAGAGCCGGGTCCACGGCAGTATCTCCATAGTATGTGTCACAGAGTAACTCCTCCTCAGTAAGGACACCTACAACGTTATCCTGTCAGGACGAGAGCAAGTACTAAATCTAACAAACATATAATACTGATCATGTGATGAAAAGGAAATGACATATCATGTTGGTTCAGTTTTAGGTATGTTTTAGCATGGCGATAGATATACATTTTAAAGTTTAAAACTGTAGTAGGTGAGTGATCAGTCAATAGGTAATCAGGATGTACAGCGGTACATATCAATTTTCTGATGTGCACATACGTACACATAACGGCATCGGTGTATATCCATACACAAACGCGGGACCAGACATACGACACAGATACATATAGAATGTAACGGTGCTCGGTAAATACATACGGAGAAGGGGGTCATGATCACGTACACTACTAGCAGTTTCCCCTTAACCCGTTATTTAAGCATGTGAGAGATTATGAGATACTGTATAAACATGGTAGAAACTGAAAGTATACAACATGTGAAGTTCTAACTTGCTACCCCAAGGATCAGCATTTAACATGGTTGGTGATTCACAGTTTTATGGTTTATAGCAGTATGTAAAGTTCGTAGAAAGTACTTGCCTCTAGCAAAGCAAAATAAAACAAGCTGCGATAACAATGCTATGGATGTCTGGTAGCTCGTCACTGTAGAAGTAAATGCAACAACTTAGTTTTACACAAAGCTAAGACACTAGGACACAAATTTATGAAACACGACTTGTGACTGGGCACCTAGCCAAAATGATGACTTGGCATAGGAGACCAATGTGGGGTGACACACTATGTTAACTAACTTTCTAGGGTCTTTATACTAGTGAGGGATGGGGTTCAACACGACTAAAACTCCAAATAACACAAAAAGCTACAAGTCGTAATTAATCAATAAATAAATCAAAAGATCATTGTGTTCTAATAATTTTAGAGATAGGCAAAAAGCCTAGTTTTTCTTAAAGTAAAGTACTAAAGTGATCCTTGTTAATCATAGAAATTTATTATAATTTTTTTGGAATTTATTAACCAGTACAAATATTTTATAAAAATCAGTTTTCCTAAGTATACAGAAAATGAGTTTTGATTTCATATGCCAACCTAGTGGCAAAACAGTAAATTAAATACTACAAAAATTATACTAAATTAGCTAACTTAACAAAGTATCTAAAAACTATTTTTCCATAATTTTAGCAATACTTTGAGTATTTTTAGAAAATCAAAAACAGCATTGCACACAATAATTAATTATCTGCGTATTTTGTCCATGTATATAATTTGAACCAAAGTTCAAATACAGGACCCAAGGCCATGAATCAAGTCCAATATGACTTATACAGGTCTTGAATGTGTGAAAACACATTTGAGCCCAAATACCCATGCTAGGCTTGGACACCAAATGGTTGCAGTAATTTAAATACAATAAAAATATAGTTTGGTAATAGTCAAAATAAATATTATTATTTTAATAAGGTAAAGTTATGCATAGTGAAAATATGCATACATATGTTTTAAAAGTACATATATATATGTAAGAGAAAAATACTTAATTTATAAAGTATATATATATATATATATATATATATATATATATATATATATATTTTTTTATATATATATATATATATATATATATATATATATATATATATATATATACAAATATATATATATATAAGAACACACTTAATAATATAGTGTATATATATAATATATATATATACATAGGAAAATGTATATATAAACATATATATATAAAATTTACTAACTATAAAATATATACATATATATTAAATACTGTTAATAAAAACAGTATATACATATACATATATATTAATATATATACATATATGTATATATATATAAATACAAAATAAAAAGAAAAAGAAAAGATAACAGAAAAGAAAAGAAAAAAAGAAACAGAAAGGGGGCTCGAACTCTGCCCTCAGGAGAAGGGGGTGTTTGATCACTGCGCGCTGGCCAGTGGGCTAGCGGCCCGCTGTGTTAGGAATAGATTTTATGTTAGTTTTATTTAGGTTTAAACGAGTTAATATACAAAAAAAAATAATAAAAACAATCCTGTGTTCGGACAGTTTGGAACACAGGAATCCACGTGTCCGTGCTATGCACGACACGTACGAGCTCAGTCTCGCGTGTCCGAGCACAGCATTAGGTTCGTCGTGTCCTGGCGAGTCTCGTGCGTGAAAACGAGACACGCACAACACGATTCGAGTTCTGTTACTCACGTGTCCGGCGATTGGGAAGTGTTTCGAAGGCCGAGGACGGCGGAGAAGTAGTCGGGACGGTGGCGGAGTGGTGGCGCTGCAATCGTCTCAGAGAGACGCGTCGAATGGTGGTGGTCGGGACTGTCGAAGTGGCGTGTAGGCGTCGGGCTAGGTTAGGGCGAACTCCGACGAGTCTCGTCGGGGAAGATGGGTTGGTTGCGGCGGCGTAGGGGGCTGTGGTGGTCGTGGAGTCTAGGATTAGGGTCTGGGGGGTCAGGGGCTATTTATAGAACCCTAGGGCGGTGGGATTAGGGCTAGAAATTAGGATTAGGGTTAGGGTTTCGGTGATCGTCGTCGGAGACGACAACATCGCACGGTCGTCGGGGGCAGTTAGGGTTAGGGATTTGCAGGAAGCCCCCCAGAAAATTAGGATATTGCATAAAAGCCCACCGCCTTAGCCATTGCAAATATTAAATTTGCAAGTAACCCCCCGCTACGATTATGTGCAAAACTTAATTTGCACAGACAATTAGGATATTGCAAAAAGCTATTAAAACAATTAAAATAATTGTATAGTGATATAAAACAATTTTAAAAATTACAGAATGGTATTAAAACATTTTAGAAAATTGCAAAGTGATATTTTTGTATTTAAAACTCATTAAAAATTCATTTAAAAATTCTAGAAAAATTCCTAAAAGTCATAATAAATATTTTAAAGCTAAAAATGACATTAATAATTAATTAACACTAATTAAAAATGAATTTTGAAAAACAGGGGCTTACACCAGTCGTAGGACAAGGGCCCCATACATCTGAATGTATCATGTCAAAAGCAGCTGAACTCCTATTCCCCGTGCTCACATACGTACTTCTGGTATGTTTGCCCAACTCACAAGTATTACAAAATAGCTTCTTTTTATTAGCCCTTTGATATAAGGACGGATACATTCGTCTCATAACTTTAAAAGAAGAATGACTGACACGCTGGTGGTGGAGTAGCAAGTCGGCTTCAATACTGCGACAGGAAGCTGCTGGTGGTACGTCTGCAACCAAGGATGCCAATGCGGTGTCCAGTCCAGTCCTGTCTAAATACCACAGCCCCTTATGCCATGTGCCAGTCCCAAGTCGTCGTCCTGTCCCTTTCTCCTGAAAAGTCACCTGAGGAATGTCAAAGAAAACAGTACAGTTAAGATCAAGTATAATGGCACTAATGGATAGGAGATTGACAGGAAAAGACGGAGCATGTAGGACATTGGTTAGAGTGATGGAGGGGGTGCATACGACAGTGCCTTTACCCATTACAGGACGGGATGTACCATCAGCAGTCTGAATACTCTCCGGCAATGGTAGGTGAGTATATCCCTGAAACGCATCACGGGACCCCGTGACATGGAGAGATGTCCTAGAGTCCATAATCCATCCTGACTGATGGATAGAGGCAAGAGTACGTGCAGAATCATCGGTGCTGGTTTGGGCAAAGCAAGTGAGGTGATCTTCCGAGGTTGAAGACGCCCCAGGACAGTCGACCGAACCCAGCTTTGTGCCTCGCAACTTCTCAAGGAACTCCCGCTCAAGCGGGGTTATTTCAGCCAGTTGATTCTCTCCACCTTCCTCCGCCAGATTTGCTTTGTGTCCGCCCCTTCTACCGGCATATCCTCCTCTACCACCACGTCGGCCTCCACAACCCCGTCCTCGATCAGTAGACTGATTGTGCAAGGGTTTTGGACAAAATTGGATGTAATGTCCGGAGTCACCATAATTATGACAAACATCACCCATAGATGGAGGTTGATTGAAGGCAGCAAGGGCAGACTTTTCAACCGCGGCTGGCTCCCCCTGGGAGGAGCCCTTGTTGGGCATCAACTTCAGTCGAGCTTCTTCCTGTGTCATAACAGCTATAGCTTCTTCCAAGGTCGGAAGCGTGGGTTAGGATAGGAGGATATTCCGTTGCTGCTCAAATACAGGGTGTAGTCCCTTCAGGAATTTCATCATACGTTGCCGGAAAATATAAGCTAGGAACGTCTGAAAGTACTTTGCGAAGGCTGGTTCGACTTGTGCATCTTCCATCCCAAGAGGATCATAATGATCCAGATCAGACCAATACTTCTTCAACAGGGCCGCGTACTCAGAGATGGTACGATCATCTTGGGCCACCCTATCGAGTTCATCTTGCAGTTGAAAGACTCGCATAGGGTTGCCAGAGCCGGAGTACATATCTTTGAGAGTTTGCCATATATCAGCAGTAGCCTCCATAGCCTCGACATTGCCCGACACCTGGTCAGTTAAAGAGGCAGTTAACCACCCAGCCACGACGTTGTTGACAATCTCCCACACAGCAAACTCCTTGGTGGAGTGATCGGCTGGCGTCTTGGCTTGGCCAGTGACATAGCCAACCAAGCCACGTCCCTTCACTGTCCGCATCGCCTGCCGCGACCATTTCAAGTAGTTGGAAGTTCCTTCCAACTTCGTCTCCAGCTTCTCCAATTTCCCCATTTTGTAAGTGTCACGCCCTAGAACCAGAATACTGGAGAGCGGGGGCAGACATAGCCAGCTACGTATAACGGAATGGGATCCACACCGCTATACGGTCACGGCTGTCTAGATATGTGAGGGTTTTACTACAATCCATCAGTCTCTTAAGGTCATAAAATAGCCTATTGTCTCAATCTCAACCAACTAATAATAATCACAAGATATCAGATCTCCAAATATACAATTGTAAGGCGTCCCAAACATTATATATCCAGATGATCATAAAGCTAGTTGTTACAAAATGTGAGGACTAGCAAGAGTTCAGTCATACATGATCAACCCCCGGGGCTTGTCAATCATGTTACAGCCCGTAGGCAGACAGTAAGTAAGTACAATCGAGCTAACACTTGCTCGTCGACTAAACGCCTCAAAAGAATAATTTACAATATTACAGTGGAAGAACAAAAGAAACTCACTCGATGCCCTGGTTACGCCTGGTGACCACCATCGGGCTGGAAGACAGGTAGATCCTTTGCTGCTGCTCCGGTATCTGGCCATACAAAACCAGCTGGGTCAGACCCCAGAAAGAGCAAGTGCGACAAAGGAGGCCACAAAATAAGAACCAAAGTCAGCAAATTAGCACAATAATATAATTACATAATAAGAGACAGTAAATTAAGAAAAGCATGATGGGTAATTATAAAAGACAATCTTGCATAGAATCACTAAAAGACAGGACATATGGAAAAGCATGTCAGGATGATATACGATGAGATAACCATGGGACTATAAAGATAGCTGGCTTACAACCCGTAAATCAAACAAGGACCGGGGTTGTAACCCTTCGTCTGAACAGAACTTGGTTTCTCTCACCATTTATCGGCAAGATAAATATAAGAAATCAGGTCAAGTAACAATCTGGAGTGACAATCATTATAGTGATAATCTGGAGTGACAATCCTTCAATCATTCTGGTACAATCTTACAATCAATCAATTCTAGACAATACTATACTGGACCAGACTCCATCCAAGCAATCACGGCCAATCATTGCCTATGGCTTTCTACATTAACTAACTAGGGTTATCATAATCCTAGTTACTAGCAAGATACAATGAGATGCTCCAAGTAGTCACAGGCCCTGCAGCTATCCAGGTTATCCAGGCAATCATTATAGTGACAATCTAGAGAGTACAATGCATTATAGTGACAATAGAGTTCAATCATTTAAGTGACAATGGTGGGTGCCCCACATAACAGTGGGCTGGAAATGTGCCCTACTCGTCGGCAGGCTACAAGTCCAATCATTTGCGGCCGGGATAACGGGATCGCCTGTAACTGGGGAACATCTCTTCATGACTAGTGAATTATACTAATTATTAACCTTAGTCCAATTCCGTAGGTACTCCTGACCGTGGTACTCAGGAGTCCCCTCCTAGACATGATGCAAGACATGACTGGATTATTTGTACAAGCACAATCGCCCACGGTGTCAGGATTAATTATACATGTCATGTCATGTCAGGTAGCCGTCGCAACAGCTATTCAAGATATATCAGGTCAGGTTATCATATCAAGTGTACTAGTCAGGAGTGCGCCACGACGGGCCACTTATCAGGTCATGCTCAATTATCAATTTCAAACATATCCAGTAAATTCGTGATTATCAAGTTCAGGACAAAAGGCGTAAGGATATAAAATGGACGTAAAATATCTAATAAAATATCAATATACGGGACTATAGAAGAGCAAAGCTTAAAGAATTAAGACCAAAACTCCAAGAGCCAATGGGTTAAGCAAGGGGTCAGGGGGCAGCGTACACAAAAGTCACGCACGCAGGGGGAGCTGCGTACGCAAAAAGTCACGCACGCTCAAGGGGAGCAGCGTACACGAAAAGTCATGCACGCTCAAGGGGAGCAGCGTACACGAAAAGTCACGCACGCTCAAGGGGAGCAGCGTACGCGAAAAGTCACACACGCTCAAGGGGAGCAGCGTACACGAAAAGTCACGCACGCTCAAGGGGAGCAGCATACGCGAAAAGTCACGCACGCTCAAGAGAAGCAACGTACATGAAAAGTCACGCACGCTCCAGGAAACCAGCGTACATGAAAAGTCACGCACGCTCAAGGGAGCAGCGTACATGAAAAGTTACGCACGCAGGGAGCAGCGTACATGAAAAGTCACGCACGCTCAAGGGATCAGCGTACATGAAAAGTCACGCACGCAGGGAGCAGCGTACATGAAAAGTCATGCACGCTCAAGGGAGCAGCGTACATGAAAAGTCACGCACGCAGGGAGCAGCGTACATGAAAAGTCACGCACGCTCAAGTCTGCGTACGCACAAAAGCACGCACGCAGGAGACACGCTTCCAACAGAAAGCGTATCCAAGGCTCAGTGGCGTAAGCTAAGAAGCTCTGCACACTGCTCACTGTCTTCTCCAAACAGCAAGAACACCATGGTTGAACTTAAGGCTACATAGCATCATAACTTGGCCATCCGAACTCCAAATCCGGATTTCCAAAGTCCTAACTCGGGTGAAATCGAAATCTCTTCCACATAGAAACATCAAAACCCACAAAATCCAACTTAAATAGATCAAACCATGCAAAATCCGAAAATAGCTAAAACCTAGATCTAGAACAATGGAGACACGAAATCACAAAAAGCCAAGAACTAATGTTGATCACCATGTCCTAATCTAGCTAATGGATCAAGAAAATAGGGTTCTCATGTAGTGGCAAGATGCACTTGCCTAGGGTTGGGAGAGTTGTGTAGAGGAAGGAGAAGAAGAAGAAGGAAATAAATGGTGGTTATGAGGAGAGAGAAAATGTTGGTGGAGTTTTAAAGAGGGTGGGATGTGGTGTATTGAGGGTGGAGCATAGGCTATGGTGATCCAATACTCATTAAATCAAACCAAACCAACCCAAAACCAATTAAAACCGAGCCAGAATAAAATCCAAAATACGAGAAATACCGAAATTCTACAAGTCGAGAAAAATAAAAATACATGCCAAAATCCAGATACGAATATAAATATGAAATACGGAAAATACGGAAAAAATGAGGGTGACAGTAAGGGGACGGATCCACATCAGTATGGATCACACGTGGGGTTACATCGGTTAATCTTTTGGATAAGATATCATCAACCAAGGCCTTCATCTCTTCGGCCGTCAGTTTTCCACTGATCGAATCCATGGTCGCGGTAACTGTGAACCCTAGTCGTCATCTTCCTCGTCGAACTTCGTCGTCTTCCTCGTCGAACTTCGTCGTCTTCATCTTCTTCGACGTCAGAGACTTTACGAATGCGCTACTAACTTGGCCAGCACCGACGCGCGCATGTAAAGTGAACACGTCAGGACACCAGAGAAGACATGATCAGTCTATGTATAGATTCCGATGTGAATGAGGAATAACAAAATAAACATTTGTTAGTTCCAAACGGCACAATCTAGGAACGGAGTCGGTGTAAATAAAGATTTGACATCTCGACTGTCTTCGAAATACGCCGTTTTATTTTTTTTGGCGGCTAGGGTTAGGGCTAGAGTTTGGATGGGGCTGCTAGAGCTAGGGTTAGGATTTCCATGGCAAGGGAGGCTAGGGTTAGGAGGGGGGCGGGAGGGTGCTTGAGGGGTGCTGGAGTGGGGGGGGTCGAGGCGGGGTGCGGCCGGAAGGGTGCTGGAGGAGGGGGGGCGGGAGGCTGCTGGGGTCGGGGCTGCTACAGGGGGGTCGGGGGGAGGTGGGTCGAGGGGGGTGTTCGTCCAGGAGGGAGCGGAACGGAGGGGGGCGGGGGAGGGGGGGGTTCGGGGCTGCTACAGGGGGGGGTCGGGGGAAGGTGGGTCGAGGGGGGTGTTCGTCCAGGAGGAAAGGGGAGGGAGGGGGGGCGGAGGGGTTCGGGGCTGCTACAGGGGGGGAGGGTTCGGCTAGAGAGAGAGAGAGAGAATTTTTTTTTGTGGAGAGAGAGTTATGGCTTTGATACCATGTAGAAAATAATTGTTGGATGATTTTATTGATTGACTACTTCACTATATATAGGGAGTCTAGCTCCTCTACATACTACATATTCCGATGTGGGACTAAAGGTCCCTTATTGACTCTCAATATTTCCTTACCAGACATACTCTGGCTTGGAAGTTTAATTTTCTCTGTGCTTTGTATTATCTAAATTCTATTTTTTTATGTTTGCAATTGGTATTGTAAAGATGCAAGTTGTTTAATATTATTGAAGCTTCTATTTTTTATCATGTTTTGCAGTTATGTGGCACCATAATATGCAAATACTGGACTTCTTACTACAGCTTTGGGGTTGTTCTCTTGGAGGCCATTACTGGTAGAGAACCTATGGACTATAGCCGTACTGCAAATGAGGTATGTGGAATGATCAGTGAGTCATTGTTATGTCCATATATGTATCAGTTATTGAGACTAATGCATCATGGTAGGCTCATCAAGTATTTCTCAAATTAGCCATTTAAGGGATTTATCCTGTCCATACTATGTTTAATTTTGTAATATCCATAATGCTTAAAAGATAATTAGGAGGTCTTGCAGATGTCCTTTTATGTTGTTTTGTCACGATCAGCATCCGGTATAAGGGTATAAGTACGTAACAGCGCCCAGCCTACGCCGCAGAATCGGCGGTAGAACGTTGTTCTAGGTCGCTAACTAAACAACTCATGCAATATATAATGTACCTGTCATGAATCTCAACTCCGAACAGAGGACAGGTATAAGATATAAAATAACTCAATCACAGTTTAAGCACGATAAGATAACACAGAATCCAAATACTAAACTAAACTCAACAACAACATCTGAATAAACTACTAAAATAATATCTCAAACAATCTCAAAACAAAACAAGTATCTCAAATTATTACAACACAAGTTCAATATGAAAAACTAATGCAAGTCTACTAAACTAATCTCCCGATCACTGCTGAGTGGCGGGGGCCATAGTAGCTAATCCCTCTCCGGATCCATAGCATGTAGGGCAAGTGTCCTCGGGGCAAACATCTGTAATATTTTCAACAGGTCCAGTCAGGATGGGAACGAGCACAACTCATCTAGAAATCCCAAGTAAATGACAAAGACTCTAAAGTAGTTATAGACAGTTATATTGATGAACTTGCAGTTTAAACAGTTAATGAAAATCAGAACGACAGTTAGACAAGGAATGTAAAGCTGAGAAAACAAAGAAACATAGCAAATAAAGACTATAATATAAACTAGCTGAACTAGAGTAATGCTGATAAAAGTCCAGACGGTAGATATAAGTCAAGTATAATCCCATGTTGAGTCCAAACAGTATGAGTCCAGACAGTAATCCAGATGAGTCCTAAACATGACACTAAACAGTGTGTTTTAAAATACTGAGATCTAAAATGGAAAAAGAAAGAAGGCAACGGAAAAGGACATGAAAACAGACCAACTGTCACAGTGAGCCATAAACCTGAATACCAATCTCCACATATTCATAGTATGAAACTGAGATTACCAAACATCAACAACAAATCTCATTTCAAGAAACTGAGAACATCATGAACTGCACTATTCATCAAATCCAAGTCAATTGAAAACACCAAATAAAGCCACAGTGTTCACAGTTTAAACCAAATGAAATGAAATCCAAATACGAGCATCATAACCTAATACCAAATGATAAGTTTCAAAACCAAAAGAGAACTGGGAATGCCTCTCAGATTATATTCAAAAACCACTCCATAACCTGAGAACAAGCATCCACAACTTGAATGTAAGGTAAACCAAAACCAAAGTATACCCACAAACCTGTGAATACAAGGTGTTCACAGCAACCCAACTGGAATAAGAACCAACTGGAATAAGAACCTAAGAATCATTCCTTCTGAGTTCAGTAAACCAAACTGAATGCAATCATAAAACCACAAAACAGTTAAATCAAAATATGAGGATAAATCCAACTCAGTAAACTGAAATGTAATTCAAAACCAAACTGAATTATCCCTGATACCTAAGTATCAATTGATACATAAGTATCAAATGATACATAAACATCAAGCTGAAAGCAAAACCAACAACCCAGTTCGAATACCTGAGAATTTTATGAAGCCTATTTACTGAGAATGGGATCTCAGCATCAAACTCTGAAATGACTTGACAGTTTCAAGAAGCAATTCGAATGCCAACTTGAAACCAAAATCGAATCACTCAATCAATTAAAACATAACAACCAATATATGAAAACTGATATCTGTAGAAAATAATGGTTGGATGATTTTATTGATGGACTACTTCACTACTTATAGGGAGTCTAGCTCCTCTACATATAACATATTCCGATGTGGGACTAAAAGTCCCTTATTGATTCTCAACACTCCCCCTCAAGATGGGCGATAGATATTGATCATCCCCATCTTGTTACATAGCTTTGACAGACTTAATGAGCTAAGACCCTTAGTCAGACAGTCTGCAACTTGTTCTTCTGAGCGGACATGGTCAGTCTTCAGTATCCCTTGTTCCAGCTTCTCCTTGATGAAGAATCGATCAATCTCGATGTGCTTCATTCTGTCGTGCTGAACTGGATTGTTAGCTATACTGATTGCAGCTTGACTATCGCTCAGAAGACGCAATGGTGCTCCCTTATCCAGCTGCAACTCTGTCAGCAATGCTTTCACCCACAGCAACTCGGACACTCCCAGAGCCATTGCTCTGTATTCTGCTTCAGCTGTCGACCGTGCTACTACTGACTGTTTCTTGCTTCTCCATGAGACTAGATTTCCTCCTACAAAAATACAGTATCCCGTGGTAGACCTTCTGTCGTCTATGTAGCTCGCCCAGTCTGCATCACAGTATCCCTCAACTTCTATGTGTCCATTATTCTTGAACCATAGCCCCTTTCCCGGCGTTCCTTTCAGATATCTCAAGATCTGAAATACTGCTTCCATATGACCCTTTCTTGGATCATGCATGTAGCGACTCACTACACTCACCGCAAATGAGATATCAGGGCGAGTGTGCCCCAGATAAATCAATCTTCCTACAAGTCGTTGATATCTTTCACGATCAACTGGCTCTCCTGCTTCTGCTTCCAACTTGCACTTCTGGTCAATTGGAGTGACTGCTGCTTTGCATCCTAGTATCCCTGTCTCCTTCAGCAGATCTAGTACGTATTTTCTCTGTGAGAGAACAATTTCTTGTTCGCCTTCACACACCTCGATACCTAGAAAGTACCTCATCGCTCCTAAATCCTTCACCTCAAACTCCTTCGCGAGTTTTGACTTCAGCTTAGTGATCTCGACTTCATCATCACCTGTGATCACTATATCATCCACATATACAGCAAGTATAGTGATGTGGCCTCTTGCATGCTGGAGGAAGACCGTATGATCTGCATTTGTTTGACGGTATCCCATGCCTGTAACAGCCTTTCTGAATCTGTCAAACCAGGCTCGAGGAGATTGCTTGAGCCCGTATAGCGACTTCTTCAGCTTACATACCTTTCCTTGTGACGTCCCTTCGTTTGATTCCGTCGCGTAGCATCCTGGCGAGAGCTCCATGTATACTTCTTCTTGCAGGTCCCCATGAAGAAAGGCATTCTTCACATCCAGCTGGTACAGCTTCCATCCATAGTTTGCTATAATGGATACCAGAGTTCTCACGGTGCTCATTTTTGCTACTGGGGCAAACGTCTCATCATAGTCTATTCTATATGACTGTGTGAATCCTTTTGCAACCAACCTCGCCTTGTATCGTTCGACCTTTCCTTCTGGCGTCTCTTTCACTGTGTACACCCATTTGCATCCCACAGCTTTCTTCCCTTTGGGTAATGGAACCAGCTTCCATGTCTTATTTTTCTCCAGTGCCCCAAGTTCTTCCATCATTGCAGCTTTCCACCTTGGATCTTTCTTTGCTTTCTGCCAACACTTGGGCAACGAAGTAGAGTCTAACGATGCAATGAAGGCTCGATAATTCGAAGAAATGTTAGAATAAGACAAGAAGTTGGCAATATCATGTTCGTAATCATCAAAACGAGCAGGAGCCTTACCCGCATTGATGCGAGAAGATCTCCTTAAGGGAGCAATAGGTGGTGGAGAGATCATACCATCCTAGTCAGAGAGATCCGCATCAGAATCCGAGTGATTCAGTGCGGGGACAACATCTTCAGGAGTTGGAGCAGGAGTAGACGAGGGACTTGGTACAGTAGGCACAGGGCACGGCATAGGCACAGTACTGGACTTCTGTTGTCTCCTTCTGTAGATTTGGAGCTCCTTTTCCCTTGTCTGTTGCTCCCCCTGCGTAACATATGTATCTTCTTCTTCTTCATCTGTATCTGAGTCACTGTGCTCTCCCCCTTTTATCCAGTTTTCTACAACCGGACACGGAACCGATCCGACGACCACATTTGGGCTTATTATCTCCCCCTCACATCGAACACCACCTGTGTTAGATGTGTCACCAAATGCTGAACCTTCATCCGAACCATAGTATGGTTCGAGTTCTCTGAATGTAACGTCCATGCTGACAAACATCTTCCGCTCGACTGGACTCCAACAGGCATATCCCTTCTGAGTCACCGTGTAACCGACAAAGACATATTTAACTGCTCTAGGATCCAGTTTGCCAACGCCAGGCCGATTATCTTGGACAAAGCACACACATCCAAAAACTTTTGGTGGAACAGTGTATGTAGTTGCCCCAGTAAGCATCTCTAATGGTGTCTTCCAGTCCAATACTTAAGACGGCATTCTGTTGATGAGATACGAGGCCGTCAAAATAGCCTGCCCCCATAAGTGCTTCGGGACATTCATAGCCAGCATCATCGTCCGTGCGACTTCCAGCAGGTGTCTGTTCTTTCGTTCAGCCACACCATTTTGTGCCGGAGTATAAGCACATGAAGTTTGATGTAGTATTCCATGGGTGGAAAAATACTCAGCAACCAGCTTATTAGTATACTCCGTCCCATTGTCAGACCGGAAACACTTAATTTTAGCGCCATATTGTGTTTCCACCCGGCGATGAAAGTCCCGAAAAGCCGCAAGGACGTCACTTTTATTCTTCAGAAGGTAAACCCACGTCACGCGGGTATAACAGTCAATGAAGGTGACGAACCATCGAAAACCGTTAATTCCGGTTGTAGGACAAGGGCCCCATACGTCCGAATGTATCATGTCAAAAGTAGCTGAACTCCTATTCCCCGAGCTTACATACGAGCTTCTGGTATGTTTTCCCAACTCACAAGCATCACAAAATAACTTCTCTTTATCAGCCCTTTGATATAAGGACGGATACATTCGACTAAGAACTTGAAAAGAGGAATGACTGACACGCTGGTGGTGGAGTAGCAAGTCGGCTTCAACACTGCTACAGAAAGCTTCTGGTGGTGCGGCCGCTACCAAGGATGCCAATGCTTTATCCAGTCCAGTCCTGTCTAAATACCACAGCCCCTTATGCCATGTGCCAGTCCCAAGTCGTCGTCCTGTCCCCTTCTCCTGAAAAGTCACCTTAGGAATGTCAAAGGAAACAGTACAGTTAAGATCAAGTATAATGGCACTAATGGATAAAAGATTGACAGGAAAGGATGGAGCATGTAAGACATTGGTTAGAGTGATGGAAGGGGTGCATGCGACAGTGCCTATACCCACTACAGGTCTGGATGTACCATCAGCGGTCTGAATACTCTCCGACAATGGTAGGTGAGTATATCCCTGAAACGCATCACAGGACCCCGTGACATGGCGAGATGCCCCAGAGTCCATAATCCATCCTGACTGATGGATAGAGGCAAGAGCACGTGCAGAATCATCGGTGCTGGTTTGGGCAAAGCAAGTGAGGTGATCTCCTGAGGATGAAGATGCCCCAGGACAGTCGACCGAACCCAGCTTTGTGCCTCTCAACTTCTCAAGGAACTCCCGCTCAAGCGGGGTTATGGCAGCCAGTTGATTCTCTTCCCCTTCCTCCGCCAGATTTGCTTTGTGTCCGACCCTTCTACCGGCATAGCCTCCTCTACCACCACGCCGGCCTCCACGACCCCGTCCTCGATCAGTAGACTGATTGCGCAAGGGTTTTGGACAAAAGCGGATGTAATGTCCGGAGTCACCATAATTGTGACAAACACCACCCATAGATGGAGGTTGATTGAAGGCAGCAAGGGCAGACTTTTCAACCGCGGCTGGCTCCCTCTGGGAGGAGCCCTTGTTGGGTATCAACTTCAGTCGAGCTTCTTCCTGTGTCATGACAGCTATAGCTTCTTCCAAGGTCGGGAGCGTGGGTTGGGAAAGGAGGATATTCCGTCGCTGCTCAAAGACAGGGTATAGTCCCTTCAGGAATTTCATCATACGCTGCCGGGAAAGATAAGCTAGGAACGTCTAAAAGTAATTTGCGAAGGCTGGTTCGACTTGTGCATCTTCCATCCCAAGAGGATCATAATGATCCAGAGCAGACCAATACTTCTTCAACAGGGCCGCGTACTCAGAGATGGTACGGTCGTCTTGGGCCACCCTATCGAGTTCATCTTGCAGTTGAAAGACTCGCATAGGGTACCGGAGCCGGAGTACATATCTTTGAGAGTCTGCCATATATCAGCAGCAGCCTCCATAGCCTCGACATTGCCCGACACCTGGTCGGTTAAAGAGGCAGTCAACCACCCAGCCACAACGTTGTTGACAATCTCCCACACAGCAAACTCCTTGGTGGAGTGATCGGCTGGCGCCTTGGCTTGGCCAGTGACATAGCCAACCAAGCCACGTCCCTTCAGTGTCCGCATCGCCTGCCGTGACCACTTAAAGTAGTTGGAAGTTCCTTCCAACTTCGTCTCCAGTTTCTCCAACTTCCCCATTTTGTAAGGCGACGGATCCACATCAGTATGGATCACACGTGGGGTTACCTCGGTTAATCTCTTGGATAAGATATCATCAACCAAGGCCTTCATCTCATCGGCCGTCAGTTTGCCACTGATCGAATCCATGGCGTCTTCAACTGTGAACTCAATTCGTCGTCTTCTTCGTCGTCGGAGGCTGCAACTGACCCAACGTCTTTGTCGTCTTAGTCGTCGACGTCGTCTTCTTCAACGCCAGAGACTTTACTAATGCGCTACTAACTTGGCCAGTACCGGCGCGCACATGTAAAGCGAACACGGCCGGACACCAGAGAAGACATGATCAGTCTCTGCAAAGATCCCGATGTGAAAAAGGAATAACAAATAAATTATTTGTTAGTTCCAAACGGCGTAAGCACGGAACAGAGTTGGTACAAATAAAGATTTGACAGTCGTCTCTATTCGAAATACGCATTTTTTTTGTTAAAAGCTAGAGTTAGGGTTTGATGGGGCTGCTAGGTCTAGGGTTAGGGTATCCATGGCAAAAATCTAGGGTTAGGGTTAGGTTATGATGGGGTCGGGGAGGGTCGGGGGGGGTCGGGGGGGGGGTCGGCGGGGGGGGGGTTCTGATCGAGTGGGGGGGGTCGGGAGGGGGGGTCTGCTGTGGTCGACCGGGGGGGGTCGGGGGGGGGGTCGGCCGGGGGGGGGGGTTCTGGTCGGGTGGGGGGGGGTCGGCGGGGAGGGGGGTTCTGGTCGGGTGGGGGGGTCGGAAGGGGGGGTGCTGCTGTGGTCGGGCGCCGGGAGGGGGGGTGGAGGTTCTGGTCGGGTGGGGGGGCGGGTGGGGGGGGAAGGGTTGGGGGTCGGCTAGGGGGGGCTGCTAGAGAGAATTTTTTTTTTTTGTGGAGAGAGAGAGAGAGAGAGTTATGGCTCTGATACCATGTAGAAAATAATGGTTGGATGATTTTATTGATGGACTACTTCACTACTTATAGGGAGTCTAGCTCCTCTACATATAACATATTCCGATGTGGGACTAAAAGTCCCTTATTGATTCTCAACAATATCAAATCTGAGAATTAACATGAAGATTAAAACCAAAATCCTCAACCATGAAAACATCACTCTCCAATGAGATGCCAACTTCAAATTCAACTCTAAAACATACTGTTTTCGAAAGACAGTATCAGTGAAGGTTAAGTTCGAAACCCAATATGAAAACCAACTCGAAATCCCTAGATATCAATTCAAACAACCTAATGAAATGTGAGATTAACATCATAAAACCAATGGTAACTTATATCAAAACATATATCAAATATTCGAAATCACAGTGTATCAGAAAACCCAAATGATCGAACTCCAAAAACCCAAACCAATCTCGAATTCGAACTCGAAACGAATGTGGCAGGGGGACAGTGACATGGACAAGTCACTCTAGTCCTCACGAGTCCCCTCGTGTCCATAGGACTGGACACGAGAAGTCTCAAAACCCAATTCGACTGTGAAACAGTTCACAGCACTAAGTATCGTGCTGATGTGTCACTCGAGCTAGGACACGACACGTTGACCATAGAGCCACGTGCTCGTGTCACAAGGTAGAGGAAACCTAGGTCTAGGGATAGGATACCCTGACACAGGCTCTCGACACACACACACGACACAAGACACGTATCAGAGAAGGAAAACACACTGTTCACTGTGTCAATAAAACCAGTGTGGCTCAAATATCGAGACCGACACAAAACCATATGACTTGGCACTTGGGGATTGACATGTCAGTCATGTCCCCAAGCTACATGCCAAGTGTCGTGTGTCCAAGTGACACGGACACGAAGAAAAGCCACTCGAGGAGCAGGGCACCCGAGCACACCATCGTGCTGCGTGTCCTATCCTATGTGGACACGACACAGTGCAAGAAATTGACTCAGGCCAAAACGAAATCAAAGCCCACATATAGGGCTACAAATTTGTTCAAATAGTTTTTGAAAATAACAATAAAAATCCCATTGTGACATTTCATCGAACACCCTTGAATAAACATTGATACGTAGTCGATACGCATACCTAACCTATTCCAAATCGAACCAAACTTGAGGGACACCTAAGTAAACCCTAAATGGATGCAACTATGGTAAGAAATCAGGATTTGGAAACAATTTGAAGGGTTTTACCTATTGAGAGTGAATCTCAATGAACATCCCCAAAATGAAGATCCTCCCTTCAACTTGAATGCTCCAATGCTCTTCAAAACTTTGATTGCTAGCCACCAACAGTCCACAAACTTGATTTAGAACCCAATGCAAAAGACTAGAATAAAAAAGGAGAAGAAATGAAAAAAATAGGAAGAAATGAGAAAGAGCACAAACCTAGGTCTTGCCAAAAATAGAATGGATGAAAAAAGAGGCAAGTGCTCAACAAGAGATGTTAAATAGGGGCTATGAACACCCTATGGCAGGCCACCTATGAGATTAGGCTAGGGTTCAAGATCCAAAGGCTAGGCTTCTCTCTGCAAGTTAAAATGAATCATCTAATCAAAAGGCCCAACTGGCTCCTTAACCATTTTGCTAATTAGCTTCTAAGTTGAAACTAACTAGAATGGGATTACTAACACTAAGTAACCATGCTAACTAAGTCACTAAGTCATGGTGAGACACTAGGCTAGGTTGCACTAGGGCTATACTATCAAAAGGCCAAAAATCACAATACCAATATAATAATTAGTATTAAAATAATTAAAAATCACCATATATCATAAATCATATTATTAAATAACAAAGTTTTACAAAAGTTCAAAATTACTCTCATTTCAAAAAAGTGGGTGTTACATGTTTCGTCATGGGTTTCCTGATGGGTGAAAATGGCTGCTTATGATTTCATGAGTCATCATGATCCAATTTTTAGTTCTTTTCTACTTGGTGTCAGTTCTTAGACAGTTCTTAGACAATGCTAGACTATCTCCATAGTCGCCGGCCTCTCCAGCTGTCGTCGGCCTCTTAAGTCGATCGACGGTATTTCTCCAGGTTGGACTTTCCCCCATCTATCCCTTTATAGAATAAAGAGAAATCTAGGGTTTTTCTCTTTAGTATTGCTTAAGTAGAACCCACAATGTTCATGGAATGGTGATAATGCCCTGACACTGCCATGGTGATGAATAATTTCCATACCAGTGTCATATGTTTGGAATGGTATGATACCATGATCATCTACTATTATTCTTCCATAATTAGTTTCTTATTTGATCTACTTCGTTGAAGATCTATGTGATTATCTTCTTAATCTTTTCTTTCTAGTGTCCCTAGAATTTAGGTCCTTTGTTATATTAGATTATTTTCTTAATCAACATTGGGATTGCCAAGTTTTTGGTGAAGGATACTAGAAATTGAAAAGTCAGTTCCCTATTTTTGGTCAATGGGGATAGAGTTTTATTATGTGAACCTTCTGTTACTAAGTAACTTATGTTTATTTGAAGTTCTGTTCATCAGGAATGTAGGAACAAGTGGTCTTTGTTGGAAAATTTTCAGCTTGAATTCTGTTGATCTTTCAAGCTCTACCAATTATGCAATAGTTTTAGTTAGAGGAAGCATGAAAAATGTTGCTACCTCATCTGATTATTAATTTGGATTTGTTTGGCAATCCTATGTTGCACAAACACGGATTCGACGTAACACATTTCAGACATAGCGACAATTGGCACCTATTTTGGTGTCATAATATAATATGTAGTGTCCATGGTGCGTACTATAACATAGGTCTGACACGACACAAACACAACATAAAGTTTAATTTGGCGTGTCCGTGCTTCTTTGGATTAGAATTAAGAACTTACCAAAAACAGATGCAAACCTTGTGTTAGAGAAGATATATTGTATTTCACAGATACAAACAACGCGTAGTTATATATTTCTGGCTATAGAGAATTTCCTTGTAGCTTTTGATACGGTATGGGTATGGACCCTACTGGTGGGTATTTGCAAGTAAAGCTACATTATATTTTGGTTTAGGACTGTTCTTGGGTTAGCTTATATCTTCTCGTGCATGTGTTTGCTCTTGGTTTCTTTCCTTCTATTGTAGAAAAAAGAAGAAGAGTAAAATGTGTTTTTTGTGAGTTTCTTGTTTTCTGTCAAGTGTTCATAGATAGTATTCTCAAGTAACATGACATTTTATTTGACGTGCCTAGTTATGACACATTGTAGTTGCATATCTGCTCAAATATTTTTTGTGCTTTAGGTATTTTTTACTCCAGAGGGAAAGGGATGGGGAAGTCCATACCTTGGATAAACTGCCAAAGGGTTTTTTTGTATGCGAGTATGTCGGGAGGTGGTAACAAATACAGAGTTATACAGTCGAATAGTACAGAGTACTGGCAATGCAAAGCATACGTACCCGGTACTTCTAGATGCTGACTGGGGCTCTGAAGGGGTTCTAAAAGATGAGGAGGCACTTTGTCTGGATGCAACATTTTATGGAAATGTTGCAAGGTTTGTTAATTATAGGTAATATTTGTACATAAAAATGATGCAGCCGTGAAGGTAATATTTGTACCTCGAGCATTAATTAGTGTATTCAATACATCAACACTTTATATTTATCATGTGATTTCTTAGGTTCATCTACTTTAAGCCAATACAATATTGCATTTTATGCACTCAATATAGTATGAAATTCCTCCTTGATTCTATATGGTTTTGGTGTACGTCAACACTTTATAAGACATGTCTTGCTCAAAGGGAGATGGAATGAAAAAGTCAAACATAGACGTGTGTCAAGGTAAGTTTCTATTTAGGTTTCTTTAGCAGAAAATGTGGTAAGTTGGTTGTTGAGATTGTTCTATATTAATGTAGTATTGTTTGTATTGGGATAACATGATATGCTAGTTGATTTCATGTTTATTTTTTTAGTTTGCTAGGATAAAGGATTACTCTGTCAGAGAAATTGATGAACGAGACGAGAGCTGGCCAAATTTATTCCGGATATTATAAATGAAGACCGTATGTAAAAAAATGACGCATTATAAATTTTTTGAAGTATTGTAAATTTATGTTGTGAACGTTTGAGACTGAAATAATATTGTATAGTTCAATGTTGGCATTTAGAATAATTATGAAATGAAAAAAAATTGTTGGTGTTAAGTGTTTATCTTTCTTCTTCTTTATATTGTACACAAAATACAAATTATGGAATACGGATGAAAAAATTGGAGCTGTAAAAATAACGGAATTTAATGACGAATAAAAGTCATCTTTTGTAAATAAAGATGATGCATAAAAGTCATCTTTTACAAATAACGATGACGCATAAAAGTCATCTTTTACAAATAAAGATGACGCATAAAAGTCATCTTTTGTAAATAACGATGACGCATAAAAGTCATCTTGTACAAATAAAGATGACGTGCATTAAGCTGTCATAGATTTCTTATGATAAATGTAATTTTTTTTAAATAAAGATGATGTATAGAAGTCATCTTTTGTACATAAAAATGATGCATTAAAGTCATCTTTTGTAAATAAAGATGATGCATAAAAGTTATCTTTTCTAAATAAAGAAGACGTTTGAAAGTCATTTTTTATAAATAAAAATGACATGTGTTTACTTGTCATTGATTTTTCACGATAAAAGTCATCTAATATAAATAAATATTACACACAGAAGTCATCTTTTCTAAATAAATATGACACATAAAAGTCATCTTTTATAAATAAAGATGACGTGTGTTGATCTGTCATTGATTTCTAATGATAAAGATGACCCCTTCATAGATAACGGCCAAACAAATGTCATCAATTAACATATTTAGCCGTCATTGTTATCTATTTTTGTAGTAGTGTTAGGCCAGAACTTAGCTGAAGCAAAGGTTTAAACTTGTGATGTGACTACTTATTATATTGCAAGTATGTAAGAAGGCCTGTTTCATTTGTGGGTCCATTCTCTTAGGTATTTTCTTATGTTGATGCGGAGGGACAACGGAGACAACCTAGACAGGATGAGCGTTCGGTTTATTCGATTTCAATCCAATCGAAATAGTCAAAACCGAATAAACAGAAATTCTAAAAATCCAAAACGAAACCGAATCGAAATTAGCCAAAACCAAAATCGAACCGAACCGAATAATCAATTCGGCTTATTTGGTTTATTCGGTTGGAACATTTCTATTGTTTAGTGCGTCGGGCCCAAGTTGGAATCGTGATTAAATTATATTAAAAATTGTAATTTTTATGCACACATTTGTTGTATTTCAAAGATACGTAAAAATTGGACTAGTTGTTAAATTATCAAAGCAAATAATTATTATTTTTAATATATATATATATATATATATATATATATATATATATATATATATAGTTTAGTGCGTCGGGTCCAAAGTTGGGATTGTGATTAAATTATATTAAAAATTGTAATTTTTATGCACACATTTGTTGTATTTCAAAGATACGTAAAAATTGGACTAGTTGTTAAATTATCAAAACAAAGAATTATTGTTTTCAATAGATACGTAAAAATTGGACTAGTTGTTAAATTATCAAAACAAAGAATTATTGTTTTCAATATATATATATATATATATATATATATATATATATATATATATATATATATATATATATATATATATATATATAATCATAAAATATGTATAAAATTTACATAATTGCATGAGTCTTGTTCGATTTTGGATGGAGACCGAACCGAATTAATTTTTTTAAACCGATTCGAATCTCTTACTCGGTTCGGTTAGATTGGACTTTCGGTCTAAACCCGAACAATGGTCACCCCTATGCATCGTAGGAAGAGGAGTCGAGCTGCGGTATAACCCGAATCGCTGTGATCCTCAAGTCCGTGCATTTGTACCGTACCGATTCCGTTGTATCTGCTGTTAACGGTATGCGTGTGCCGCAGAGGTGATGTAGATGCTCGTGGTCGGGGTCGTCGTTGTATTATTGTACGGGTTGCGTGCACAGTGTACGTGGTCTCGTGGAACCACTTCCATACCGGGGACGTCGACCTCCATTTTGGGCGGTTGGTCCATTGTATCTCACACTCGCCTGAGCGGTTTGGCTGGACGCATCATCCGGCCATTGTCTGCATGGATATGGACGCGTACGTAATGGCAAAATTATATTTTGGTTTCACTTTGAGCAGCATCAGAAAACATATGTGACTTCACTGAGTACCATACCATGTTCTTTGTTGCTCTCATCTACATGTTAGTCCCGGGGCTTGATCAAAGATGGTAGACTCGATGTCGAGATCAGAGGTTCAATAAACGTTCACCTTCTGATTATTCTCGAGATCCAAGAGAAACACTATAATATAAATCTGATTACAAAAGCAACAATAATCAGAAAGGAAATCTCACGTTCTTCCTCGCAATCGTAGTTGCTGACGGATAGAACTGAGTTCAGAAAATAAATCTTACGTTCTTCCTTGCAATCGCAGTTGCAGACGGACATAACTGAGTTACAACTCAAATGAAGGAGAAGAAAGAAGAAAGAAAAGAGGAAAGGTTCTTGCTGGGGTGATTAAGATCACCGTTGCTCAAAGCAAGATTCGCTCCAACACGATCTGCTCCCAAGAACCAGCAAGTTCACGAAGAACTTCTGGAACGCTCGTAAGTCAATATCTAAGACTTGAACGGGCTTCCTGGACTTTACAGGCTCCCTTAACTCCCTTCTTGGTGCATCTTTCAAAGGAGGCCAAGGGGCTTTATTTATAGAGTGGAGTTGAGACTTCACCTCTTCTCCTATCCGATGTGGGACTAAAATACCAATACTCAAAAATAGAGTTTGATATTTTAGATCATCCCACAATCAGCATAGAAGTGTGCCAGTCCACGCCTACCCCCCGAACACTCCCGTGCATGCACGAGACATCCTGGAGTCCGTGTCCGAGTCCGAGTCAGCACAACAAAAATCAACTTGCATCCTTGTTGGGTTTAATCCTTTTTCCTTCTAGAAAAATACTCCCACATGGCACAAACTTGTGTCCCACTACACCTCATGTGCACACCTCAACACAAGCAATGCATTATATTGAGATACTCACTATTTGGTGTAGCCGATGTGGGACTATCTTTTCTAGTCCAAAGGCAAAAACACCAACAATCCTCCACATATCTTAATATATGGGTTAAGCGGTCCCCACAGTGACTGTCCATCATGCATTAGAAGAGATGTCGCTACGACTTGAATCTTCTCGCATAAGTTAAATAACAACATGATACAAGAATGGACTAAGCCTTGAATTCTGCACCATAACTGTGTCACGACCCGCACCCACTGTGAGGGTACGACCACGTAACAACACCCAGCCTACGCCGCAGTATCGGCGGTAGAACGCTGTCCTAGGTTACTATCTAACCAACAACTCACGCAATATATAATGTACTCATAATGATCCACTTCGAACGGAGGACAAGTATAAGATATTGTAACCCAATCATAGTCTAAGCACGATAAGATAATCACAGAAGAATTAACTAAAAATAGAAAGATAACTACTAAAATAATAACAACTCTCAACAATCTCAAATACTACACAAGTCTCAAATCATCTACAATAAGTTTAACATGAAAAATATATGCTAGTCTACTAAACTAAATCCCGATCACTCCTGAGTGTCGGGGCCAAAGGTAGCCATCCCGTCTCCGGGTCCATAATATGTAGGGCAAGTGTCCTCATGGCAGTCATCTGTAAATTTTTTAACAGGTCCAGTCAGGACAGGAATGAGTACAACTCATCAAGAAATCCCAAGAAAATGGCAGAGAACTATAAAGCAGTTATAGACAGTTATATTGATGAATCATGGCAGTTTTATACAGGTAGTGATGTAGAGAACAGTTAAGGTACAAGGAAAGTAAGTAGCTAAACAAGAAGAAAAACATGGCAATGAAGACTGTAAAGTATAATCTAGCTGAACTAGAGTAACATGATATAAGTCCAGATAGTATAATAAGAGTCATATGTGAGTCCAGATAATGTAAATCCAATACCAGATGATTCCAGTACAAGACGAGTCCAGTATATGGTGAGTCCAGTCAGTGATCAAAGATTCCAGGGTGCGTCCAGTCTATACTCTAACAGTGTATTTTAAAATATCGGAATCGACATGTGAACGGCTGTAGGTAATACGGCACACCGCACACTCGGCCAAGTGTGGGATGGCTATCATTCCAGTATAATTCCAAGAGAGTGGTTCTAGTATTTGGGTATGTTCACATGCCTATTCCAATATTTCTCCGCCCAGCAAGTACAAGTGAATCCATAACCCGACACGAAAATAGGTATAAGTCCAGCCAGTACACAAATGATTCCAGTAAATAATTCCAGGGTGATTCCAGTAGGTGGTTCCAGAAATAGAGGCCAGACATGAATAAGTGAGTGTCGCATGAAATGGATCCAGTAATATAAAATCGTGTTCGTAATAGAGAATCAAATAGAACTAGCTACAATTAAAGTACAGTAAACGACAAGTTAATGGAAGAACTATCAGAGAACGTACTCGCCTGCTACTCTGAAAAGAGTAGTATAATAACAGATGTCTGCACCGGAGTCACAATGTCCTAAACAGAGTAATATGGTTTATAATATGTTTAAGATAATGTAAATGAATGATACAATGCAAACTATATGATTTCTAGGTCAATCTAGGTCAAAGTCAACTCTAAGTCAAACCTGGTCAACGGTCTAGGTCAAACTAGGTCCAAGTCAAACTTGGTCAACTCTGGGTCAACCTCTAGTCAAACTAGGTCTAGGCCAGTCAACTCAAGTCTAAACAACCACCCATAGGTCACTCTAACACTAGGCTATATACCAACTAGATACAATATATAAATATATACATTCATTTTTACATACATGCTTACATTCATCCATTTCTAGATACTTACATATTTAGCATACTAGCATACATATCTACTTGCATTTCATTACATTAATATTATATCACACATATACCCACATAATTATATAGACAAAATATATATATATATATATATATATATATATATATATATATATATATATATATATATATATATATATATAAATATAATATATATATATATATATAAATATATATATATATATATATATATATATATATATATATATATATATATATATATATATATATATATATATATATATATATATATATAGGCTATTAACATATGTGTGCATATAGGGAGAGCCATGTGTGTAGGTGTAGTGAAATGAACATGAGTGTGTCTATGTATATTCAGGATTAGGCCTAGGGTGTGTGTGTATCATGAAAACAAGAGTGTGTGTGTTTATTAGGGACGAACTTAGTGTGAATTAGGAAACTGAAATCAAGGCTATGTGTGTAATAGTATAGGTGAGTGTCGTGACAGCTAGCTACTAGGGTGTGTTGTGTCAATGGTGTACAGGGCTATGTTGTGTCAAGGTGATGATAGGATAGTGTTCAGTGCACAGTTTTCAGGATTTATATGGGTGTGTGTGTTGAATGATAGTGTGTCAAGTGTCTCGGATTTCAGATTTGGATGTGCAAAACAGTGAAACAAGGCAATGGCAGCCCATCCCATTCCACATTCAAAAATCCAAACAATGACCAATCGAAACCCCATCTCACATGAATCCATCTTAACTATAAACAATACATGTGTACATGAATCTAACATGTAAATTTGAACACCAAAAAAATCAGTAAAAATAGGGAATAATCTCAGGTTACTAGGTGCTATGCAATTCAGTAATTTAACATGCCAATGACAGTTTTTAACATAAGGCCAACTGTTAATCCTAATGTCCCATTCACCAATCCAATCCCTTGTCATTAACCTAATCTAACATGGCAAAATTAACATTTGAAAATCAGTTTTAAGAAGGGAAGAAGTTCAGGAATTCAAAGAAAACCAAATATATCAGACTAACAGTTTACACATTCATGTAAATCCCTATTCGAAACAGTTCTCAAACACTATCATAACTTAAGAACAATTTACGAATTAGTATAATCTCAGACATGGCAGTTAAATCATGGGAAAGGGTTTGAAAACACATTTAGTTTCAGGAATTAAATCCAGAGTTCTAATCAGTGAAGAAAAAAAGAAAGAAAGTATCAGTCACAGTTTCACATACACCATTCAACAACCAAAATCCAAATCGAATCTAAAACCTAACACAAATCAGTAAACAATCTTTGTAATAGTCTAATACATATGTATGAATCAATTTTAGCAAGTTAACATCGGTTTAAAACAGTTTAACAGGGAATAAATTCTCAAAAATTCCAAAACTGGAACTCGTATCAGTGGTTTAGGGGAAATTGATAATTCAAAACTGAAATCGTGCTAAAAATACAAACTAGTGCTTGGTAAATGATCTAGCACATGTGTACGTGTCACAGGGGGTGTTTGTGTCCAACCAAGTGGACACAAACGTGTCCAAACAACCACACATACACAGACACGAAACTGGGTACCGGCAGTGTCGTGTACGCGTGCACATCACTCGTGGACACGACACAGTGCACCACGTGTCACGTGCACCTACCTATGTGTTCGCCTAGGGTAGGGCTAGGTCCTAGGGTGCCTGAAACGTGTCCACATCATGTGTCATGTCAGATTTTAAGTCGTGTCAGTGAAGGTTTTACTCGCGTGTGCAGTGTACACGCGCGACCAGTGCGACCAGTGCGACCAGTGCGAGGAGGATAACTACTCGCACACTTCACCAAATGGCCCATCTTTTGGGAGGATGATGTCAATCTATGCCTCATCATCCTCGCCAAAAATGGCGTGTCAACGTGTCCGACACAGTAAGATATCCAGCCCGTGATGCAGGACAGTGCACGCGTGTCATGCACGCGTATCCAACACCAAATACCGACACAAAACGACACAGAAATACCTAACATCCTTGACTAAAATTAATGTACATATTTAGATCTATAAATTCATGTAATTAGATTTACAAAAATCAAAAATAAATTCCTAAGTGACATTTCATCGAACACCTATACGTACACTATGACACGTGCCCGATACGGACACCAAACGGACACGAAATTGGCTCAAACTTCAGGGACAGCTAGGGGACTCCTAGATCTAGCCCTAAATGCAAAGAAAATGAAATATTAATACAATTTAAGGAATTTTACCTATAGGTGCAAATAGCATGATAAAGCTCCAAATGGGGGATTCCTCCTTGATAGCCAATGCTCCCAAATTGTTCCAAGGCTGGGATTAATCTCCATACACAGGAAATAGAAGGGTATTAGGATCTAATGCAAGAAACTAGAGTGGAAAAGGATTTAAAATGGAGAATCTATGGAATGGGGAAGAATAGATAAACCTTTCTTTTTCCTATGTGCTCATTTAATACAAAAGAGGCAAGAACTAATTAGGAGATTATTTATAGGGAAGGGAATGACCTAGTAGCTGGTCATAAAGGAAAGAATTAGGGTTAGGGTTTCACTAATGGGCTATGGGCCAAGTTGCACTAGCTAACTGGCTCAAGTCCTTAGCCTTTGGTCCAATGCAAAAATCTTCCTATTCTCTTCACGAAACTTAGCCAACTTAAGTCAACCAAGACCAACTTGAGTTAGATTAGGGTCCATACCATGTTAACTAAGTCACCAAAGTCAAGGTCAAAATCTAGGACAGTCTCTTAAGTCACAGCTAGTCAAAAGTCAAATTAACAATCACCAATGTAATAATTCATAAAATAATTCAAGGAAGCCAAATGACCAAAATACCCTCATGCTCAAAAGTAGAAATAAGTTATCCTAATGACATGGTCAGGCTCTAGGTCAGACAGTCTCTCAGGTTACACTAGCAAGGCTTCAAAATCACAAGCCATGACTTAAAACAGTTTTAAATTGATTAAAAATCACCAAAATCATAATATGAGTTAAATACAAATAAATAATAATTATAAATACAAAATTTCAAAATAACCCTCATCTGGAAAACTGAGTATTACAATCCTACCCCCCTTAGTAAAATTTTGTCCTCGAAATTAAGATGATCGCACCCTTCCTAGGTTGAACCCCCAATCAATCAAAGTCGAAGCAACACAATCCTACTGGTCATGATTCCACAGTCTCGAACAGGGTAGCTACACTATCTAGCAATCACAAGCAATATCCTGGCAGGTACTAAGGAAAATCACATAACAGGATGGAAGGAAGAACATGGAAGACATACCTGCTAACCCGTCACCCGTAGCGTCGGTATACTCGACTGTCAGCACAAAAGCCCTGCCCCTCTGGGGTGTATCCCTCTGATGGTGCGGGGCACGGTGCTGCGCTACAGGTAGCCTAGCTTCCTCTATCTAATCCATGACACTCAAGTAATATCTATCATGATATTCCACTCAATTATACTGTGGCACAATCTATATGGTATCTATTCTGCAATCTGATAATCATACCTGTCTATCCAGAACCATGTTACCAGAATCCTCGTCACACCAGTAAGTATGGCTGCGATAATCCATAGAGTCCAAAACTAATATACATACATCTAGAATCATGGTATTTAAAATTTTTGCATTGCCGCTAGCTTGGCTGCGAAAACTTTAAATTCCCACACCCGAGAAATATATCCAAAATTAGACTCTATCTCAACGCCCAACCAGCTGATATGGCTGTAGAAGACTCTAGATTCTATGACTGAGGCAACCTAGCCCATAATGTTATCTTGGTAGAAAATTAAGTCAATAATGAATACCAAGACTCAAATTCAACAATGAATCAGGGAAGATAGACAGATACTGTCAGAATCGTATTTCGAGATAGTTTATAATGAGATTCTCAAGGGTCGTCCCAGGAATCGTCTCAAGTAGTCCTAACTGTGATTGAGTACCTCTCCATTAAACCCTTTCTCTTAATCCTATTGTAGGCTCGTAGCAGTACAACTAAGTCGTCGTACTACCGCGATATCATACTAATACGACTCTCGACCTGCATGGGCCACCACTAAAAACGTGTCACGACCCTCACCCACTGTGAGGGTACGAACACGTAACAATGCCCAGCCTACGCCACAGTATCTGTGGTAGAACGCTGTCCTAGGTTACTATCTAACCAACAACTCATACAATATATAATGTACTCATCATGATCAACTCCGAACGGAGGACTAGTATAAGATATTGTAACCCAATCACAGTCTAAGCATGATAAGATAATCACAAAAGAATTAACTAAGAATAGAAAGACAACTACTAAAATAATAACAACTCTCAACAATCTCAAATACTACACAAGTCTCAAATCATCTACAACAAGTTTAACATGAAAAACATATGCTAGTCTACTAAACTAAATCCCGATCACTCCTGAGTGTCGGGGCCAAAGGTAGCCATCCCGTCTCCGGGTCTATAATATGTAGGGCAAGTGTCCTCAGGGCAGTCATCTGTAAAATTTTCAACAGGTCCAGTCAGGACAGGAACGAGAACAACTCATCAAGAAATTCTAAGTAAATGACAGAGAACTATAAAGTAGTTATAGACAGTTATTGTATGTCCTAAAAATCAAGTTGTACCCATCAAAAAAGCAATGAAAATCAAATTGTGCACCCTTCAAATGAACTGCACAGGAGACAGACTGCGTAACAAATCAACTGCGCGAGGCCGAACAGCGCTAACATCCAGGCGTGCTATGCTGACGTGGCAACGTTATCATTACCTGACAAAAATCCGATCTTCTGACAGCTGACAGCCCGATAAACGAGGAGTCCTTTCATTTCTTGTGCAGTACAGCGCTCGAGGACAGCTGTACAGCCAGCACAATCTGCCAGCCCAACCGAACCGCAGTCGGCTAGATCCTCTTCAGCACAGTTCGATCCCAGCGCAGTCTGAAGCTAGCACAGTTCAAGTAGCACAATCCATCAAGATAACTGACATTTTATACGTGGCCTACATGCCATCAATTGCTCACCATGTGGCAACCGTCTGTACACGACCATGCATATTTCAATCAAACAATGCCATGCGTCTAATACAGTTGAGCCACGATCGAGTAACTGCCAACGCAGTTCGCTATTTGTGCAATCCAATACCTGCACAATCCAGCCTGTACAATCTAGCCTGCACAATCCAGAAATAACTACTAATTAGTTATTTTCCAGAACTCTATAAACAGATTTTCAAGTCCTTCATTATCAAGATCAGATCATTCAAGATCATCAGAGAGATCAGGAGTTCTTGCCCAAGTGCTGCTGTATTCTTCAGAGGCTATCGTCTTCAAAGTTTACATCGTCCAAGGGATAAAACGATCGTCTTCAGATCGAATTCCGATAGTTGTACTTTCCCAGAATTTAATTGTAATCTTCTTACAAAGTTTGTGAAATAAAAAGAACTTTTTGTTTTTGCAAACAAAATGGCGACTCTGCTGGGGACGACTTTCTCCTCCGATGAGGAAGCGACAACTCAATATGACGTTGCATCTATCGGAAAGACGCAGAAGACGCTGGTTGTGAAGGTCAACCAGACTGCCTACGAGGCGATGATCAACTCCGGGGCTACTCGTCGCTCTGCAACCTCTGCCAAGAGCAAGGTTCGTTCAGTGTGGACTCCAAAGTCCTCTGCACAGTCCTCTACGCAATCATCTGCGCAACCTGCTGCCTCTGCTGCTAAGGAGCCACTGGCCACTTCTGCTCCTGCACAAAACACCATCCATGCTACCAAAGCACAAGCCAGAGCTCCTGCGTAGTGTACTGCTCCTCTTTCTGCCGCACAAGCCACTTCCTATGCTGCTATGGCAAAGTCCAAGACTCCTCTCCCCTAGCGCAGTTGGTGACCTCCTTCCCTCCTGCGCAATCCACTGAAGCCAGAACTCCTGCTGCACAAACTACAGTTTTTGTGGCCAAAAGGCCATCTGTCAAAGCTCCCTAGGCGCAATCAACCCTAGCGCAAGCTGTTCCAGCGCAATCTAAAAGGGATAGCCTTTTGGCTAATCTCCTTTCTTCTCACAGCAAGGGGAAAGACTTAGCTTCTCTTTCCAAGCACCCTGTTGCTCTAGCGCGATCCACTGGGGGTAATCTGTTGACTATTCCTCCTCCTCCTCAGAATAAAAGAAAAGGCCCGTTGGTCTTCTCTCAAACTTCTTCGTTCCACGACTTGGAAGACAACAGAGGGAAACGCTCTTTAGTCAACCCTTCTTCATAAAACAAGGGAAAAGGTCCTTTGGTATTTTCTCAGTCTTCTCCGATTTTTTTCGTAGAAGATCAATCTGAACGTGCCTCGGCACCAATCAGTACAAGAACTCTCTCAAACAAGAGTTGTTCTCTTCTTGCCACAGGGAAATGTACTGATCAAAGAGGTATTCTGCCTACTCCAGTAGCGAAACTCTAAGATCTCCCAACTCTCCGGATATCCCGCTCACAACAAGAAAAATTACTAGTATCTCAGACAGAAACCCTTGGGAGTGAGTTTGCTGATCTACGAGATTATCTCAATAGACCTTGGTCTATATTAACTTCGGCGAAACACAAGCAGTCAATGCCGAAGATGAACCTGCATCAGAGGCAAACTTCCAGGATGAAAAATCCTGATACCTATGCTAATGAAGTGAGTACTTCCTTGTATACTCACGGGACAAAACATCTGAAGAACTGGAACCATGTTCCGAATGTGGTCAAAGAACATATCCCTTAAACTTCTTCTCGTTTCGTCTTTGTTCCTGATCTCCAAGAGCACCTCAAGCAAAAGCGGGACAATATCTCGATACCTCCAGTTCAACCACTTGAACACCATTGTAATCACAAGGTTGTCATCCAGTGCTGTTGCCAGACAACAAAACGATCTGTCTTCGATCGTCTGAATTTTGCAACTTCTGAACCTATGTCAGAAGATGAAGACGAAGTGTTGTATGCTTCCGTCAACATGGCTTCTCAAGACACTGGGGGTAGAAAGTGCTCCAAATACGACAGGCCCCGTAAGCCTAGTCAACAATATCTAGATTTACTCCAAGAATCTTCTGAAGGAGTATTTCAACACACCAGATCCCGAAGCGGAGACACAATCGGTCAAAGGAATCTTCTCCAAGGTCCTTCTGGTTATCTTCTTACTTCTCATTCAGGAGATGATTCCTTTTCTGATTATGATGCATACAGCGAAAGTTCTGAACAGACAGTGTCTTCTACTGTACCTAAAGAAGTAACAGTATACGTTGTCACTGAAGACCCAGATACTTCCAGTTCAGCAAATCAAAAACAACGAATAGCTGCACTGGAGGATAAGCTGAAGACCAAGGCTGAAATGGTTGCAAGTATGTATTCTATCATCATGGCCCAACATACAGTACCACCGACTGCACCTGCTGCAAATCCAGAAATTATAGCATCGTCGGTGCCTGTCAATACAGGGCTGGGGGTAGTATCTCCTCAAATACCCCTGTACAAATTCAACCTACACCCAGTCAGTCAGGAGCCGGGGGTAGTACTTATCACGCTGTTCCTCCCCCTAACACTATAATTCAGCCTACTCCTTCTTCATTATCGGAAGATGCTAATGAAGCTGTCAAACTCTTGCGCACTCAGTTCGAGGCCTTTAAAGAGAAGGATAATTTACAGAGATTGGGTATCAAACAACCCTATCCGGTTGAATGGAAGGAAGTCCCATTCCCTCTAAAGTACAAGATTCCTACAATTTTGCTGTTTGACGGCAGCACTTCTTCGAGTCAGTTCATTAACCACTTTGAGGTAATGACTGTTCAACTTCAGCCAAATGATGCTCTTCTTACCAGGGTATTCGTCGGCTGTTTAGCCGGTGTAGCATACAATTGGTATAGAAGCTTGCCTGATGGCTGTATCACTTCTTTCTCGGGTCTTAAACAAATCTCCTTGGAACGATTCTATGAGGGAATCAACGACATGACCATGTCAGCCCTCAACAAGATCAAACAAAGACATAATGAAACCGCTGAGAGTTTTATTGAAAGATTCCGCCGAAAAGCATTAAAGATGCCTCCTGGAACTCCTGCTGCTGTTACTATAGATACCTGTAAGGAAAATCTTTTGCATATTATCAGCATGTGGACGGGGTCAACTCAATTTCAAGACTGGCCATCATTCATTGTCAATGCTAAAACAGCTGAAGTTAGCGCTGACAAGTTCAAGCAGTTGGGGGTACATATGTCTAACCCTGACCGCGATGAATACCCTACATCTAGTAGCGGTAATTGCCAGAATAACCGTAAGGGAAAAGGGACTTTGAACATCAATTTGAAGAGCAACGAATCTTTGGCTGTCAATGTGGCTCCACCTATGTCTACTTCTACTCCTTCTGCCCCTCCACCAAGAGAACCTCGTCCGAAAATAGAGTACTCCTTTGACGAGAATGACACCGTGAGCATCTTTGATTGCTTGATCAAAAGTAATAAGCTCCAACTCCCAGACCCGAAGAAGCTCGACGAGGTCGGTAAGACTGATCATCCCAAATATTGTGTTAATCACAGGTTCATTGGGCATCCCACTCGAGCATGTTACGTGCTCAAAGGCAAAATTCAAGAGCTAGTCAACGCGGGTGTTGTCACTCTTCAACAAGATGAGAAGACTGTTACCGCGAACATGGTCTCAGTACAGTTCGGTAACTTTCCTCTACAGATGGTACAGCATGGTGTCATCCCTATCCCCAAGGCCACTCTCGAGATCGAGAATCTCCCTCCTCCACGAAGTGAAGGTCTCGTCCTCTTATTCCTTGATAATGGCGAGATTATGTGGATCCACCCGGACCTTGTTGCTGACTTCGAAGCTCCTTATAAATAAAAAGACCACTCCAAGAGTAGAACAAAGATCTGCAATATGGTGTCTTTTGACCCCATATTTGAAGAGGAAATCCTACTGGGCACCAGGTCAGGGAAAGCCTACCTACGGGAAGTTCCTGAAAATCAAGAAAACCCTGCTTCTTCTTCTGAGTCTGCTCCAGTACAACCTGTCTCTGCTGAGGACATCCCTTCTGCATCCTCACCGGTTGTAGAACCTACTCCTCCCAAGCCGACGGTAGCCGACAAAGGTAAACAACAAATCCGCTTCGACAAACCTTTGAAGAAGTCATCTCCTTCTGGACTTGAGAAGCCATACAACTTTGATATTTTGGCCCAACTAGCTAATACACCGGCCAGGCTGTCAATCTTCGAGCTCTTGCGCCTCTCCAAAGAGACTCGAAAAACTCTGAGTGAAGCTCTAATGCTGGCAGAAACCTGTCTAACCCTTCTAAAGAAGCCGAAAGCAGAGCCTATCTCTTGCCTCCATTGTCACAGTGTGTTGGAGTTAATTCCAAACATTACCTTCACACATGATGATATGCTGATGGAAGACAATAGGCATGACCGTCCTCTATACTATACAGGATATGTCGACTCGATGAAAGTCGATTGTATTCTGATAGATCCAGGGTCAGCACTCAGCATCATGCCAAAGACAATGCTGGATGCACTGAAGATCCCAGTACATAGTCTTTCTGGTACAATCACCACCATATTGGGGTTTAATTAGGGAAGAAGTGAGCCTCTGGGCAAGATTCGCCTAAAACTCCAAATAGGCAATCTTCGCACAAAGGTGACCTTCTACATTATAGACAACCATGGTTGCTCTTACAATGCTCTTTTGGGGAGACCATTCTTGCACGAACACAACATTGTTCCTTCAACTCTCCATCAATGTTTCAAATACGTTGATGATAATGGAGAAGTTCAAAAAGAGGTTGCGGATCTCTATCCTTTCAAAGGCGTCGAAGAATATTGTAACGATGCTCGCATGTATAAGGATGAGTTCATGAAGGTAGTACTGGCTCTGGACACTGAAGAAGAACAAGAATCAGTACCCAATGATACCCTCATCATACCTGTTAAAGGGCGTATTTCTCATCCTCAATCCTCTAAACCATTGGCTATTCAGTTGCCAGTCCGGAAGCAATCAACCGATGGTGGTCAAGAGAGATCTCTACTCTTCTGAGCCGCTTGTTATCGACCTCCGTCGTAACATGGATCAAAGGGAGCTCACCTCTTCTGAGCCGCTTGTTATCGACCTCCGTCGTAACAAGTCCAATCCTCCTCCACGTTCTTCTTTTCTCCCTCTTGTAATCAATCTAACCAAGCCTGCTAAGGCTAAAGGTCCTGTTGTAAATATAGATGTACAAATCAATGAAAAAGTATCTCCTTTCCAGTATACTGATGTCATTTATCATGCTAAGTGCTATTTGGATATGTTAAATAGCTTTCAGTCATTTACAATGGGAGTTGTACAGTCTTTTCAGACAGAGGTCTTACTCGAACATCCAGATGATTCATACTTTGTTGTCCCTTCTCGAAAGAGAAGCGAGAGTCCAATACTTTTTAGTAAAGGACCAGAACAAAAACTAAGCTATACGGATGATAGCAAAAATAACGATATGGAACGTCTCCAACTTCGTCGTTATAGTCAACAATCAAAAGACATCATCTGAAAGATGGGTTATGACTTTAAGAATGGCCTCAACTACGGTAAGGGTAGAAGAACTCCTATCCGTACGGTTGTTCCGAAAGGAAAATCAGAGATGTACTACAGCAGGACAAAAAGAGGTCTTGGATATGCTTCACCTCCAGTCTTATCTCCAGCAGTCTCCGAGTCTGATAGTGAGGAGCGCTCTAACTCTTCTGATTCCAGATCATGGGACTCTGACACTAGCATTGTTCAGGTTCATCGGCTGATCGTATCTTCTAACATGGTCTCTGCCGAACTTCCAGAAGACTATGACAAAGATATCGAAGAAAGTCCTGAAACAGATCCTTGGGATCAACGAATGGATACCCAATGGGAACTCCGATTCGAACAACGGGAACCTCCTACCGAAGATCAATTGGTTCAAATTGACGTAGGAGAAAGCGGGTCGCCTCGTCCAATATTCATCAGCAAGAACCTTCCAGAGGCAGATAAACAAGAATTAATTCTTCTTATTCGAGAATATATTAATATCTTTGCTTGGAGTTATGAAGACATGCCAGGTTTAGATCCCAAAATTGCTACTCACAAATTGAATATCTTGCCTAATGCAAAGCCAGTCAAACAACATCAAAGGCGATTCAAGCCAGAAATGATGGACGCTATTGATGATGAAGTCAAAAAGCTTATAGCTTATGGCTTTATTCAAGAAGAACAACATCCAGATTGGGTAGCCAATGTTGTCCCAGTCTTGAAGAAAACTGATAAAGTTCGTGTTTGCATCGACTTCCGAGATCTTAATGAAGCCTATCCAAAAGATGAGTTTCCTCTCCCTATCACAGATGTCATGATCGACAATACTTGTGGGTTCGAGCGAATATCCTTCATGGATGGATTCTCTGGATATAATCAGATTCGGATGAATCCTGAAGATGAAAAACACACTTATTTCCGTACTCCTCGTAGAGTCTACTGCTATACCGTGATGCCATTTGGTCTCAAGAACGCGGATGCAACTTACCAACGAGCTATGAGTACCATCTTTCGAGATCATCTTCGTAAGATTATTGAATGTTATGTCGACAATATTGCCGTCAAGAGTCGTCTAAAGGAAGATCACATCTAAGACTTAAGAACAATCTTCAATCTGATGCGCCAACATCAACTCAAAATGAATCCCACTAAGTCATTCTTGGGTGTCTCTAGTAGTAAATTTCTCGGCTTCGTCATTACCTCTAAGGGTATACACGTGGATCCCGAGAAGATCAAATACATTCAAGAGATGCGTCCTACGCGCAACCTAAAAGAGCTACGAGAATTTCAAGGTCGACTTGCGTACATCAGGAGGTTTATTTCGAATCTGTCTGGACGCTGCAGACCATTTACTCAGCTAATGAAGAAGGGTGTATCTTTTATTTGGACCGAAGAATGTCAACAAGCATTCGATGACATAAAGCGATATCTCATGAATCCACTAGTCTTGCTGCCACCGATCTTGGGCATACCATTCTTAATGTATGTCCGTGCTATGGATCATTCATTGGGTGCTATACTTGCCCAAAAGAACAAAAAAGGTCATGAACAGGCCATCTATTATCTCAGTCGTACTATGATTGGTGCCTAACACCATTATAGTCCGGTCGAAAAAGAATGCTTAGCTCTTATGTTTGCTGTTCAAAAGACAAGGCATTACATTATTGGACAAACTATTCATGTCATATCCCGAGTTAATCCTCTTCGAGTATTAATGAAGAAACCTATCACACTCAACTCTCGACTGGCCACATATTCTGCTAGCCCAATACGACATGGTTTATGTTCCACAAAAGTCTATTAAGGGTCAAGCAGTGGCTGACTTTTTAGCTGCTCATCCTATACCGGAGACATCCAAACTCTATGATGAAATTCTAGACGAGACATTGGAATCAAATATGATCTCCGAAGAATTTTCTACTTGGCGTCTGTTCTTCGACGGTGCATCCAGGATCGGACCAAATGTTACCATTGTCGCAGGAGTTGGGGTTGTTCTTGTTTCTTCAGACGGGTCAACTATCCAAAGAGCCTACTCCCTGGATGAACCTTGCTCTAACAACGTAGCAGAATACAATGCTCTACTCATTGGACTTCAGTTAGCTAAACAACTGGACGTCGAATATCTTGAAGTTTATGGTAACTCCAAGCTGGTTGTTAACCAGGTTAGAGGAACCTATGAAGTTCGTCATCAAGATCTAGTGCCTTATCATGAAGCGGCAATCAGCATGGCTACATCATTCAAAGCCTTCTTCATTGAATATGTCCTCCGAGCTTGCAATACTGAAGCAGATGCTTTGGCCAATCTTGCAGCAGTCTTAGCCATCCCTGTCAAAAATAACATGTGGTGGTTGTCTCTAATCGGGAATTGTTCTGCATCGAAAATAATCGTAATATTGAGTTCAGTAATCTTATTGAAGCCAATGTTATCAGTGAAGATTGGAGAGCTCCCTTCATCGATTTCGTGGTCTATGATATACTTCCTGAAGACCCCAAGGAGGCTACGAGTATTCGTCGATGATCTCTCCGGTTCTACTATAATCAGACCACCAAGACTCTCTATCGACGGACTTATGACGGTCTTCTTTTACGCTGTCTTACTGGTGATGAAGCGAAGCAAGTATTGCGTGAAGCTCATGATGGTGTTTGCGGAGCACATCAACCCGACCCTAAGCTACAAGATCGTATCCGACGCATGGGCTACTACTGGCCCTCCATGGTATCTGATGCCATCGAATATGCAAGGAAGTGTCAAGCCTGTCAAATCTATGCAGATTTCATCCATCAACCATCAGAATTCCTTCATCCGACTGCTGCTTCCTGGCCTTTTGAAGCTTGGGGCATGGATATTATAGGTCCCATCAATCCTCCTTCTTCTAAGGGATATCGGTTTATACTCGCCATAACGGATTATTTCTCCAAGTGGGCCGAAGCTATACCCTTGACAGAAGTCAAACCCAGCAGCGTTATCAACTTTGTCAAACATCATGTCATTTATAGATTTGGTGTACCTCGACGAATCATTCATGACAACGGACCTCAGTTCATCAGTCAGAAGTTTACAAGATTCTGCAACGATCATCGGATTGACAATATCGCTTCGACAGCCTACAATCCTGCTGCTAATGGCTTGGCTGAAGCCTTCAATAAAACTATCATCATGCTCCTTAAGAAGTTTGTGTCTACTAACAAACAAAACTGGAGTGAAAAGCTTGAAGAATGTCTTTGGGCCTATCGTACTACGGTCCGCAACCCCAAAGGCTGTACACCTTTCTCTTTAGTGTATAGCTGTGAAGCAGTTCTACCCCTGGAACTTCAAATTCTGTCCTTAAGGATTGCTATCGCTAATGAGCTGACAACGGAGAACAACGATATTCTTCGACTTCAGGAATTGGAGGCGCTTGACGAGAAGCGGCTATTGGCTCAACAGCATATTGAGTTATACCAAGCCCGCATCTCGAAGACTTTCAACCGCAAAGTTAAAGTCAGAGCCTTTCAGAAAGGAGAGCTCGTTCTAACAGTTAGACGTCCCATGACTATGACTCACATGAGCAAAGGCAAGTTCGATGTAAAATGGGAAGGGCCTTACATTGTGAGCAAAGTCTTTTCAAATAGAGCCTATCAACTCTCAGAGTTGGACGGTCGAGTTGCTATGATGCCTATCAATGGCAAATTCCTTAAGAAATACTATGTATGAATGTAACAAGGATTTCATGTAAATAAAGTTTGATTTTATTTCATCATGAATGGCGTTACATAATATCAAGGACGAGAATCACTATCATCCTTTTTATAGACAGGACGAGGACCACTGCCGTCCTTCTCAAAAATAAAGTCAGCAAAAGAGCCGATAACATCCTTGCCCGATTTCACCAGAAACGTGCAAGCGGCCATCCTCATGGCCTCCTCTTCTTCAATCTTTCGTGGTTCAACCAGGAAGTCCAGGATATCCCGCGGTGGCTGGGGTGCATACGAACCTTTGCCTGCCTCTGTCTGCTTTGGCTGGGTCGGTTCGGCAGGACGTTCTTCGGTGCCCGCTTCAACCTTCGAGGCGATCTCAGCCTTCTTGGATGCATCTCCAGACGACATCTTTATGTTGAAAAGTGAAGGTGATCATTCCATCTAATTTTCTGTTCTATTTATACACAGAGATTCATGAAACAACGAAGCGACACATTCATTCGACGGTTCGCCCATTCATTACATTCATTCGACGGTTCGCCCGTTCATTACATTCATCCGACGGTTCGCCTTATTACATTCATCCGACGGTTCGCCCGTTCATTATATTCGTCCGATGGTTCACCCGTTCGTCCCATTCATCCGACGGTTCACCCGTTCGTCCCATTCATCCAACGGTTCACCCATTCATCCCATTCATCCAACGGTTCACCCGTTTATCCATTCATTCGACGGTTCACCCGTTCATCCATTCATCTGACGGGTCACCTGTTTATTCAATTCCTCTGACGGTTCATCTGTTCATTCCAACGATTTATTTCGTTCATGCATTTTGACGATTCATCCGTTCGTTCATATTAGCAACTTGTCATGTATTTGTTACCTTTGATTAAGTTGTCTACTGAAATAATGATATTCAACAAATTATATTCTGCCATGTCCACATTACCTCTGAGCAGATATAATGAATATAATTATTTTCTAAATCAAGAAATATATCATGTCCCAGACCTATGAATATATTTTCTATCGCTATTATTTATATCCGAATGAGATATGCAATAAATAATAGAGCCACAAAGAGAATGTCTTTTTATTGATCAGAATTAAAAGGCATTACAAAAAGACATGTCACGAAACAGAAGATACAAAAAGTCTTTCTATTCAGCTGGTAGGGTCATCAAACTAGCCATCTGCTGCTTTAAAGTTTGAAGTCGCTCCTCACGAGATTCCATCACTCGCCTTCTAGCTTCCTTCATTCAAGATTTATCATCAAAAGTCGGCAAGGTTACTAATCGGCGGGAGATTTCAGCTTGATGAGTCCTGACATACTCATTTCTTTCGTGGGTCGACTGCAGCTTGATATTGTGTGGTCTCTTCTTCCAGAGCAAGTTGAATAATTATCAACTCTTCTTGAAGTCGACCGAACTCTGATTTCAGCTCGACAACTTTCTTTTCCTTCTCCCCAGCAGCAGATGCTATTATTTCCATCTGGGAGTTATACTCTGAAGACTTGGTAGCGAAAGTGTCCAAGAAAACCTGGAAATCAGCTTTCGTAACTGCAGCCTCTCGAGACATCCTCTCAAACTCAGCATGTACCAAGGGTTCCATCTCCCCCCGATTAAGTTCTTTGTAGATCTTAACTGATTCCTCCAGCTCATCCAGTATGTGTTCAAGATAAACAGCTTGAGCTTCGTCACCTTGATTCCGGATGGCACTGATCAGATAAGAGGTTGGACCTCTAATAGTGATGAAACCAACATCTTCTTTCTCCATTACCCTTTCTAATAAGGGTCCCAATGAATTGAAGAAAAGGTTAGTGAAGGAGCCAATTATAAATCCGTTAGTAGCTATTGCACCGGGTGTAGTAGCTACTCCCATGGACGTTGAAGTAGCAGGTACCTGCACAGGAGGAAGTTCGGCAGCATGAACTGTAGTCTCTTTGGACAAGGGAGCCATGGTAGAGCTGGTTGCTCTTCCCAGATGTTCCTCTGCGAAATCAAATAAACCCCATCAGTTTGCTGTCGTTAGCAACTATCAAAAAGGATCAAAAGTAAGGGCAATCTTACCATTGCTGGGCCCAGTGACAAGTTTGTCATCTGCTGACATGGGTTGTAGCCTCGCAGAAGTAGCTTCAGACATTACTGCCTGGCTACTACACGCTTCAGAGCCGCTTGATAAATGACGACTATTGCTGGCTATCACCTTTATTTGCACTATATCAGTACATATTGGAGGAATCGGAGAAAGTTGAATTTCTACATGGATAAAAATTAAGATGTCAGCCATTTAATCCATAAAAGAAGGGTATTAATATCAGTCAATACCAATACCTCCTTGATGGGTGACAGTAGCTTCCTCTGGTGCTACTTCGTTAATCGCATTCTTCTCTGGGGATGCATGTACATCAGCATCCTCTTCTGGATTCAGTGTGTCATCAACAGCCTCTGCTGATGTATCTTCATTACTTGCACTCTCTTCTCGTGCTTCTTTACTATCAGTTGCGACAACGGGATCTACATCATCGTGGAAGCCAAAGTCACAATCTTCCAGTACCTCAATCATTAACTGATCTTCTTCGGCACGTAGTGATCGAGGAGAAGCTGGAAGGTGGGCGGTTTCTGTTGCAAGTATTGGAGGTTGCAGTGCTTCGGGAGATGTTTTTGGCTCATTTGGCTTCGCAGCCTCATCTGTTGTCTCCACGATTTCCTCCCTGGTCTCTACAACCTCGTCCCTCTTCTCTGGACTGAAAGCTTCCTGCCTGGGTTCAAGGGCAGGTGTACGAGACGATATCATGACTCCGGCGACAGCACTGGTCACGACCGATGGCAGGATAGGTCTTGGAGGAGTGGCCACTTTCCTTCTGAAAACTATTTTCTTTCTGCGTAGAGGTCTCTCCGGACTCTCTACATCTACAACATCTACTTGTCTTTAAAGAGAGGTCGAAGTCGTCGCCTCTTCTCTTTGAGTCGACTCAGCCTGCTGCCGAGATTGCGACCGGGTAGTGACCCTTTCTGAGGATTCTAAGACAATTTTCCTCTTAGAAACTGGAGAAGAAGGTTCTTCTGCCTTCCTATTCTTCCTCTCCTTGATTGGAGATCTGACAACCTTCAAGGAGACACGCAGCGGCTCGTTGACTTCTTCATGGAAGTTGGCTTCCCTCGAAGCTTCCAGCGGTGCATCAACTGGCTCATCCTCTTCATTATTACCAGTAGCCAACACAACAGATGCTCCCTTCTTTAATTGCATTGCTGTCGCAAAGCTATATGCTAAGTTAAAATTCTCAGCAAAGGTATTCGCTGATGTGTAGAAGAGCGAATAATTATATAGCGTACGAGGACCATGATCGCTCTTTAGCGGCATCGAGAACGTCGTCCTCGTGTCCCGAGCATTATAGTAAGCCCAAGCCCGGGCTCCATCGATCAGATAACCTTTTTCCTGTAGGCACGTTATGGTATTGCCTACATGGAATTGGTCATAGCCGAATTGGCGTACAAAATGGCTAGGGAGATAAGGCTCCAGATAGCATTCATCTTCAAACCGGTACACCAAGTGAGATGGCCGGATCATCTTCAACCAGTCAAAAATTGTGTGGCTAAGAGGCTGTGCCCTTCCAGAGTCGACAAGGTTGGTAGACATATGCTCGTAGCCAGCTGGAGGGGGAACACAATAGAAGTTCCATCCCTTTCCGAGATTTAGAGCGCGCCTGCAATCTCTTAAAGTGGTATATATCCACTTGCTTTTGGAGAATCTCCTCAAGAAGCTGCCGCTCACCGCCCCCATATCGGGGTTTATCAGTGAAGGATAGTGCAGAAGCAGCCATCCGAACAGATATGTGTATGGTAGCTCCAGCCGAGGAAAGCTTCCTTTCTCGCCCTTTCCTCGAAGTATTTGATCGACAAAAAGAAGGAGGCCAGCATTCACTCTGCAAGTCATCTCTGACAATAGATCCATCCGATAGCCGAAGACTAAGCGGACAGCAGCAAATAGTACGCCTCGATGGAAGCGATCGATATCGCTGGCTCCAGGAACGACGTATCGTCGAAGCCAATAAGTGAGGAAACCCGCCAGGTGGGCTTCCTTCGACATGGGCCTGTAACCCAGCCTCATGTAGCTTTGAATAATGTCTCCTTCCTTGAAAGGAGGATATTGGAGATCATCCTTGATCTTGATATCCATATCTTTGTTCTCTTCCATCAACCCTATCACTTCGCTGTTGCTAAGTGGTCCGAAGAAGGTGGATTTGCAGTTATCGTGCTCCTTGGTCTTCTTCTCAATGATATGGTTGAGAAAGAGATATGGCAACCATTTAGTTGAGTAGCAGGTGCTGGATGTACCACTCTTGTAGTACAAGGAACAGATCTTATAGTGGCATAGCAGCTCTTCAAAGACAACCACCATGTCAGCATTCTCTTGGCGTAATTTGTCCAACTCATCATTTGTCGGGACAAATTCTTCATAGGGGATATCCCCCATTGGCAGGCTAGAGAATTACTTCATCTCGTGTAAAGCTAATCCAATCTCTCCACAGGGTGTCATAAAAGTCCCCGTTCTGTAGTTGTATCTCTTCGCCAATACAAGGAATAGATGTGAATTAGGTGGGAAACCATAAACGGTGGCATACACCACTTGGTACAGCTCAATCTCCTTAAGCCAGTCTTCAAATTGAGACAATATCCAATTGGCTATACAGATCCATCTCTTGTTATCCGGATTCACAAGACCTGTCAATCGAATATCTTGGTCTGGATACCTTCCCTCAATCTTCGCAAACTCATTTGCGAATATCGGAGTTCTGACTGGTAGCAGCAGGGAAGAGTTTTCCGGTGGGATACAACCGGGTTTCAGTCCTCTGAGTAGGGAGCTGTGACGCTCAGAGGAACTGTAGAACATGTCTTTGCTGTTCGGCCCCTTCTTCACACAGATATTCCCCGTTCGAGCTTACTGAAGTAGAGTTATATCCCATTCCATCCTTCTGGGATAGCTCGCAAAAGCATAGCGAGACAGGGGAAGGCATCTGGAAATCTCCGGTAGAAGTATCATCTTCTCGCCTCTTTGAAAAAGTCTCTGTTCCATGCGAGGTCTAGGCTGAGAGTTCTTGTCAAAAGCCTCACCGAACAGGAACAACGGCTTCTTATGAGTAACTGTGTCTGCAGTTTGGAGTGGCTGCCCGTTCATCAAACACAGCAGAGTTTCATTATCTTGTGCCATCAGGATGGCTTGCCGAGATGACGGTAAGGCATATTGAGGATATGTCACATGAAAAAGATCCTCTTTGAACTCAAGCTCAGCCAAAGATCCTACAAAGACCTCATAATTGGGATCTTCCCTGAGGTTAACTGTATCAAATAAAGAGATAATGATCAGTACATGCAAAATCATAAAGTTTCTTTAAAAAGAGTTCATCAAATTGTGCTATGTGCAAAGCATCAGATTGTTGCAGCTCACATGCGCAAAGTATCCAATTATGCCAACACATCCACTTGCGTAAGACATCAGGTTGCGCTAACCCACTTGTGCAAGGCATCAGTTTGCGCTGGCTCAACCGACTTGTGCAAATCGATGGATTGTACCGAACATCTGCCAGCGCTTTCCAACCGATTGTGCAAGAATATAGTTTTCATAAAAATGAAAACTATTGTGTGTGCAACTAAAACCCTAAACAGGGCGGCGCAATACCATCAATCTCTAAAAAGAGAGAGGTATGAAGGTTCGAAAATGTCAAGAACCCTAAAAAGGGTTTTGATCGAGTTTGTCATCTACCTTGCAGCGCTGGGTGGCCAATCTCATGGCGAGATATCCGTGGCGCAACACGAGTCGAGGGTTCGGCCAGAGCCTTGCCCTTCTCGATGGCAGTTCGCTTAGGAGCCATTAACGTTAACGGCGAGAGGAAGGAGAAGTAGTCGGAGTAGGAGGGAAGCTTCTATCCCTTCAGAAAATCAAAAGCAAGTAAAGGTTGACAGAAAGAGAATGGAAACTATTTATAGTTTTCAGAAGTGTAACATTCACCTCAGATTGTGCCACAAAATTCGGAGAGCGCCACTTGCGCAACTTGATTTTAAATTCAAAATTCAAAGTATTTCGAAACTTTGAATATTTTCAAATTTTGAAAACTTTGAAGGGGATCTTGTAGGTCCTAAAAATCAAGTTGCACCCATCAAAAAAGTAATGAAAATCAAATTGTGCACCCTTCAAATAAACTGCACAGGAGACAGACTGCGCAACAAATCAACTGCGCGAGGCCGAACCGCGCTAACATCCAGGCGCGCTATGCTGACGTAGCAACGTCATCATTACCTGACAAAAATCCGATCTTCTGACAGCTGACAGCTCGATAAACGAGGAGTCCTTTCGTTTCTTGTGCAGCACAGCGCTCGAGGATAGCTGTACAGCCAACGCAATCTGCCAGCCCAACCGAAGCGCAGTCGACTAGATCCTCTTCAGCGCAGTTCGATCCCAACGCAGTCTGAAGCTAGCGCAGTTCAAGTGGCACAATCCATCAAGATAACTGACATTTTATACGTGGCCTACATGCCATCAATTGCTCACCACGTGGCAACCGTCTGTACACGACCATGCGTATTTCAATCAAACAATGCCACGCGTCTAATACAGTTGAGCCACGATCGAGTAACTGCTAGCGCAGTTCGCTGTTTGCATAATCCAATGCCTGCGCAATCCAGCCTGCACAATCCAGAAATAACTACTAATTAGTTATTTTCTAGAACTCTATAAATAGAGTTTCAAGTCCTTCATTATCAAGATCATCAGAGAGATCAGGAGTTCTTGTCCAAGTGCTGCTGTATTCTTCAGAGGATATCATCTTCAAAGTTTACATCGTCCAAGGAATAAAGCGATCGTTTTCAGATCAGATTCCTATAGTTGTACTTTCCCAGAATTCAATTGTAATCTTCTTACAAAGTTTGTGAAATAAAAAGAAACTTTTTGTTTTTACAAACAATTATATTGATGAATCATGGCAGTTTTATACAGGTAGTGATGTAGAGAACAGTTAAGGTACAAGGAAAGTAAGTAGCTAAAGAAGAAGAGAAACATGGCAATGAAGACTGTAAAATATAATCTAGCTGAACTAGAGTAGCATGATATAAGTCCAGACAGTATAATAAGAGTCATGTGTGAGTCCAGACAATGTAAATCCAATACCAGATGATTCCAGTACAAGACGAGTCCAGTATAAGGTGAGTCCAGTCAGTGATTAAAGATTGCAGGGTGAGTCCAGTCTATACTCTAACAGTGTGTTTTAAAATATCGGGATCGACATGTGAACGGCTGTAGGTAATACGGCACACCGCACACTCGGCCAAGTGTGGGATGGCTATCATTCCAGTATAATTCCAAGGGAGTGGTTCCAGTATTTGTGTATGTTCACATGCCTATTCTAATATTTCTCCACCCAGTAAGTACAAGTGAATCCATAACCTGACACAAAAATAGGTATAAGTCCAGCCAGTACACGAATGATTCCAGTAAATGATTCCAGGATGATTCCAGTAGGTGGTTCCAGAAATAGAGGTCAGACATGAATAAGTGAGTGTCGTATGAAATGGATCCAGTAATATCAAATCGTATTCGTAATAGAGAATCAAATAGAACTAGCTACAACTGAAGTACAGTAAATGACAAGTAAATGATAGAACTATCAGAGAATCTACTCGCCTGCTACTCTGAAAAGAATAGTATAATAACAGATGTCTACACCGGAGTCACAATGTCCTAAACAGAGTAATATGGGTTATAATATGTTTAAGATAAGGTAAATGAATGATACAATGCAAACTACATGATTTCTAGGTCAAAGTCAACTCTAAGTCAAACCTGGTCAACGGTCTAGGTCAAACTAGGTCCAAGTCAAACTTGGTCAACTCTGGGTCAACCTCTAGTCAAACTAGGTATAGGCCAGTTAACTCAAGTCTAAATAACCACCCATAGGTCACTCTAACACTAGGCTATATACCAACTAGATACAATATATAAATATATACATTCATTTTTTCATACATGCTTACATTCATCCATTTCTAGATACTTACATATTTAGCATACTAGCATACATATCTACTTGCATTTCATTACATTAATATTATATCACACATATACCCACATAATTATATAGACAATATATATATATATATATATATATATATATATATATATATATATATATATATATATATATATATATATATATAGGCTATTAACATATGTGTGCATATAGGGAGAGCCATGTGTGTAGGTGTAGTGAAATGAACATGAGTGTGTGTCTATGTATATTCAGGATTAGGCCTAGGGTGTGTGTGTATCATGAAAGCAAGAGTGTGTGTGTTTATTAGGGATGAACTTAGTGTGAATTAGGAAACTGAAATCAAGGCTATGTGTGTAATGGTATAGGTGAGTGTCATGACAGCTAGCTACTAGGGTGTGTTGTGTCAATGGTGTACAGGGCTATGTGGTGTCAAGGTGATGATAGGATAGTGTTCAGTGCACAGTTTTCAGGATTTAGATGGGTGTGTGTGTTGAATGATAGTGTGTCAAGTGTCTCGGATTTCAGATTTGGATGTGCAAAACAGTGAAACAAGGCAATGGCAGCCCATACCATTCCACATTCAAAAATCTAAACAATGACCAATCGAAACCCCATCTCACATGAATCCATCTTAACTATAAGCAATACATGTGTACACGAATCTAACATGTAAATTTGAACACCAAAAAAAATCAGTGAAAACAGGGAATAATCTCAGGTTATTAGGTGCTATGCAATTCAGTAATTTAACATGCCAATGACAGTTTTTAGCATAAGGCCATCTGTTAATCCTAATGTCCCATTCACCAATCCAATCCCTTGTCATCAACCTAATCTAACATGGCAAAATTAACATTTGAAAATCAGTTTTAAGAAGGGATGAAGTTCAGGAATTCAAAGAAAACCAAATGTATCAGACTAACAGTTTACACATTCATGTAAATCCCTATTCGAAACAGTTCTCAAACACTATCATAACTCAAGAACAATTTACGAATTAGTCTAATCTCAGACATGGCAGTTAAATCATGGGAAAGGGTTTGAAAACACATTTAGTTTCAGGAATTAAATCCAGAGTTGTAATCAGTGAAGAAAAAAAGAAAGAAAGTATCAGTCACCGTTTCACATACACCATTCAACAACCCAAAATCCAAATCGAATCTAAAACCTAACACAAATCAGTAAACAATCTTTGTAATAGTCTAATACATATGTATGAATCAATTTTTGCAAGTTAACATCGGTTTAAAATAGTTTAACAGGGAATAAATTCTCAGAAATTCTAAAACTGGAACTCGTATCAGTGGTTTAGGGGAAATTGATAATTCAAAACTGAAATTGTGCTAAAAATACAAAATAGTGGTTGGTAAATGATCTAGCATATGTGTACGTGTCACAGGGGGTATTTGTGTCCAACCAGGTGGACATAAACGTGTCCAAACAACCACACATACACAGACACGAAACTGGGTACAGGCAGTGTCGTGCACGCGTGCACATCATTCATGGACACGACACAGTGCACCACGTGTCACGTGTACCTACCTATGTATTCGCCTAGGGTAGGGCTAGATCCTAGGGTGCCTGAAACGTGTCCACGTCACGTGTCGTGTCGGATTTTAAGCCGTGTCAGTGAAGGTTTTACTCGCGTGTGCAGTGCACACGCGCGGCCAGTGTGACCAGTGCGAGGAGGATAACTCCTCGCATACTGCACCAAATGGCCCCATCTATTGGAAGGATGATGTCAGTCTATGCCCCATCATCCTTGCCAAAAATGGCGTGTCAACGTGTCTGGCACAGTGAGATATCCAGCCCGTGATGCAGGACAGTGCACGCGTGTCGTACACGCGTGTCCAACACCAAATGCTGACACAAAACGACATAGAAATACCTAACATCCTTCACTAAAATTAATGTACATATTTATATCTACAAATTCATGTAATTAGATTTACAAAAATCAAAAATAAGTTCCTAAGTGACATTTCATCGTAACACCAATACGTACACTATGACACGTGCCCGATACGGATACCAAACGGACACAAAATTGGCTCAAACTTCAGGGACAGCTAGGAAACTCCTAGATCTAGCCCTATACGGAAAGAAAACAAAATATTAATGTAATTTAAGGAGTTTTACCTATAGGTACAAATAGCATGATAAAGCTCCAAATGGGGATTCCTTCTTGATAGCCAATGCTCCCAAATTATCCCAAGACTGGGATTACTCTCCATACACAGGAAATAGAAGGGTATTAGGCTCTAATGCAAGAAACTAGAGTTGAAAAGGATTTAAAATGGAGAATCTATGGAATGGAGAAGAATGGACAAACCTTTCTTTTTCATATGTGCTCTTTTAATACAAAAGAGGCAAGAACTAATTAGAAGATTATTTATAGGGAAGGGAATGACCTAGTGGTTGGTCATAAAGGAAAGAATTAGGGTTAGGATTTCACTAATGGGCTATGGGACAAGTTGCACTAGCTAACTAGCTCAAGTCCTTAGCCTTTGGTCCAATGCAAAAATCCTCCTATTCTCTTCATAAAACTTAGCCAACTTAAGTCAACCAAGACCAACTTGAGTTAGATTAGGGTCCATACCATGTTAACTAAGTCATCAAATTCAAGGTCAAAATCTAGGACAGTCTCTTAAGTCACAGCTAGTCAAAAGTCAAATTAACAATCACCAGTGTAATAATTCATAAAATAATTCAAGGAGGCCAAATGACCAAAATAACCTCATGCTCAAAAGTAGAAATAAATTATCCTAATGACATGGTCAGGCTCTAGGTCAGACAGTCTCTCAGGTTACACTAGCAAGACATCAAAATCACAAGCCATGATTTAAAATAGTTTTAAATTGATTAAAAATCACCAAAATCATAATGTGAGTTAAATACAAATAAATAATAATTATAAATACAAAATTTCAAAATTATCCTCATCTGGAAAATTGGGTGTTACAACTGTAATTTTTTCTACTCACATAATGACATCAACTGTGCTTCTGGCTGCATATTGAAGGCCTTGTGCCAGCCTGGTTTCAGTGTATAATTTTTGGGCGTTTACAAGTTTACCCTCAAGAGACGGCCTGATATCTCTGTCCATACACTATAGGTGAGTTCTTTATAAAGAGTCATGGCATGAAGCATTGCGCTTCTTTGCAGTGCTACGCCGCTATGACATGGCTTAAAGCCGAGGCTTTACCACACCTGGGTACCTCATCGTAGTGTCATACTAATGTAGCATGAGGTCACAAGCCTCTTTGTAGTGCCAAGCTACCCAGAATGAAGCCTTGCGCTTTCGTGCGGTGTTACGCCACTATGACATGGCTTGCGAAGCCGAGGCTTTACCCTATCTGGTACCTCTTTGTGGTGTCGTGCCACTGTAACATGAGGACATCGTCCTCTTTGTATTGCTGTCTACCTCTCTTTATTACGATTATCATACAACATTAGGCTACCTGCCTATTTACGGTGCTACTCCGCTGTGACTTGGCTTACAAAGCCGACGTATTATCCCTACCTGGGAACCTCATGGTGGAGTCACCCTACTATAGCATAGAGTTACACTCCTTGTAGTGCTGCGCTACTGTGCTTTCTGTAAAGCACTCCAGGCATTCACTCTGCCTGAGAACTCATTAAGGCATTTAAGCCAACCTTTCCACAGGATCTGTTTTTTGCAGAAAACAATAGTAGATAACTGTGGTTGTAGGTCCGTAACCTCTCCTTGCCACAGAGGACAAGTACTCACCATTTTTGATATTCTTTCGGTTAATAGTCCTCCCTTGAACCAAAAGCTAGATGCCTAGTAGATTTCTCTTTGAACTAATAGCATAAAACTTTATGGTAGGATTGTAATAACACAATATCAGAATGCCTTCAAGCCCATTTTACAAGCTGTGTTATCGACCAGCTGGCACTTGAGGCCCTTGGTGAACGGATCCGCCAGGTTCTCCTGACTCCGAACATCAATCATTGCAATAACACCCCTCTTGATGAGATCGTGTATTATCCTGTGCTTCAACCGCACAGTCCTCTTCTTTTCGTTGAAGAGGTCATTTGATGCCACCGTCGTAGTCGCCTAGTTATCGCAGTATATCGATATCCCCGATATTTGTGCCCCAACCACTGGAAGATCATACATGAGCTCCCGAAGCCATTCTGCTTCCTCCGCTGCGGTATCAAGTGCAAAGAATTAAGATTTCATGGATGACCGCGAGAGCATAGTCTGCTTCTTCGATTTCCACGATATAGCAGCTCCATCCATTGTAAAAATGTATCCACCTGTGGACCTCTTGCTCTCCACTTCTGAGCACCAACTGGCATCACTGAAGCCTTCCACTACTGGCAGATCTCCGCTATAGTGCAGTGCATATGTCTGAGTCTTCTTGAGATATCTCATAACCCGTTTCACAGCTTTCCAGTGCTCAATGCCTGGGTTGCTCGTGAAACGACTCAGCATTCCCACAACGAAAGCTATATCAGGCCTTGTGGCAGTAGTAGCATACATCAAACTCCCAATTACGCTTGCATACTCCAGCTGCCTAACACTTTCCCTTGAATTAGGCTTCAGTTTCAGATCACACTTGTACGGCGTATCGATCCCTGGAAGATCCTGATATCTGTAACGAGTGATCATCTTCTCAACATAATGAGACTGTGACAGCGCTAGTCCAGTGTCTGTCCGAATGATCTTGAGTCCCAAGATAACATCAGCATCCCCCAAGTCTTTTATACTGAACTTCGTCGAGAGGAACTTCTTTGTCTCCGTGACACAGCTTATATCCGTACCTAGGATTAGCATGTCATCCACGTATAGACAAACGATGACTCCTCTTTCGTCAGCAAACTTCGTATAGACGTACTTGTCTGTTTTACTGACCTTGTAGCCATTTGACCTTATGACTTTGTCAAACTTCTCATGCCATATTTTGGGAGCTTGCTTTAAATCGTACATAGATTTCATCAACTTGTAGACTTTGTCTTCAAGACCTTTGATGACAAACCCTTCTGGTTGTTGTATGTAGATCTCTTCAGTCAGCTTGCCATTCAGGAATGCTGTTTTTACATCCATCTGATGTATCACCATCTTATGTATCGCTGCGAGAGCAATCAATATTTTGATGGTGGTCATCCAGGCTACTGGAGCATACATATCAAATTAGTCGATCCCCTGCTTCTGAGAAAACCCATTGGCTACCAACCTGGCCTTGAACTTGTCAATAGTTCCATTTGCTTTCATCTTCTTCTTGAAGATCCATTTGCATCCAATGGATTTTTGCTCCTTCAGGAAGGTCAAGCAACACCCAAGTGTTATTTGAGGTGATGGAATCAATTTTATTATCAATCGCCTCCTTCCAGAAAACATCATCTCTGGTCTTCATCGCCTCATCATAGGTAAACGGATATGCTTCTACATGATAGGTGATGAAGTCATCTCCGAAGTTCTTCGGCCTCCTCGCTCGCTTCGACGACGGCTCAGCGAGTTCTGGTTCAACCGTTGTTTCAATAACAATATCTTCTTGGACTACTTCTTTATTGAAAACTTCAGTTTCTTGCGTACCCTTATTGTTCTCCAGTTTATCCGTAAGAACAATATTCTTGTACCTTACAAATTGTCTTTACGAGATTCGATGATATGATTTGACTCAATATCAAGAAATATTCGAGCATCACTCTTCTCGGCATACCCAAGAAGATCATCTTCGTAGTCCTAGTCCCCAGCTTCTGAATCTTCAGATCTGGGAGCTTCACATAAGCCAGAGACCCCCACACTCGAATGACATTCAAGTTAGGTCTGACTTTGAACCAGTGTTCATGAGGAGTTACGTCCGAAGTTGCATACGACACTCTATTTAGAATAAAAGTGGTCGTCGATGCAGCTTCTCCCCATTAGCATTTAGGAAGATCCATAGTTAGCAGCATTGAGTTCATCATTTCTGTCAACGTTCTGTTCTTCCTCTCCGCTATCCCGTTATATTGAGGAGGATACGGAGCAGTAGTCTCATTGATGATTCCATGTTCTTTGCAGACCGATGCGAATTCATGAGACCTATACTCTACATCTCGATCACTTCTGAGTAGTTGTAGATCGGTTAAACGTTCAGCTTCAGCCTTGAAGTCTCTGAACTACTCGAATGCTGTATCCTTCTACTTGAGAAGTCATGCGAACGTGCACTTCGAGAAATACTTCGAACCGGCCTCTGTGGAGAATTGATAAAAGTCACCGATATCTGAGTGTACTAACTCCAGATGATCAGTAATTTAGTTTAATCGTTTGAGCAGCTTTCCAACAGTCTTGTATCTGTACAGATCTTAAATTCCTCCACCTCCTTACCCCATATTCCGAAGATAAGGTCCCAGTAGGACAGCTTGACTCTGCTTCTGTCATAGAACAACTCTCAGTCCACTCAATAAAGTAACTTCATCGCCATCAGCAGAAGTTTGAACATTCCTTCAGCACCGAATATCTTTTCGAAGCATGTTCCTCGCCAAGAAATTACCATCTGGCTAGTACGAATGTTCATTTTTAAGTCTGTATCAGATAACAGACTTTCTGAGATTGGATCGCTAAAAAATCTCTGGTATATGTAACACGCATTCCAGTATCCATGTCGGTGGTTAATAACCACTGTCTCGATGTTCAGAACTTCTGCTAGATATATGTTCGCCATCGAGACCTTCGTCATAACATGGCTTGTCCTTGGTGAACAGCTCCTTTGAGAGCACACGTGGTCAGATGCACTAGTGTCAGACCACTAGTCAGCTACCACGCTAGATAACTCAACCTGTGCAACACTAGCAACCAAGTTAAGTAATCAAAATAACTAAGTTTAGCTATACCTGCTATTTTGGTTTGGGCTTGGATTTGTATTCACTCATGTAGTGGCCATTCTTGTCACAGTTGAAGCAAGTCACATGGGACTTGGCTTCTGTTGCTTGAACGAAGGACCTTTCACTTTTAGATTTAGTGGAGTCCTTCTTCTTGTGATGAGAAGCCACCTGCTTCCCCTTGAACTCTCTTGTCTGTACCAAGTTGGCCTTAGCTAGTTGTTTGGACAAATAGTCCATCTTCTGTTAAGATCGTATTTCGTCCTCAACGTGGATCTCTTGTAGAAGATCTTCCAAGCTAATGTCCAGCTTCTTCCGATGCATTCTAGCATAGAAGTTGCTCCAACCAGAAGGAAGTTTCGAGAGTATCCCTCCAACGACAAACTTGTCGACGAGGGGCATCTTCTCGTCATCTAACTTCTGGCACAACTTCAGGAATTCCTTTACTTGAGGTAGCATCGCTATCTCGTCTTCGAAGAGCCACTTGTGGTACTTCTCGATGATGAAGATTTTGGAACTGTTCTCATCATCTTTATATAGCTTACCCAAAGAATCCCAGATCTCTTTGGCATTCTCCTTCTTGGAATATGACTCAGCCAGAGAGTCTTCCATAGATTTGAGAATCAGCAGTTTACATATGTTGTTTTCTCCCTTCCATTTGCTCTGCTTGATGAGTGCAGCAGCAGTAGCATCGGCAGTTCCTCCTTCTGGAATCGTCGGTTCATCCTCAATCAACACATGGTCTACATCCACGAGTTGAAGATTAAGGGTGACCTTCCTCTTCCAGATTTGGAAATGTTCTCCGTCGAATTTCTCCAACTTGTTAAAGCTGGTATCGATGAGAGAAGCACGAGAGTTTTCCATCTACAAGGATCTTGCTTTGAGATTGTTAGTCCCGGGGCTTGATCAAAGATGGTAGACTCGATGTCGAGATCAGAGGTTCAACAAACATTCACCTTTTGATTATTCTCGAGATCCAAAAGGAACACTATAATATAAATCTGATTACAAAAGCAACAATAATCAGAAAAGAAATCTCACGTTCTTCCTCACAATCGCAGTTGCTGACGGACAGAACTGAGTTCAGAAAATAAATCTTACGTTCTTTCTTGCAATCGCAGTTGCAAACGGACAAAACTGAGTTACAACTCAGATGAAGGAGAAGAAAGAAGAAAGAAGAAAGAAGAAAGAAGAAGAGGAAAGGTTCTTGCTGGGGTGATTAAGATCACCGTTGCTCAAAGCATGATTCGCCCCAACACGATCTGCTCCCAGGAACCAGCAAGTTCACGAAGAACTTCTGGAACGCTCGTAAGTCAATATTTAAGACTTGAACGGGCTTCCTGGACTTTATAGACTTCCTTAACTCTCTTCTTGGTGCATCTTTTAAAGGAGGCCAAGGGGCTCTATTTATAGAGTGGAGTTGAGACTTCACCTCTTCTCCTATCCGGTGTGGGACTAAAATACCAATACTCAAAAATAGAGTTTGATATTTTAGATCATCCCACAATCAGCATAGAAGTGTGCCAGTCCATGCCTACCCCCCGAACACTCCCGTGCATGTACGAGACATCCTGGAGTCCGTGTCCGAGTCCGAGTCCGTACAACAAAAATTAACTTGCATCCTTGTTGGATTTAATCCTTTTTCCTTCTAGGAAAATACTCCCATATGGCACAAACTTGTGCCCTAATACACCTCATGTGCACACCTCAACACAAGCAATGCATTATATTAAGATACTCACCATTTGGTGTAGCCGATGTGGGACTATCTTTTCTAGTCCAAAGGCAAAAACACCAACACTACATACGTCAAATAGAGGTGCGACAATACTCATGGCAGGGTTGGGTTTCCAGGGTTGCGGCCTAAAGTGAGCAACGATGGGATGTTGGAAAAATATTTAAGTGAATATTTTTTCAAAGACTGCGAATGAATAATTTTTTAATGGTTTTATCGATTAAAAAAAGGTGTGTTCCTTTCAAACATTGTGTTTGCTCACATTTATATCTCTTCGTCATTTATAAAAACAAAGTCCTATGATTGTTGATTCATTCAATTCAAAATTCATTCACTCATTCAAGCATTTAATTCAAGAGAGATTGTTTACCTTCATTGCTTCGTATAGTTCCAAAGGTGTGAAGTGCTGCTCCCGGAGGAGGAGTTCCGTTGTATCATGGGAGACTGAATCGCCATTAAGCATATGTACGGGATGAATATTGTCTTAAGGATATTAAACCAAGTTCAAGTCCCGGTTTCGGTCAGACCATTTATTAATTTTATTTATATTCCTTACTATATAAAATACAGAGTAGAAGATAACAAGTATATCACAAACTAAGTGTTTTTTCGGTTGAGTGCTCAAAGATGGTTACAATGAAGCTAATAATTTAAACGGGTAAAAGTGAGATTATGAAGTGTAGATAATTGTGATTGGTTCAGATCTTATTCCCTTTGAAAGTATATGGGTCAAGTCTAATATCATGGACCATCTCCGATTCAGATCACACTGCGTTTCCAACAAGTGGTATCGGAACATATGGTTAAGGAACTGGTTTGGACGACTCTAATTGGTTTGTGACAAATTGTGATGAACGTTATGTGTATAATCGGATCAGATTATACAAGCATTGCTGCTCTCTCAAGGTGTAGTTAGAAGTATCCTCCATAAGCTGGTATGAGTGTCAGACATTCGCAGGAAGGCGGATTAGACCTAATGTTGAAGACAACTTTACGGACTGGCTTCAAAGATGGGTCTGACACGTCCAAGGTGGATGAAGACGTTGTGGTTGACACATAATATGATGGATCTTCTGGATGCTTGGGTATGACACAATATATATGTTGGATCTCCTAGGTGCTCGGGTCCACCACATCCAAGGTGGAGCAAGACGTGACTGGCAGACAATATGTTGGATCTTCTGGATCGACTGACTGGAAATGTTGGATCTCATGGGTGCTCGGTTGGTGGGAACGAACAAAGGTAGTAGGGGTGCTTGGTTGCTCGGCTAGCGAAAACGAGGTAAGGTAAAAATTGTTGGATCGTATCTCGTTTTCGGTTGAGTACTCAAAGATGGTGACAATGGAGTTGATAATTTAATCCTACATCAAGTAAAAAGTGGGATCATGAGTTGTAGATAATTGTGATTGATTTAGGTCTTATACGAGATTTTTTTTTGATCAATATCTGTCTCATGGACCAACTCCGATTTTGAGTCCTACCGCGTTCCGAACACCAAGGACCATGACCCAAACCCTCTTGTATTGGCTGTTAATTTGCTTGCATGTAACTAGTAACGCTACAACATTGGCTGTAAGTTGCAACACTTAGTAATTTTTTTCGCATTTGGTTTGTTATAATCAAGTAATGTCAACTGCAAGATACATTGAAAGTCATCCCCAAAGGTTGTAGCGCTCTTGTTTTAGTCAAAATAATGACAATTTCACTTACAACAACAATTTTTTTACGTTATTTCAGTGTTCTTCTCTCTTCACTTATGCTCACAATTTCCCTACATCCCAAATACTAGATTTGCAAATCATGCAACCTATTTACATGATATTTTCATTTTTGGCCTATCAAACGTTATTGCAAACCACAGAGCATCCCCACAGTGGTCTTCGGAAACGAGATTGGACCAAATCCATGTTTTATAGACCCACATTGTGAAACTCGATTGTAACAAACTAAATGTAGCACATGTTAAGTTGCACAACCAAAATAATTGACCATAAGAACTTTCAAATTTCAAATTGGAGTTCCAGAAACACACCAACCGACCAGTCCAAGCTAATGTGCAATGTGAACCCAACCATGAAGCCAGACATTTCTTGGTATGGTTTTTCTAATCCTAGATTAGGCAATGGCTAATTAATCTTTTGTAAGTTTTCAAATGGAAGGGCTGCAACACTCTATGAAGCCTTGCTTATCACATGGAACAACACTTTTTTTGTAGGGACCAAATAGGACCCAAATAGAGGACAAGGTGGACCCAATTGACCCAACCCAAACCCCATTGGAGTAAACAAATGTACCTAGCCCAGTTTGAGGGGAACAACAATCTTGTCTGCCATCAAAGACAAAAAGGGTACATAGACCAAATCTTTCATCGAGCCCAAAAAAGGCAAGGGTCCTTACAATTTATTTCGTGCCACCAAAATGCTAGGGTTTAGGATTTGAACAAAACAAAATAAAAATAAATAAATAAGAAATATTTGACATGGGTTTAGTCTTTAGACAAAGATTTAAATTTTGAACTTAACTCTAATGGTCATGGTCATGGTGTGCGGTGGGCCGGTCTGGGCCGATCCGGGCCGAGCTCAGACTGTTCGTACAAGCAGGTCGACCGGACTAACCCGGAGTGGAGGAGGTTGGACCCAGCCCGGACCCGGGACCAGATTTGGTCTGGCCGAGCTGAACCGGACTTGGGCCGGGCCGGTTCAGCGATGGACCGGACAACCCAATTTTTGGTTAAAAAGTCGGAAAAAAAGTTGTACATAAAAACTGAAATTTTATTTCTAATAAAATGTAAGAGGTAAAAACTGAGAAAATTTATTAATCTCAACATAAATTAATATACAATTTTGGACAATTTTTGATTATTGGACAATTTATTAATCGTAACATAAATTTATTAAAAAATGTACAAGTTTTTTTTTTGTCTTCCGTCGACCTTTGTCAGTCTCTATTGCTCAGCTCCTCCTTCATTGGTGTCCTCCAAGGTAAGAGACTCAAAGTATAGTTCACTGATGTCGGCATTTTCATCTCTTGATTTTTGGGTTCGTTCTTCCGCACGAACCCAGTCTTGAACACAGACGCATGCTTCCAAGATATCCGTGTAATGTCCCGTCCTGCCCAGCTCAATCGGAGGAATCAAAACGCCAACGACATTTAGACTTAGCCATGCAACGACTTGCTCGAAGTTCCGCTCGGTCGAGGTAACTTCTTGCTCAGGTGGGTGGCTTCGGTAAACTTGTCTCATCTTAGCCTTCACACTAATAAAATAAAAGTTTTCATTGCACTGAATAGCTAGCTTGATAATTGAAGTGACGAATCCTAGTTAAGGGAATAATCCCGTTCGAAGTCTGATTGAGTTAGAACATGGAAAGGTCCCACCGTTGGCTTAGAAATGTGCACGACGTGCTTTCAAAATTGACACTTGGTGTAACGACCCGCTCTGCACAAGCTAAATTCTGATTCAAACGACGCAAGAGCAACGACTCGAATCCCTCCTTGCTTGGCGAGACGACTCATTCGAGGCAAAGGCAATGGACTTAGACCCTCAGAAGAATTCGGACTTAGACTTTCAAAGATGTTCTCCGAGTCTCGCTCAGCCGATGCGATCATCGCTAAGGTGGGTGGCTTTGATGAACCTGTCTTTGCTTAACTTAGATACATAATAATACAAACGATATTGCTAGATCGCTAGGCGTTAACCCCCTATATGCTAATAAAAGAACTTAACGCACCTAGCTAAGGGAATAATCCCATCTTGTGTTGCTTGTGTAGAATATAGAAATAAACTTGGAATTCTATTTGAACCCACGCACCACACTCCACGCTCGTGCCTAGGCACAGCTTACGTTTTCGAATTACTTATGCGTTCAATTATATATGAAATGCTTGTCAATTAGATCGTTGCACAACATGAGGCACAACACTGTAAATGGTTCACTGAATTGTGGCAGGAAGATTATTGAAATAGTCATTTCGAGGCAAAAATAGAAACATGGAAAGACTTCGGGACTGTTGGCTCGCCAAGACAGTTCCCGTACCGGAAGCTACATAATGATAACGAATGAATGAAATAATGAACGAATGAATGAATAAGTGAATGAATAAAAGAAAGAAAGAATGAATGAAAGAAAGAAAAGAAGAAAAGTATGATTAGCGATAGGTATGTCGGAGACGTGCAACGGGGCTTGCTATCCTTACAGCACGGATGTCGTCGCCAACCTAGTCGATAATCGGTTATGGCTCAGAGACAACCCGTTAAGTTAAAAATGAAAAGAGAATATGAAATGGTCGTGGACAACTCGTGCACGAGGGAACGAAATGAAGGATTCCTCGGACGATCAGAGACATCGTGCCGGTCTAGGAGGAATCACAGCTTACGGGCACTTGGGTGCGGGTCTGGCCACCCAAGCGATGTAATGTCGGGTATTCCGTAGCCTATCAGTATGTACTGGCCATCACGCCTGGTAGATAACATCACTACGAATACCATAAGTATAGTCCAAATGGCTTGTAGTACCAGCAACCGGTACATATAGATTAAGTGGGCTCGCTGACGGCAATTCGCGTGCGAGTCCTTGCATTAAAACAAGTAATCTGAGTAAGCTGGACAACTAAGTAACTGAATGAAACGCGTGTGAACAAAGCTTGAGTATAACATATCTTGAAAACTTGAGTATCTCGTTCACCGAGTCAAAAATATAACTATGACACTCTTATTTTCTTATGCAAAATCCGTCAAGTCGCTATGTATAAAATGTTGGCTAACTTGGTTTACCTTGGACATGAAAGATCGTATGGTAAGTATGGTAAGTTGCTAATGTTATCCATATGCGACACTTGATGTCCGTAACACGAGATAGGCTTTACATTATATACCATGAAACTGATCCAAAGGCAAGATTAGAAAGACAATCAGTTGATAGATGTGCATAAAATTAAATTGAACGTGTTTGGTAATGATAGCGAGCGGACGAGCTAGCCTCCCCACCAGTGCATACAATGTACTGATAACTACATAGACTGCTTGTATGGTGTAGGATAACCTCGTTAGGTGCGGAGTCTTCCCTCGAACGTGCTAAGGCACGGAGCTAACTCTGGAGTCTTGGAGCATTACAAAGGAGCTGAAGCACTATATACAGGATATAATGTATCAGAACATCGTCATATAACATCCCATATTGTAAGCCGCTTGGCACACCTTTTATGTTTCAAGATAGATCTTGAGCGAATTATAATCTTGGCCTAGCGCCGCTTGTAATACTTCTTACATATCAATAAAGAGCTTAATTTTGTTTCAACTTATGTTCATTTACTTTCTGCTGCAATGAGGACACTTTGTGCGGTTCAGTGTCTTAGCTTCAATAGACCATTTCAGGACCTGGCCTTTGCACAAGTGCAATTTAGACTCGCGCGGCATCACGCCCAAGCTAGAACGATCGCTCCTCCGGGAGCGGGGTATGACAAATTGGTATCAAAGCACGGCTTTACGTCCTTGGACTTTATGTCGATTCTTTCAGTTTTGAAAGCTTGATAGTGGGTAAAAAAAAGTGTACACACTCTCTCGTTGTTCCTTGGAATGTTCTATACAATAAGTCTAATATTTTCAAAATCTCGTGCAAGTATTTGGTTGAACGGGATCGATATGCGAAGGCCTTTGTGCCAAACTTGAGTTGGAAGAAAACTATGCTAAAGTTAGCAAATGGTGTGCATACCTGAATAATACTATGCCGACTCTAGCAAATTATTGTATGAGACCAGAGTATAGTTCGAATGGGATAGCTATGCATACATTCTTTTGGCTAAGTTGTGTCGAGTATCACGCACCTAGACCTTCTGGTGCGAGCGAGTTTACAAGCGAGATTAAATATTGCTCGAACGAGAATACGTTACATTTAGAGTATATATCGATAGAGACGCTATCCGACTAACGCTAAGGCGAACGCAGAGAATGGTGTTGGATTTTGAGGAATAGTTCGAACGGTTAATTATGTCGAGAAGTATGAATCAGAAATATAATTTATATGATGGACTATCGATAGAGATATACGATACTTGGATTATCAAGGCACCATTAGGGATCACGCTTGAGTTTTGAGGAACGAATTAGGAAAATATATAAGCGAATGATGTGAACATGATTGAAAACTAGATTGGATGACTTGATCCCTGAGTGGTATATGCGATAGCCTTGAAGAGGATTAAGAGTGAGTTTTGACGATTGGTCGAGTGGCTCGAATCCTGAGTGGTGTATGGACCGTCTTGGAAATTGTTCGAGCGAAATTGAGAATTGGGGGTAGCAACGAGTATATCAGGAAGCAATGTGATCGCACAAAGCCTTAGATCGATTAACACTTAGTTGGTCATGATTTCGAGGGTCTCGAACGAGAGGTCGTTCGGACAATTTGTGAATGTGTAGTGTAAATTGAAAAATGGTATTAAATAAGGATTCAGAACGATGAAACAAATGGATGCCTTAGTCGAGGAAACTTGGGGGATCGTACGTGCGATTTCGGATATAGTAGAATGGATTAAAACTTGAGTTGAGGTAAAATACTCATTGATGAGATTAAAGTTAGCACATCGGAAGTTAGAATGCATTAAAATGTTGATTTCAATATACGAGAATGATTTTAAGGATTTGGGATAGATGTTGCTTATGACCTAAGTTTGCATAGAACGATACGAATTGAGAAATTATGTTGCACGACTCGAATTGCGTTGCAAAAGAAGATTGTCAGGTTATGTACATCATCGATGGTATTAAGGTATATCAAAATCGATGTGCGATAACTCGGAAGTACTCCGATTCGAAAAATGATGATCGTGTAATATATCATTATTCAGATAGAATACATAATTGGAATTTTAATAGAAATGGATGTTTGGATTACATGATTTGATGAACTTAAAGTATACATGAATAAATGATAGTCAGACTATGCGAAACAAAAACGTTGGCGGATTTGATGATAAATGAAATAAGGAAATGTTTGAGAATGGATTGATATATTACTTGGATGAAAACATAAGTGTCTTGATTGCTTCGATGATAACCACAACTTTGATATTCTTGTCTTGTGCAAACGCAACTCCAGCATCACACATGCATCAGGTCGGATTAGGGCGATCATTCCGCGGGAGCGCTGGCCTGGTGATTCTTGTCTAGTTGGGATAATCGAACTTGTGGGAGATCATGGTGTAACTCCTCTTCTCGGATTTTCAATATTTTTATTTTATTTTTGCTTTAAACACTTTCTAGTTAGAAAATATTTTATTAAAGTATTCTAGTATATATATATATATTTTTCTATTATATATATATATATATATATATATATATATATATATATATATATATATATAAATATTTTTTTTTTAAATATATATATATATATATATATATATATATATATATATATAATATATATATATATTGTTGAAAGGAAAAATAGTCTTTTTTTTCTTTTTCAAAAAATATTTATGCTTACAAAAGAAAATGAAATTTGGAATTGTTGATTTATTAATATAAATTTGATAGTTATAAATATAGAATTATTTGATTATTATCACCATTTATTTTCAAAGGTTTTGATTTACAAAATTGTTATTTGAAATAGTAGATAGTAGATATTAAGGTTATATATGTTTAAGTTTTAATTAGTAATTATTGCCTTAGACCAATAAAAATATATTGCTATACTATTGAGATTTATATTAATGAATATTTATTATTCAAATTATCTGATACTATTAAGTATATTATTATTGTTATCAAATATTTAAGATTTTATTGAATGAGTTCAAATTTGATTTATGTTTTAAATTATAGCTTAAGATTTGACCAACTATATGGAGGGATTCAAATATTTGGAAAGAATTAACCCTATGATTTCTAATCCTAGTCTCTATCTATATTTTTCCATGTCATAGCAATACAGGCATAGTCCAGCCTATATCCTCCAAAACCCCATGTATCTATATATTGGCGACTAATAGAAAACAAAAACCCGAGCCTAATTGATATTGTTCTGTTAAGCACCGCCCAGCCTCTCTTCTTCCTCATCTGCCACTCTAGAACACCATGTCTCCTCTTATATGTTCTTCTTCCACCACCTCACCAATTGCATCAAAACTAGCGCCTCCATACTCCATCAGAGAGCCAACGACCTTGGTGACCGGCTGTCGCCCAAATCAAAGCAGCGTTCTCCGCCTACCTACCGTGCAACCAAGCCATCCTGAGTACTCGTACTCGTCCGCCCTCTGCTGCCACTCGTGAGGCAACTTGTACGCGACCACTGGTCATGTTCATGATCAATCTGGTCGTCAGCCGAGTGATACCATCATCCATCATATATACACCATCACCGTTACAACCAAGCCACCCGCAATCACCACAGACAACCCAGGCCACAACCATAGAGATTATAATATTAGCCGTGCCCAGACTCGTGCGTCCGTGTCATCATTTTCCTTCATCCAGATCATTATACAAATCTTGCGTCCAACAGCCGGACACATCAACAACATCCACAAATAAAACCAAAAATTGAAACCCCGACCTACCAGACCCTAGCGCCTCCGTCACCAGATTTCGATGGCCGCTCTATCGATTTCACCGACCGACAACTTTCATGGTGAGTGTCACCATCGCCTCCTTCTGCAGCCAAGCCACCATACGAGCACCGTTCCGGTGTTGACTATGGACACTTCGGTGAACCTCTCGACGCTGCTATCTTCGTGGGACCGCTCGAGCATGAGCCGGTCAGGCGCTCGAGCTTTCTCGAGCTCTAATCCACCAGTCGTCGACGACCTCGGCTGGAGTTAGTGAGACGATCGACTTCCGGAGGCCAGTGCCAGTCCCGACGAAAATTCGAAGAGGAGTACACCGAATGCCCAGATCTGGTGGCCGGACTTCCATGCCGCCGCCAGGTCAGCCGAGCCCGAGCCCCTCTCCAGCGAAGCCAATACCCGGCCGCCATTCTCCTCGCGCCGGAGGCAGCCAATGCAGGTGACCTCCTTTCTCTCCCTCGCTCTCTTAGTGACTCTCTGTTCTCCCCATCTTCCTTAAGTTATGAAGTCTGAAGCTTCTCGGGAGTGGGGGATAGATAATTATCTGTGTTGGTTTCATTATTAGTAACCTTTGTGCCTTATGCTTATTTAAGTTTCATAATATAGGCTGGTCTGGTCAGTATATATAGTTCATGAATGTATATATATATATATATATATATATATATATATATATATAATATATATATAGTAGAATATAATGGCTTTTATACTGTTATTAATATTATTATTTATAATATTATTTTTCTGTTAATTATTATTTTTGTCATTAGTTATTCTGGGTTTTTCATTAAATAGTTTAAGTAGTATTATAATTTTGATTACTACTAAAGGTCAGTTTTATAAAAGTGTATACATAATTTATGGGCTAAGTTATAATAATCATATATTATGTTTTGGGTTTAGATTGTGGGCCCATTTATCACATTCGAGACTATATACATATAGGTATAATCTAAAATAGGTATTTGGGCTTGGGGCCATGAGAAATACTTTTAGCCTATGTATGTAACTTGAGTTTTATATCAAATTATATATATGCGGACCTTTTTCGGGCTTATTTCCTAAGTGATATATTTTGAATTTTAGCAGATTTCTAAAATAGGTGTATAACTACTTTCTAAAAAATATACCATAATAGTTAATGAATTACGGGTTCTAGTACGTTTTATTATATATAAAGTTACAAATATATATATATATATATATATATATAAAATATATATATATATATATATATATATATATATATATATATATATATATATATATATATATATAAATTTCTAAGGAGATTAAGTATGAATTTTCTTTAAATCAATTTCTCCCTTAGATTAGAAAGGCTTGACCGTGACTAATCATACTTCATATTTTCTTACGAATTTGGACTTCTCCATATCGACCCTAGGCCAAAAGGACTATCTTGGACCCAACGGGATTATCGATTTCACCAGCTAAGGACCTCAGGCAAGTACACTTTTTGATTTGCTTTCAATTATAATAGTCTTTCCAGTAAATATCATACATATGATCTCCTGCTTGTTGACATGCTGGACACACGGATTAGTATCATGGATCCTTATTTTATTTTTTGACAGTTGTTCACATGATTACCATGCTTGAGACTTGTTGAATTCCATGAATATTAGTCGGGCAGGAAAATATATTAGCAGACGTGTGAACTACACATTCTATCCCATTATGTCTGATCGTCAGGGGCGGATCTAGAGGTAGGGTGGGGTGGGCTGGAGCCCACCCCAAAAAAAAATTATATATTTTTTTATACAAATTTTTTTGTTTTTTATATGGATTTATCTACTTCCAGCCCACCCAAATTTTTGCCAGCCCACCCCAACTATAATTTCTGGATCCGCCCCTGCTGATCGTGACTGATAGCAACCGCACACGTCATGTACGGGATGCCGGATTTACCCCCTAACCGTTCACATATCGAACCCGATATTTCAAAACACGTAGATAGTTGTCATTTACTTGATTCTCATTATTTCTTCACCACTTTCCATGTCACCCTGATTATATTTTCTTCTAGCTGATATACTCTGTTATATATTCATGCTTTCATCCTAGTTATACCATGACATCAATTTACTTTCTAGTTTTCTTCCACATATGTTATTTTTATGTATTGCTAATTATATTATGTTGCGAATAGCCTATTAGTCTGTGTGCTTGTTCCATTCCTGACTGAAAACCAATAATTTTTAGGTTAGTCGCGACTACTCTTAGATTTGGGGAGATACGGGTGTACTTGCAGGCCAAAACCTAAAGATTACATAGATGTGTTGTAGTCATTTCAATATGTAAGAACATTGTATTTTCTTTAAATCTAAATCTTATAGATCTTGTAATTGATTTAGAAATGTGAATGAGCAATGAAGTTTTATTATGTAATTTTGAGCATCATGGCCTTGACAGCGTTCTACCGTCGACTCTGCGGCGTAGGCTGGCTTGGACCCGCACTTGTATCCCGAAAAGCGGGTGCGTGTCATGACAAGTTTTTGTGGTGGCACATGCAGGTCAGTTTTCGTAAAAGATTGCGAACTCGTGGTAGTACATACTAATCATACTACTGCGAGCCTGAAAATAGGAAATGCTCATTCACAACTAGGGTTAAGTTGATTTTTGGAGAATGATTAGGACTAGGAGTCCCAAATTTAATTGGCTATTGGGTAGTTAGGGTCACTGCATAGGCCATTTGATTTAGGTAGGGATTTATTGAATTCTATACCATATTAGCTAACTTAGAGAAATTTTCACAGAAGGGTATACCATTGTGTTTTGAATACGATGATAGGATCTAAGATAAGTAAACAAATCGCTGGGTAAAACGGGGACTTCCTATGATTTAATTCCTAACCTTGGTCATTGGTTTGGCCCCTCTAACTATTACCATCTCATAAGTCCAGGTTACTCATTTATTTCTCCTTTTTGCCCTGAGGAATTACTTTCATGATTTATAATTGTTGTTCGTATAGGAATCTCGAGTTAGTTCCTTCACCAAGGTTTTTTCCTCAATCATTGAATATTCATAAAATAGAGGTTATAGTATTTTACTTCTTTTGTCTTCAACGATTTTCCTAATCAATCATTCTGTTTTCAAGAATTGGGACTGATATGACCGATACTCACATTTTCCTCTCTTGACCGTTGTATAATTTTCTTCCCTCTAATCATCATCGTTATATCGTAGAATTTATATCGCTTATTTATTTCCTTTGGGCATAAGGATTTTTTTAAAATAATCTCCGATACAATTATTCATACGTTGATCTCAAGTCTTTTGAGTTATATAAGTCTTCCTCAATCATTGAGTATCGTTGCAATAAGGATTAGAAGGTTTACCCTTATTTTGGTTTCGATCATTACCTTCCCTAATTGCTCACTTTACTTTTCAAGAATTGATACTTGTACTTACGTTTTCCTAATCAACCGTTTGGTTTTCCACATTGATACTTGATCATTTTATTTTATTTATTTATTTTTTTTCAAATTTATACTTTTCTTCAAGAACAGATACTTATATATTTTTATAACATGATAAATTTGTTGAAATCCTGGAATCTCCTTTGAAATTTTACAGATATAGTTGGAATAGTTTTCTATGACTTACAATGGCAAGACAGCAATGTACGATCGTCATTTACTTCAATTATCGAGAATGCAGGTTCACTGCAGCCAGCAGTGCACTGGCGTGGCATGATTCCTAAGTTGAAGTAAAATTGAGTAAGTGTAAGTTATTGGATGTTATTGAAACTATGTCCTAGTTTTCCTATTTTGACTTTTGAGTCATATGTTAATATTGGTAGAGCTAATAGAATATTCGATACAATATCATATTGGAGTCATGAACCCAAGGGTTTACTACAGCCAGATATACACTGGCGATGCATGGACTTGGTAAAATGACTTTATATATGCATACGGTTTCGAATACCATTGAGGCCATATCTGTTATTGGCATATGACTATTGATTTTTCATGACCCGTAAAATCTGCACTCTCACTTCAAAACTAACTTGATATCCTATTTCTTATTATCGGAGTGTAAATAAAGCTTGAAGTTCTTCCCTTCTATCTTTCTTTCTTATTTTCTACTTTGTCGAGTTGTCATTGGTTCCTCCGCATTTAAAACCTATAATTAGATTTTGATTCCATATTCCCTAGATTATGATTCTATGATCGTGCTAAGGCAATTCCGATTAGAATCATCTTTAATGACTTTCAATCACGACTAGACCATTTTGATTATATTTCGATTGTGTCAAATCACGCACCTTTCTAGACTCGTGCCTAAATAAATGTTGCTTAAATAATTAATCAAGTTAATCGTGCCAAAAAAACTTGAATTTTGATCATTCCTAAACGACTTGGATTATGATTAAACTATTTGACCATAATCATAATCGTGCCTATACCACGACTCAATTTTTGCTAATGTTTAAATTTCCACTATGATCATGACTGTTTTTTCATGTTCATACTCGTGCCAAAATTTTTCAAATTTTGATCATGCTTGAGTAACTTGCATGACTAACATTGATCGTGACCGAATCATAATATATTTTGATCGTGCCAAATTGTATTCTACTTCGGATGATTAATGTTGACTTTACCCGCAATTACGCATGACTAATTTGATCAGGAATCAAATCCTTCTCTTGATTATATCAATTGTTGTTCTTATTCATATCAATTGAAATTTTGTTTCTTGATTACATTCGTAGTCATACCAAATCGTGCCCCTTAAAATTTCTAGGAAGGAATATTTCTAAGGTGGGTAGATTCGTGAGCCCTCTTCCCTAATTTTTTAATTAGAATATATATATATTTTTTGAAAATCGAATAAAAGATATTCTGAAAGGATTTATGAAACTTTTTGAAATATGAATTTATTTGAAGGCAAACTTTAAACTTATTACTTTCCTTTTATTTAAGTGTATTTATAAAAATCTATTTTCAAATAAAATTAAAATTTGGATGTAGTCAATTCTAGATTTGGTTTGGTTTTAGTCCTAAATAATTTGTGATTGCCTTCAAATCTACTACTATATTATTTTAGAAAATCTTTGTACTTATGAAAATATACAGTTATAAATATTTGGATTATTCTTATTTCGATAATTGATTCTATGAAAACTAGTTTAAAGATTATTTATAACACTAGATATTACTTTAGAATATTTTTGTGATTGAGGTTAATTGGATTGGATTAAATCCAATTTAATTCATGAGATGAGTTGTTCCATAGATTTAACCATCTCTTTCTCCACAAAAACAATTTCCCAAAATTCCCACAGAATCCCCAAATCCCTAACCCTAAATTTCCTTTTCCCGGATTTTAGAATTTTACTTATTTATTCATGTACTTTACTTATTCTTCGTGGTTGAAGGTAATTTTTCGTCGATACTTTGTTTTAAGATTATTTTCTTTTATCAAAACTTGTTTTAAATTAAATGTTTGAGAGCATTTAGGGCCTTTAGAGTTTCATGACTTTTCTTCCCCTTTTCACCAATTTGATCAATGTTTTCTTACCCTAAAATTTTCCTATCTTTCCACCGATCAACCAAATCCGTCTATCATAGTAGTCCTTAAATTCGATGATGAATTTATTCCTAGGGAGGGTAGATTTATAACTCCTCTTTCCGAATTTTGATTATTTTTATTTTATTTTTGCTTTAAACACTTCCTAGTTAGAAAATATTTTATTAAAGTATATATATATATATATATATATATATATATATATATATATATATATATATATATATATATATATATATATATATATATATATATATATATATATATATATATATATACAGGTTGCTTCAGGTACGGTACAACATTTTACGGGAGGATACGGGATAGAGAAGTCACGGGTTTGTTTTGCTCACTTGGAGCTGCTGCCCATTAAATGCTCTCTCTCTCATAGTTAACTTTTCATTCTCTCCATCATCTTTCTTTCTTTCCTTTTTTTTTCTGTACTCTCCTTTGGAGAGAGCTGATGGCCATTAAATGTTCCCTCTCTCATTGTTAACTTCCAACATTTTTTTACCCAAAAGAGAGCACAACACTTAGCTCCCGGTGGTGAGGAGGAGGATGCAGACGGTAACACACCGACGAAATGAATGGCGGCGAGGAGGGTGGTGTCCTCCTTGGCGATGGCGGGGTAGAGCTTGGAGCAGAAGCAGTCGAAGGTGGACCTGGACATTCGAAACTCGCGGCAGAAGTCGATCGAGGTCGGGGAAGTCCGGGTGGCTGACCCGGACACACCACGCGCTTGACCACACCTTCACCCATAGCCAACGCTTCAGGTACGGTTGAGTGTTGCTTCCTACTTCGGTAAACCTGGACTTGGAAACTAGCGACGGAAGTCAGCGTCGGAGAAGTGTGGGTGGCTGACCCGGTCACACCTGGTATCCGCACTTCTCCGATCTCAGTGGAGAAGTTAACAAGAATTTCTCCTCCTTTTAACTAAACCCAATTTGGTCGAGAACACCAATCTGGAAGATAATTTTGGAAAATTTAACATTATGTTGATTCAACTAAGAAAATAAACTATTTTCCAGTCCAATACAGAGATAGCTTTTTTAAGAACTTTCGAAATTCCAATGCAACATTAAGAAAAGAGAAGAAAGAAGATAGAGGAGGTTAGGGAAAGTCACAAACAAATATGGAAACAAATCTATGTAAATCTTTTTTTATTCATAAATAAACTTCTCTCTTCCAAAAATACGAAGAGAACGAAAAGTTAACTATGAGAGAGAGAGAGAGAGCATTTAATGGGCATCAGCTCCAAGTGAGCAAAACAAACCCGTGACTTCTCTATCCCGTATTCTCCCGTAAAATTCTGTACCATATATGAAGCGACATATATATATATATATATATATATATATATATATATATATATATATATATATATATATATATATATATTGTTGAAAGGAAAAATAGTCTTTTTTTCTTCTTCTTCAAAAAGAGATTTATGCTTACAAAAGAAAATGAAATTTAAAATTGTTGATTTATTAATATACATTTGATAGCTATAAATATAGACTTATTTGATTATTATCACCATTTATTTTCAAAGGTTTTGATTTACAAAATTGTTATTTGAAATAGTAGACAGTAGATATTAAGGTTATATATGTTTAAGTTTTAATTAGTTGCCTTAGACCAATAAAATATATTGCTATACTATTGAGATTTATATTTATGAATATTTATTATTCAAATATTTGATACTATTAAGTATATTATTATTGTTATCAAATATTTAAGATTTTATTGAATGAGTTTAAATTTGATTTATGTTTTAAATTATAGCTTAAGATTTGATCAACTATATGGAGGGATTCAAATCTATGGAAAGATTTAACCATATGATTTCTAATCCTAGTCTCTATCTATATTTTCCTATGTCATAGCAATACAGGCACAGTCCAGTCTATATCCTCCAAAACCTCATGTATCCATATATTGGCGACTAATAGGAAATGAAAACCCGAGCCTAATTGTTATTGTTCTGTTAAGCACCGCCCAGCCTCTCTTCTTCCTCATATGCTACTCCAGAACACCATGTTCTCCTCTTATACGTTCTTCTTCCACCACCTCACCGGTTACATCAAAACCAGCGCCTCCATACTCCATCAGAGAGCCGACGACCTTGGTGAGTGGCCGTTGCCCAAATTGATGCCGCATTCTCCGCCTACCTATCATGCAAACCAAGCCATCCTGAGTACTCGTACTGTCCGCCCTTGGCTGTAACTCATGAGGCAACTTGTACGCGACCAATGGTCATGTTCGCGATCAAACTGGTCGTCAGCCGAGCGATACCATCACCCATCATGTACATACCATCACCGTTACAACCAAGCCGCCCCCAATCACCACAGAAAACCCAGGCCACAACCAAAAAGATTATAATATCAGCCATGTCCGGACCCGTGCGTCCGTGTCATCATTTCCCTTCATCCAGATCGTTACAAAATCTAGCTTCCAACAGCTGGACACATCGACAACATCCACAAACAAAACCAAAAATTGAAACCCCGACCTACTAGACCCTAACGCCTCCGACACCAGATTTTGGCGACCGCTCCGTCGATCTCACCGACCGACAATTTCCGTGGTGAGTGTCACCATCGCCTCCTTCTGCAGCCAATCCACCACACGAGCGCCATTCCGGTATTGACTATGGACACTCCTCTCGACGCTGCCATCTTCACAGGATCGCTCGAGTACGAGCCGGTATAGCGCTCGAGCTTTCTCGAGCTCTAATCTATCAGTCGTCGACGACCCCGATTGGAGTTGGTGAGCCGATCGACTTCCGGAGGCTAGTGCCAGTCTCGACCGACCCTTCCTAAAGGAAATACGAAGAGGAGTACACCGAATGCCTAGATCTGGTGGCCGAACTTCCACGTCGTCGCCAGGTCAGCCGAGCCCGAGCCCCTCTCCAGCGAAGCCAGCACCCGGCCGCCGTTCTCCTCGCGCCGGAGGTAGCTGATGCAGGTGAGCTTTCCTCCTTTCTCGCTCTTGCTCTCTTAGTGACTCTATGTTCTCCCCCTCTTCCTTAAGTTATGAAGTCTAAAGCTTCTCGGGAGTGGGGGGACAGATAATTATCTGTGTTGGTTTCATTATTAGTAACCTTTGGGCCTTATGCTTATTTAAGGTTTGTAATATAGGCTGGGCTGGTCAGTATATATAGTTCATGAATGTATATATATGTATTGTAGAATACAATGGCTTTTATACTATTATTAATATTATTATTTATAATATTATTTTTCTGTTAATTATTATTTTTGTCATTAGTTATTTTGGGTTTTTTATTAAATAGTTTAATTAGTATTATAATTTTTATTTACTACTAAATGTCAGTTTTATAAAAGTGTATACGTAATTTATGGGCTAAGTTATAATAATCATATATTATGTTTTGGGTTTTGATTGTGGGCCCATTTATCACCTTCAAGACTATATACATATAGGTATAATCTAAAATAGGTATTTGGGCTTGGGGCCATGAGAAATACATTTAGCATATATATGCAACTTGAGTTTTATATCAAATTATATATATACAGAACTTTTTTCGGACTTATTTCCTAAGTGATCTATTTTGGCTTTTAGAAGATTTCTAAAATAGGTGTATAACTACTTTCTAAAAACTATACCAAATAGTTAATGAATTACGGGTTCTAGTATATTTTATTATATATAAAGTTACAAATATATATATATATATATATATATATATATATATATATATTTCTAAGGAGATTAAGTATGAATTCTCTTTCTTAAATCAATTTCTCCCCTAGATTAGAAAGGCTTGACCGTGACTAATCATACTTCATATTTTCTTACGAATTTGGACTTCTCCATATCGAACCTAGGCCAAAGGGGCTATCCTGGACCCAACGGGATTATCGGTTTCACCAGCTAAGGACCTCATGCAAGTACACTTTTTGATTTGCATTCAATTCTAATAGTCTTTTCATTACATATCATACATATGATCTCCTGCTTGTTGACACGCTGGACACACGGATTAGTATCATGGATCTTTATTTTATTTCTTGACTATTGCTCACTTGATTACCATGCTTGAGACTTGTTGAATTCCATGAATATTAGTCGGGCGGGAAAATATCTTAGCAAACGTGTGAACTACCCATTCTATCCCATTATGTCTGATCGTGACTGATAGCAGTCGTACATAACACGTACGCGGTGACGGATTTACCCCTAGCTGTTAACATGTCGAACCCGATATTTCAAAACACGTAGATAGTTGTCATTTACTTGATTCTTATTGTTTCTTCACTACTTGCCATGTCACCCTGATTACATTTTCTTCTAGCTGACATACTCTGTTATATATTCCTACTTTCATCCTAGTTATACCATGACATCAATTTACTTTCTAGTTTTCTTCCACATATGTTATTTTCATGTATTGCTAATTCTATTATGTTGCGAATAACTTGTTAGTCTGTGTGCTTGTTCCATTCCTGACTGGAAACCAACAATTTTCAGGTTAGCCGCGGCTACTCTTAGCTTTGGGGAGATACGGGTGTACTTGCAGGCAAAACCTAGAGATAGATAGATGTGTTGTAGTCATTTCAATATGTAAGAACATTGTATTTCTTTAAATCCAAATCTTGTAAATCTTGTAATTGATTTAGAAATGTGAATGAGCAATAAAGTTTTATTATTTGATTTTGAGCATCATGGCCTTGACAGCGTTCTACCGTCGACTCTGCGGCGTAGGCTAGCTTGGAAACACACTCGTATCCCAAAAAGCGGGTGCGGGTCGTGACACATAGCGTGGCAATTGGATGATTTTGACTTGTGGTTTGATACGAAGGTGAATTCGAGGATTGTTGGACTTGTGATTGACGATAAATTAAGTTGAGGATTAAGTAGATCCAATGTGCGTATCGAGAATGAAATTAGTCTAGAATCAAAGAAAAAGTTACGCCCCGATGAGGACGATTATCCTGTGCGAGCGTTGTTAATGTGATTTCATGTCCAACATGTATAATCGGACTTGCGAGAGATTTGGGGCATGACATATTGTTATGCTAGACGAATTTGTGATCGAATACGTGAATTGCGTGAAACAACTTAGGAAATATGGTATGATAGTTATGGTTTAGTAAAAATCGTGTCATGGTATACTTGACGTGGATAGATGGATAGTTGGTCGTGATTTTGAGGGTCTCGAATGAGATGTCATTTGGACAATTTGTGAATGTGTAGTGCAAATTGGAAAATGGTATTGAATAAGGATTCAGAACGATAAAACAAATGGACGCCTTAGTCGAGAAAACTTGGTGGATCGTGCGTGCAATTTCAGATATAGTTGAATGGATTGAAACTTGAGTTGAGGTGAAATAATCATTGATGAGATCAAAATTAGCACATCAAAAGTTAGCGTGCATGAAAACATTGATTTGAAGGTACGAAAATGACTCTTAGAATTTGGGATAGGGTAACAGCCCAGTCCAAATATACGTAGGACCCAGAATACGAATACATGCCAGCAACACTTCACCAATGAGCCAAACTACATAACAAGCCCATTAGCGAAATACTTAAGTTATAAATCATGATAACATCCAAAAACACAACACAATCCATATATATATATATATATATATATATATATATATATATATATATATATATATGTGTGTGTGTGTGTGTGTACAATCCACATAAATCACATCCACATAGTCCACAAAGATATCAAGTCCAATAATAAAAATGTCTCAAATATCCAGCAGTAAAAGTAAAGATGTCTGTGCAGGTAAAACATCTCGAAACCAAAGAGAAAGTAACAAAGTAACAACCAACTAAAGTTCCAATGAGATAAAAGGAAATAATGTAGCAAGACTAAATATGGAAAACGACATGATCATGAGAAATCCTCTGGCACTATCTCGTCCTTCTATGTCGATACGTCTTCGATCTCAGCTCCCGAACCGTAATCCTTAGGGTAGTCTTCAGCTTCGTCTAAGCTTGGGAAATAGCCAGGTCTTTAGGGGACTAGCAAGGTGCATAATATACATGCAATCTACTGTATCCGTCTATGTGCTATGCAAGTGAGAAAATTTTCTAGAATACCAGACCCCTTCCACTAAGATTCACAAGCACCTCAGCAGGATATTGTTCCCAGTACCGTGCCGTGGTACCAGGGACAATCGATTCTCGACAGTGATAGTCCTCTACTCTGCTATAGAGCTAAAGGGTTACTAAACAACGGGCCACATGACAATAGGTCTAATATTGTAGTCAAGTTCTTCATAATCCTTTTGTCTAGAATCTAGCAATGTTAAGTCTGTACAGTCATCTCGAAACAATAGCAATAACGATAAATAATCTAGAATACTAATACGTGTCACGACCCGCACCCTAGAGTTAGGGCACGAGAACGTAACAACGCCCAGCCTACGCCGCAGTGTTGGCGGTAGAACGCTGTCCTAAGTCTCATGCATCTAACAGTATAAGGCTAAGCAGTTTATACTCCCCGAATGGGGGTGACATAGCAGAATGTAAACTCAATCACATCTAAGGTAGAGCATAATGGAAGATAGATAAAACATGAAATCCAAAAGAGATACAGGAGATAGAAGTCTAAGTGTCTAAGATACATAAACCCAGAAGTACATCTCAAAACTCAAATACAGTAATCCACAAGTAAATACAACTCCCGACAAAATGAAATAACTATCTAAACAACCTCTACTGTGTCTTCTCTAGGCTAGCAGGCAATCCCAGGCCATCTGTAAAATTTATCAACAGGTCCAGTCAGGACAGGAGCGAGCACAATACATCTCATGTAGTTCATATCATGTCAGAAAATATAAAGCAGGCAATAGAATAAGATACATGAAACACTGTAAGAAGATGTACATGAAAACAAGAGAGATATTTGATAACTGGAAATATATATACATGACAAGTAAGAACTGTAAGTGACTAGTGATTTAGAGTACGAGATGGCATGTAATTGGCTTAGGTTGTACATGATGAACATGAAAAGTAACAGAGTGTACATGATGGGTAAATCACATGACCATTTATACTCACCCATACCCACAATCAATACACAAGGATCTATTTAAGTTACGTTACGAACATAATGTTTTGGTTATACAAGAAACACATGAGAAAACATGAGCGTACATGAAAGAACATGAGAGTACATGAACGTACATGTAAGAACATGAGAGAACATGAGTGTACATGAATAACGCAGAAGCAAGGAATACATGATGTACATGAAACACATGTCATAAAGTATCCGATGAGCCCGCTAAGGGGGTAACATCCCAAGAAGAGATCCATATAGTACCAATCCGTGATGATAACGTGACAGCATCAAGTAAAAGTAATCTAGAGCGAGAATATAATTCGTGACAAGTATGAAACGATCAGAGAATGTACTCGCCTGATATCTGAATGTCCAAGGTAAAGATACTGTCCGAGGAGAGGTGTCTGGCTCCTAATTAGAACAGCACAAGTCACAACATGTCCAGAAGGGTAATATAAAGCACTACAATGCATTCTACATGAATCTAGGTCAAACTAGGCCAAAGTCAACCCTTGGTCAACTCTGGTCAACTCCACTAGTCAAACTAGGTCAAACTAGGTCATGTCCTAACCCAGTAAGTCTTACTAGGCCTAACCAAGACTATCCTAGCAAGCACACATCAATACAAGGCTATACAAGCCAACATACACCCAACTCTATATAGTATGCAATTATTCAATACTCAAATAGGCAAGAATTCACATTGGATATACACTAGGTAATCTATTACTTTAAGCTATATATGTCTACACATATATACACATGCATATATTGGTATTCAACATTAGGTCTATAATCATGGCATTTCAAATGGTTATATAAACTTATATATTACAACACAATATGCTAACATATATATAATATACATACATAGCTAAGTTAACTATATTCATAAATACTTATTTAAGAGGCTATGTGTGTGTATGTGAACATGGCAAAGGGACAAGTGAGGGTTAAATGGACATACATAGTGTATACATATCAAAGAGTGTCAAAGTATAAGTGAACAATGTGTCAAGTGTGATAGTGTCAACATAGTGTAAGGGGGTACATGAGGTAATATAGGATTTGTGTTAACATAGAACATTACATCTCATTAACTTGTATATTGCATACATTACATCTATTATTACATTACATTCATGCTTGTATTCATTCATCATTCATTATTCTCTTGCACCACTATATGCACCATATATTACATACTATAGAACCTACATATTCATTACAAGCCATACTTATACATGCTTACATTAGATAGGATACTTACACCTCATACATCATTTATTTAACCATTTACTCATGCTTGTATTCTCTATTTAATTACATAATGTATATACATTAACATGGGTTAAAATCAAATAGAACATTATATTACACACAAGGGTGCACAAAATGCATATGCCGAATAGTAACTCCTACTAATAATCAATACTGTACCATCTCAGCATGAATTAAAATTTAAGATTAAAGTATGTTATAGATCTATGTGTTAGCTTTCCGAAACTTTAAACGGATCGCGTTTTCGTTTCCGGAAACTCCCGGAATCGCGAAAACACCGAGAACGCGTTTGTCTTTCGTACAGCTGACACTCAAATAATTCTCCAGAAAGTTAAAAAAAGAATTAGGCCTATTAATACATGTTTTTGGAAAGCTAACTTCAATACGCTTCTTTTAAAAAAAATGGGAGATTAAACTGAGCTTTGAGCTAGAAGTTATGACATTTCTAAGTTAGGGCTGAAATAAAAAACGTGGATAAAAATCATGACGGATTTAGGTAGTTTGAGACAAAAGAACACAAGTATATAACATAATATATCAAGAACTCACTCTCTACACTAATATATATATATATATATATATATATATATATATGAGACACTATAGAACACATCTCCAATACAAAAATATGAGATTAAACATGTAATAATTCATTCATACATAACAACAACACATAGTGTGTCCAAATTTGGGATTTTCCCACATGGACACAACCACAACACAAAGGACACTCCTATGACTTTCAAATAGACACGAAATGGACACAAATGGAGATATAACTATGGGGTCATTCCTATGGGTTCAAAATAGACCTATATGCATGAGGAAATGAAAAGGAGAAGGGATTTATACCTCCCGGTAGATCGAATCGAAGAAAAGTCTTCCCGGAGCGACACCGACACGTAGTGATTCCAAAAGGACACGAACGAGCTCCGAATCCTCCAAAACTTGGGTAGCTTCCTCCTTGGATAGAATGGAGAAGGAAAGAAGAAGATTTGGTGGTGAAATGGAATGATTTGGTGGAGAAATTGCTAGGGATTGCTCTCTAGGAATTTGGAGAAGAACAAGAGAGAGAGTGTGGATGAGAATAATGAAATGAACTTGAGCCTATCCTCTCCCAAAGTGGCTGGCCATATGGGGCTATTTGTCCTATTATGGTAAGGTCCAAAATGCCCCCACTAACCTATTCTATGAGTATTAGGAAAGGGCTAATTGGTTGGGGCTAAATTAGTCATTCTAAAGTCTCTAATCACACTAACCTTATCCATAATAATTAGTCTAACCTCTAACTAAAATATTTCTATCATGTGAACTAAAATTAATATCATGTGGGCCATGTCTAACTAGTGTGTGGATCCCACTAGAGTCAAACTACCCCCGGGTACCCGTTTCAAGTCGGATTGAGTTGAGATTCGAACCCGACTCAAATAACCCCAAAATAATATCATAAATAATAAAATAATATCAAAATAATTCAAAGAGGTCAAATGTAAAAATATTCTTAGGCCAAAAATGATATTAAAATATCATAATCACATGGTTAGGCTCTAGGTCAAATAGTCTCTAGGGTTTCACTAGCAAAACGTCAAAACCACAAGTCATTGATTTAAATAATTTTAAAATAATTTAAAATCACCAAAAATCATATCATGAATTAAATATCATTATTAAAATAATTATAAATACGAAATTTCAAAATTACCCTCATTTGGGAAACTGGGTGCTACAATACGAGATCAATACCACGAAGAGTCATGTAAACCTCATATCATGAATATGTCAGTGTCCTGTGGTCAATCGTGTCAATGGACACGTTAATATGTACGTAATGTCTAATGTCAATACTCGGTGTCATTATCATGACATCGGTACCCGTCTATAAAATGGGCACTAAGTATCGACATCTCTACGTCATGCAATGCTAATCAAAATAAACAACAAGAAAGAAAAAGAAAACGATCTTAACTACGACAAGCCACACTTGCCTGTAACTGCTGTCTGTGAGTTGGCCTGACCAACTCTGATATCCTTTTCACTCCTTCCAATCTCACTATAATAATACACTATATTTAATATTCTATACCCTCATACCATATGTCTACTAGTTGCCATAATCGTTGATACAACACTATATTTAATATATAAGTACCAACTCCTCTCATAAATAATTTGTAACTATAACAAAAAATAATATATTTAAATTCTATTAATTATTTATAAATACCTATATATTACAAAATTAAGTTTTTAATGGTGAAATTATGTCACAAGAGTTCCTATATCAATACCACATATGGATACCACAATTGGACCCATTAATTTAGTCCCAAAATAATAATTAATTAAAATGATTAAATTCTATAAAAATTCCAAAAATTAGTTAAAATAGTATTTATAATGTTAAACCTTGCACAACATATAGTTTAATATGGATTGATGGAGTATTGACACTTTTGGACACAAAGAAAATAGAATGTTTTGGAGATTGGTGATACGGCAAATGTCATGAATTTTTAAAAATAGCAAACAATTGCAAAACCTAACAAATAGATATGCGTCAGAAATATCTCAACATCTAGATTCTGAATAAAAATAATAAAAGGATGAAAACTGATCTTAGATAAGTAAAAAATGGCTTGCAACATAATTTATTGGTTCTAGACACCCTATCATAGAATCGAAGCCACGGGAAAACTGCTTGGAACTATGTGATCCAAAGATCAAAGATTAGATTAGACACATAAAGGTAACTTAAAGTTTTAGTTTAAGGCAAAATGGACGAGAAAAAGTGGGTGAAACATGGTCTACAAGTCGACTAACCTGCTGTGATGTTTCAGACTTCATTTTGGCGGAGTTTCGGCCCAAGTAGCGCATCGTACACCTCTCTAACAGTCGTAAGATTTCCCTTACAGTTTCTAGGGTAGAATAGAATGTTGAGAGGGTCGTGAGAGTGGTGGCGGTGGCACAAAAATTGAGGAGAAGTCAGATTTTGTGAAGAAATGGGGTCGGCTAGAATTTTGGGTTTGGGGTTTTTGGCCGCACACAAGTAGGGGCTACATGGGGGTGTTGGCGGTTATGAAGAGAGATTAATAGGTTAGGGTTGGTTTGGTATTTATATTATTAGGACATGGGCTTTGGTTTTATCTAATTTGGATATGATTTGGTTCTCCAAAATATATTATTTGTAATAGATTTCCTAATTTGGATAGTGGTTTGACCAAGTCAAAGATATAGGGAATATTGCATATGGCTACAATTTAATATTTAAAATTCCCTTAAATACATGTATACTTGGTTTTGGTAATCCTAGTTAGGTTCTAACTAGTAGGGTTGACTAGGTTAGGGTCCGAGTAGCATTACTAGTTAAATTGGACCCAAAAATTAATTTAATATCTCATGTGCCATTTGCAAATAAGTCGCACATGGGAACTCGATTGGATGGTACACCTAGGCATGTGCGTCGTAGGCTCAAAATGGGTCAAAATTATATATTGGGTCATACGGTTTCGATCTATGTCAAGTCCCGAAATTAAATTGGAAGTTGGGCCTAGAATTACGATAAATAATCAAATGGCCTAAGTTGACCAGAAGTTATGTGAATTCAAAAGAATATTGGAAAATAAATTTAGATGAGACATGATATATAAAATTGAAGGTAGACGTGTCTAGAATTCAAATATGGAATTGGAATTGAGAAAACGATATTTGTTGTGCTTCAAAAATTAAAGCTACGGTAAACTACTAACATAGCCATTATTGACTTTAATAAATTAAAATATCCATGTAAAATAATTAAAAATAACTAAAAATAAAATCCAAAAATTAGGGGGCTTACAACCTACTCACCCTAGAAAATTTTGTCATCGAAATTAAAAATAACACAATTATATAGAAAAATCTTATCATATGAATAATTAGGCTAAGACTTACCCGCATCTAAGAATAAGTGGGGATATCGCTCACGCATAGAATCCTCCCGCTTGCAAGTAGATTCTCTTGGGAATAGTGCCTCCATGCAACCCAAACCAGCCTGATTGTCTGTCCTCTAAGCGTTTTCTTACTCATATCTAAGATACCTACCGGCTGCTTCTCGTATGATAAACTGGGTCCTACCGTGATCTCAGAGTGATTGACCACATGACTGGGATCAGTCACATACCTCCTTAACTGTGATACATGGAATACATCATGCACACCCTCTAGTGATGGGGGTAATGCAAGACGATATGCCACCTCTCCTATACGCTCAATGATATCGAATGGTCCAATATATCTTGGACTCAACTTTCCTCTACTCCCGAATCTAATGGTGCCTCGTGCCGGTAAAATCCTCATAAATATATGCTCTTCCTCCTTGAATTCCAATGGTCGATGATGCATATCGGCCTAATGCTTCAGCCGGTCTTGTGCTGCTTGAAGATGACTCTGAATCTGCTTTACTTTCTCGACTGTCTGCATCACAAGCTCTGGTTCAAGTATCTGTCGCTCTCCAATGTCGCTCCAACATACTGGTTATCTATACTTCCTTCCATACATTATTTCATATGGTGCCATTTGTATACTAGCTTGGTAACAGTTGTTGTAGAAGAATTCCACCAAGTGCAAATGGTCCTCCCAAGAATCTCCAAAGTCTAAAATACATGCTCTCAATATATCTTCTAGGGTCTGAATAGTGCGCTCCGCCTGACCATCCGTTTGTGGATGATACGAAGTGCTGAACTTGAGTCTCGCACCCAATCTCTCCTGTATATTCCTCCAAAAATGTGAGGTAAATCTATAATCCCTGTCTGAGACTATACTAACTGGTACCCCATGAAGTTTTACAATTTGCTGCATGTACATGACAGCTAATATCTCGGTGGATTGGCCCACTTTGAAGGACAAGAAATATACCGACTTTGTGAGTCTATCCATAATCACCCAAACTGCGTCTTTCCCAATAGGACTCCTCGAAAATCCGATAACAAAATCTATGATAATGTGCTCCCACTTCCACTCAGGGATGGGAAGCGGTTGCAACATACCTGCAGTCCTATGATGTTATGCCTTTACCTGCTGACGGACCAAGTACTATGCTTTGAAACGTGCAATCTTCCTCTTCATACCATGCCACCAATACTTCAAGTCCCGATACATCTTAGTACTCCCAGGATGAATAGAATAAATATAACTGTGGGCTTTATTCATCAACTCATGCCTCAACTCTCCATTTGGAACATATAGGCGATTTCTACACCTTAATGTCCCATCCTCCTGAATTCGAAGTTCTGTCTGCTCTCCAGCCTCTATCCTCTCTCGAAGTCTTCGAAATCTTGTATTTGTAGGTAACACTACCTTGATTCTATCCACAAGTGACAACTGCACTTCTAGATTGGCATGTACTCCTTGCTGTCCCGACATAATAACTTCAATTCCAAGCTCCTGAAGATCTTCTAGTAACCGTGGCTGAGCGGTCAAGAAATATGTAGTAGGCTTCCTACTCAAAGCGTCCGCCACTACGTTCGTCTTGCCATGATGGTACTGCAAATCTATATCACAGTCTATCATAAGCTCCAACCACCGCCTCTGTCTCATATTCAACTCCTTTTGCGTGAAGACGTACTTCAAGCTCTTATGATTCGTAAATATCTCCACACGCTCTCCGTATAAATAATATCTCCATAGCTTCAATGCAAAGATCACTGTTGCTAACTTCAGATCATGAGTAGGGTAATTCTTCTCATGTACCCTCAGTTGACTTAATGCGTAGGCTATGACTTTTTTGTGTTGCATCAAAACACATTCAAGTCTACTACCTGACGCATCACTACATACCACAAATCCTTTCGATCCAGAAGGAAGCATCAATATAGGTGACAAGGTCAACCTCTTCTTCAACTCTTCAAAAGCCTTCTGATAATCTTCCTTCCAGTGGAATTCTTGATCCTTGTGCGTCAACCATGTCATCAACTCTGCAATACGTAAGAAAATTTTCTACTAACCTGCGGTAATACCCGACAAGTTCGAGATTGTTGACACAAAGTCACAGTCAACCAAATATCGATAACATTGACTAAATAATACTTGTAATAATTCAATACGACACACGACGTCTACATCTAGCTCAAGTCAGACGACTGTTCAGTCTTTGCAAATCAGTTATATATGAGTCTGTATTTTATACTTTTATTGAGTCTAGACTGTTGTAAACTGTGTCATGCTGAGCTCTTGAGACTTGACCAAAAGCCTACCCAAAAATCCATAAACTCCACCATCCAGAAATAAGCCCATTGGTCCCTTAGAACCATTCTGTGCTCTGGAGACAGAGTTCGGGCCGAACTCTGCCTCCACACAGAGTTCGGGTCGAACTCTGTCCCCTAAAAATCAGCAACCTAAATTTTAGGGTTAGCTGGTTGAAGTTGTCCAACGACCAAATATTTGAAATTTTCTACCCGAATTCTGGCCGAATTCTGCCTACAAAAATCCTATAAAAGGCCAAGAATTCTCTCATTTCAAACCATCCAATCTTCTCTTCTCTTCTCTCTTGAAGCTCATATAAGCCATACCCTTCCCATCTACTAGCCACAAGCATCCTAAGTCTCGAGTGCTCAGCATCTCTCAGTTAGGAGTCTTGTGCAAGAGTTGAAGAAGTCGCTTGGAAAATTCCAAGCAATCGCCACTGCGATCCTTTGTAAGAAGTTGACGTGCTCTTCTGAAGAAAAGGCACGGGTTGTAAACTACTATTTCACAAATAGTGGATTTAATCCTGAGCTAGAGTTCTCAGGCCTGGACTAGTCCTCCACGAGGGAAACCATGTTAAATCGGCTGTGTTTGCGTATGCTCTCTTCTTTCTCACTTTAAATTCCGCATTTACTCTGATTAGTTTTGTTTGTGATAGAGTTAAATTTTTAATTGGATATTATCTCTATAAACTCTATTCACCCCCCTCTAGTGTTGCCATCTGTTCTTCAATTGGTATCAGAGCCAGGTTCTCTTTATAAGGACTTACATCCTAGAGCTGATCCATGGCAACCACACAATCCTTGATTTCCAATCACGGTGAAGGACAGTCCACTCATAGGCCTCCCCTATTTGATGGAACTAACTACACGTATTAGAAAACAAGGATGAGTTTTTATCTCAAGTCTCTAGACTTTGACCTGTGGACTATCGTCACTGACGGTTACAAAAAGCCTGCCAGAATAGTTGTCAATGGTGATCTCGTTGAGAAATCACATGACAAATATTCTGACGAGGAAAAAAATAGGCAAGTCTAGACGCGAGAGCTATTAATGCTTTATTCTGTGCTATAGACAGGAATGAGTTCAACAGGGTATCCACATGCACCACATCCCACGAAGTATGGAAGCTTCTAGAAGTGACGCATGAAGGAACCACCCAAGTCAATGAATCAAAAATAAGCCGTCTCACCCAAGAATACGAGGCTTTCAAGATGAAGCCAAACGATACGATCACGCAAATGTTCACAAGATTCCTCGACATCATCAACCCCCTGTCTTTGCTTGGGAAGCAATATTCAAATCACGAGAAGATTCGCAAGCTACTTAGGGGCTACCAAAAATTTGGAACCCTAAGGTGATAGCCATCATAGAAGGAAATGATCTCACAACTATGTCCATGGAGACCTTGATAGGAAAGCTAATGACTCATGAGCTTGACCTCAAGGACTTCGAAGAGCCTGCTCCTAAGGCTAAGGAGATCGCACTCAAAGCTCACCGACAGAGGGCTGAACTCGAAGAGACGGATGACGACAACTCAAAAGACGATGATCAAGCCCTCATGGTTCGCAACTTCAAGAAATTCCTTCGCTTCAACCTAAGAAAGAAGGAACCATAAGAAGATGAAGAAGAAGAGCCCACTTGCTACGGTTGCAAGAAGACGGGACATGTCCGAAAAGACTGTCCATTCTCAAAGAAAAGCAACCGCTATGAGAAGCCATACAAGAAGACCTCTTCAAAGAAATATGCCAACACAAGCATTTGGCATGAAAGCGAAGCTAGTGACTCCGAGGAAGAAAAGAACTCTCCTCAAGATATAATGTGTGCCTAATGGCAACATCCGACAAGGTATCAAACGAAACTCTTGACGACTTCACTTTTGATGAACTTGGCGATGCTTTCACCGATTTACTTAGTGACCATAAAAAGGTCATTAGTAAATACAAACAAGCCAAGAACAAAATCAAAAGTCATGAAGTTGAAATACAAAGACTTTCTCTATTACTTGATAATATTAGAGACACTACACCCACGGATGTCACTGATGAGGTATCTAAGCTCAAAATAAGCTTACATGATGCCGAGGTACGTATTGAGCAACAAACACAAAAAATCATAACACTCAACACGGAGCTTGCAGAAGAAAAGAATAGACACAAGATTACTATTACTAAGTTGCATGGTTTGAATGCTAAGATTACTGAATTGCAAGCTGTCTCTAAGAAACTAGAGACTAAATTAGGAAAACAGGTTGCTCAACCTCAAACCCAATCACAAGACACACACTAAGCATGACACAACTCATACTAGTCAACCACAACACCCTCATGCTGCTCATAATCATGCTTACATGTACACACACTTTCACAAACCACATGCACGTAGAAATAATCATCATATGTCACATAAATATCATGCTACACATAGATACAATCATCATCATGTTGCACAAAGACACAATCAACATCACTCCACATATAGACAATCTCATCATGCCATGCCATATAGACAATCTCATCATGTCATGCCATATAGACATCATCATGCCTGGCCATATCAAAAATATCACCATGCCACTCCACATAATCATCATCACCATGCGGAATCTACATATCATCAATATTCTGCTTATAGACATCATCAGCATGCTCCTAATGTAAATAGGAATGCTACATGCAGCTATTGTGGTTTATATGGACATATTTCACCACAATGTAGAATTAGAAGATTAGTAGATAAAAGGATATATGCATGGTTTCCAAAAGCTAACTCTTCAGGACCCTCAAGAACTTGGGTACCAAAGGTCACATCTACTCTTGATGTAGGTGGACCTTCCCTCCTCAACTAAGAGTAAGTGGATTCTCGATAGTGGATGCTCGCGACATATGACGGAAGACGCACATCTTTTCGCATCACTATCGATGAAGAGAGAAGGATATGTATCCTTCGGAAATAACCTAAAAGGTTATATTATAGGTAATGGTATTATTGGCTATCCTCCCTCTCCCGTAATAAAGGATGTCTGCCTAGTGACCGAGTTAAAGCATAACTTGCTCAGCATTAGTCATCTTGCTGACCATGGTTATGACATTAACTTTGGACAAAACAAATGCCTTATATATGATAGGTCAACAAGAGACATTGCTTTTGAAGGGGTAAGAGAGGATAACATTTATATTTTCTATTTGTCTGGGAATACTAACAATACAGGTAGATGCCTATATGCTCATAAAGATGAACGACTGCTATGGCACCAGCGACTTGGTTATGCCAATATGGATACCATATCCAGGCTATCGACCAAGAAGCTAGTTAGAGGCTTGCCCAACATCACATTCAAAAAGGACATCGTATGTGCCGAATGTGAGTTGAATAAGGCAACCAAATCATCTTTCCATTCTATAAACTCTGTAAGCACTACTAGACCCCTGCAACTACTTCATATGGATTTATTTGGGCGTAGTAGAGTAGCCAGTCTTGGTGGAAAACTTTATGCCTTTGTTATTGTTGATGATTTTTCAAGATTTACTTGGGTTTTCTTTCTTGCAAATAAAAGTGATGCTATTTCGGTTTTCAAGATTTTTGTTAAGAAAGTTCAAAACGAAAAAGGCTACATGATTACTCGAATCCGAAGTGATCATGGAGGTGAATTCAAAAATTCTGATTTTGAAAAGTTTTGTGATTCTAATGGCTTTGATCATGAGTTTTCTTGTCCAAGAACTCCCCAACAAAATGGTGTTGTGGAGCGGAAGAATAGGACTCTTGGTGATATGGCTAGAGTCATGTTGAACAAGTTTTTACTTTCGAAATACGTTTGGGCTGAAGCTGTCAGTACAGCATGCCACATTTTAAATAGGGTACTTATTCGTCCTATTACGAAAAAGACACCCTATGAGCTTTGGTTCGGGAGAACCCCAAATGTTTCTTTTTTAGAGTTTTTGGCTGTAGATACTTTATCCTTAACACCAAAGACAACTTAGGCAAATTCGATGCCAAAGCTGACGATGGTATTTTCCTTGGTTATGCTGCCAAGAGTAAGGGATATAGAGTCTTTAACAAATGCTCATTAATTGTGGAAGAGTCTACCAATGTGACTTTTGATGAAGATAACAGTGCAACAGCTACTCTTGATGATGATGTTGAGCCATCAACTTCCACTCCAATGAACACCACAACCGAAACAAATTCTTTGGAAAGCTTGCCTAAGAAATTCTCTTTCAAGCCATCACATCCAGAAAATTTGGTAATCGGTGAGGTTTTACGAGGAGTAACTACTAGATCATCATTAAGAGACTCTATTGCTAGCACTGCCTTTATTTCACAAATTGAGCCTAAAAACATTTTAGAAGCTTTCAATGATGAATTTTGGATTTCTGCTATGCAAGAGGAACTCAACCAATTCGAGAGGAGCCAAGTATGGGAACTTGTTCCTAGATTGGCTAATCATTCGATTATTGGTACTAAATGGGTTTTTAGAAACAAAGTGAATGAAGATGGTTCAGTCACACGCAACAAAGCTCGTCTAGTAGCCCAAGGATACAACCAAGAGGAAGGTATCGACTACGATGAGACGTATGCTCCTTTTGCTAGATTAGAATCCATTCGGCTGCTTTGTGCATTTGCAAATTTTCAAAATTTCAAATTATTTCAAATGGATGTTAAAAGTGCTTTCTTGAATGGTTTTATTAAGGAGAAAGTTTATATAAAATAACCCCTGGTTTTGAAAATCACAAATTTCTCGACCACGTGTTCAAGCTAAAGAAAGCGCTGTACGGCATCAAACAAGCCCCCAGAGCTTGGTATGAACGGCTTAGCAATTTCTTACTTGAAAAAGGTTTTCAAAAGGGAAAATTGAGACTACACTTTTTATAAAATCTTTCAAAGATACTATTCTGTTAGTACAAATATATGTAGATGATATTATTTTTGGGTCTACTGATGAAACCCTTTGTCAAGATTTTGCCAAGTGTATGCAGACCGAGTTTGAGATGAGCATGATGGGAGAGCTCAACTACTTTCTTGGGCTGCAAGTCAAACAAATGTCAAATGGAACCTTCATCTGTCAGTCGAAGTATACAAAGGACATGCTGAAGAAATTCGACCTTGATAACGTCAAACCAATCAGCACTCCTATGGCTACTTTAACCAAGCTTGAACCAGATGACAGCGGCAAACCCGTAGATCAACATAAGTATCGAGGTATGATAGGCAGTCTACTATATCTTACTCCTAGTTGCCCTGATATAATGTTTAGCGTTTGCCTGTGTGCTAGATATCAAGCAAATCCTAAGGAATCACACATGACCGCAGTTAAGTGTATCTTTAGATACCTTAAGGGTACAGTTACAGTGGGCCTATGGTATCCCAAGTCAACATCATTTGACCTCATTGGTTACTCTGATGCTGATTTTGCTGGATGCAAGGTCGACCGTAAAAGTACGAGCGGTACGTGTCATTTGTTAGGAAAGGCTTTAGTCTCTTGGTTTTGCAAGAAGCAGAATTCTGTCGCACTATCCACAACAGAAGCTGAATATATAGCAGCTGGGCGTTGTTGTGCACAAATTCTGTGGATGAAGCAAACCCTTGAAGACTATAATTTATCTTTCATACATATTCCAATATTTTGTGACAACACTAGTGCTATAAACTTGACTAAGACCCTATTTGTCACTCACGCACAAAGCACATTGAAATTCGATACCACTTTTTGCGTGATTATCAGTAAAATGGCATGATTAACTTAGAATTTATTGACACTGATTATCAGTTAGCTGATTTCTTCACAAAGCCATTATCCGAAGAGCGCTTCAATTTCCTTTATCGTGAACTTGGAATTTTAGATGAAGCCGTCATAAATTAAAATACACCTGCGTAAATATCGATTATATTGTGATTCTCTTATGATGAACTTGCTATGAGTATAAGCCGAAAGGGCCCTTCTGACAACAAGGCGTAAAAGCCTAAGCGACATGGTGCACTAGTCCTCAGGACTACCGCTAGCTGGGATCCGGCCCCTGCAGCTAACCCATGGCAAATTCAAAATATTGAATTATGATATAACTCCTTGTTTATTATACAGTATATTTTGATTTATCACCTGCTGACATGCTATTTTTCAATTTCATATTGCTATCCTTCTACTTCTACTATCTGGTTTATTGAATCTCTTTATCATTTATCTTTATAACTTATATTGGTTTCCCATACTTACCAATATTTTATCCTTTCAGCCTGATTTTAGTTCTGGGACAAGGCCCCAGAATTCGGGCTGAACTCTGCCCTTACCAGAGTTCGGGCCGAGTTCGGCCTTCCTGTTCCAGAATCGGGGACAGTTTCAGCCGTTGATCACAACTTGATCCAATGGTCCTGATTCACTCCGACCAAGAGAAACCCTTCCCTTATATTCGGTTTCTCTTCTCCCTCTTTCTTTCTTACCACCTTTTCCACTTCTCCTCCACTATTCTCTCAAAACCCTAACCCTAATTTCTTCTCTATAGTGCTCCATTCTTTCCCAAACTCAAGGAGAAGGGCTATTTTCCAATTCTCTTTCACTGTTCATCATTTATTTGAGGTATAACTTACTCTTCTTTTCTATCTCAATTTTCTCTACTTTGTGCTATGGCTCCTCGCTTACTCAACCGTAGGAAGAGAATTCGGACCGAGGGAGCGTCCTCGTCGAATGCTCCTCCTCCCGTTGAGCAACCCGTTGAACAACAACAACCACCTCATCCGTTGTTCAACCCTTCACGTCCACGTGATCCAAACACTTATGACGACCGACTTTTTATATCACTAGACGCATCTAATGAATGGTTTAGTGATTTTCGGACACGTCCAGTGTTTGCGGGACACCCCATTAACTTCACAATTTTTTCACAATATGAATCTATGTTTCATGATCTTTGCCTTGATGAGCTAGTTGCTACGAATTTCTTCATCTATCGTAGCGCTATACAAATATTTTACTGCAACTTAACTCATGATGACACTTATATTTATTCCCGAGTTGCGGGCATTGATATCGCCTTTGCTGATTCTGATTTGGCCGAGTATCTTGAACTTCAAGAACTCGATACTTGGGATAAGCTTGTTGAAGCTCGATCGTTCCACTTTCTAGATGGAACTTCCCTTGAGAGCTTCAAGGCAGATTTATGTGCCCCAAACGTTTGTCCTCGTAAGCTTATGGCCAAACATCTCAACCCTTACTACTATGAACTTCATCGGATTATTTTCAACACCATTCTACCCAAAGCCGACTCCACCGATGAAGTTACCTATTTTGAGATATCAGCTTTGTATCATCTCCACTATTGTATTCCTTTTAATCTTCCACGTACCATGATGGACTGGATGATTAACTGTAGAAAGAAACCACGAGCCTTGGTTTATCCCTTATATCTTCCTATGGTCCTTCGTGCATTCATTGTACCACTTCATGATTGTCCTTTCTTGCCTGCTCCTGCCTTCCTATCTAAGGCACGACGACTTCAGGCAGTCGTAGCCTCTCCCGCCACATCTGAGCATTCCGATGATGAGTAGCCCGATGCCCCTCCACTTGGACAGGATGCGCCACCTCCTCCTGCTACCCTTGACTCCATCCAGACCATGCTCCGAGATCGCTTCACCTTAGAGGACGATTGCTGGACTCAGATGGACTACCGTACTACCCTGCAGATGAGTGCCCTCAGCAACTCGCTGCACGATATTCGGTATTCCATGTCTCGTCATCCTTTTATGCCCATTCCTATGGAGCGGGACCCTGGTCGCGAGGGACATCGCATTGACGATCCTTGGGTCATGCGCTACCTGGATCCGGATGCTGCTTTTGTGGACCCCAGCCGTTCCTACACTGATCCTTCCGACACCGCTGGGCCTTCTCGTGCTCCATGATGGAGATGGCTACTACCTGATGATGCTGCTGCTGATCATAGTTTATGCTTTCCAGTTTTTCAGTTGTTTAGTTGGATTTATGTACTTGGTTTGTCGTAAACTCTTTATGTTTTAGTTGTGAGTGATGACTCTCGTAGTTCTATTACTCTCTGCTAGTTATGTTGGTTAATATGTAGTTTCTTCTCTTTTGGTGTGTTTGTCTATTATTACTTGCTTATATTGCTAAATGCCAAAAGGGGAAGAGATATGTATATTCTTTTTATTCGTTTTTTTGGTATATATGTGCTTTTGGGAGATATTCCTTATCAGGCCAACAGGTTCAACGTATTGTTTACGGGAGAGCTATCTTATTTGGCTCGGCACCGATTATGGGGGAGCTATGCTTTTGTCATTGACTATGTCCAGGTATGAATATTGAATATACAATTATTATTTTGTCAATTACCAATATGGGGGAGATTGTTGACACAAAGTCACAGTCAACCAAATATCGATAACATTGACTAAATAATACTTGTAATAATTCAATACGACACACGACGTCTACATCTAGCTCAAGTCAGACGACAGTTCAGTCTTTGCAAATCAGTTATATATGAGTCTGTATTTTATACTTTTATTGAGTCTAGACTGTTGTAAACTATGTCATGTTGAGCTCTTGAGACTTGACCAAAAGCCTACCTAAAAATCCATAAACTCCACCATCCAGAAATAAGCCTATTGGTCCCTTAGAACCATTCTGTGCTCTGGAGACAGAGTTCGGGCCGAACTCTGCCTCCACACAGAGTTCGGGCCGAACTCTGTCCCCTAAAAATTAGCAACCTAAATTTTAGGGTTAGCTGGTTGCAAGTTGTCCAACGGCCAAATATTTGAAATTTTCTACCCGAATTCTGGCCGAATTCTGCCTACAAAAACCCTATAAAAAGGCCAAGAATTCTCTCATTTCAAACCATCCAATCTTCTCTTCTCTTCTCTCTTGAAGCTCATATAAGCCATGCCCTTCCCATCTACTAGCCACAAGCATCCTAAGTCTCGAGTGCTCAGCATCTCTCAGTTAGGAGTCTTGTGCAAGAGTTGAAGAAGTCGCTTGGAAAATTCCAAGCAATCGCCACTGCGATCCTTTGTAAGAAGTTGACGTGCTCTTCTGAAGAAAAGGCACGGGTTGTAAACTACTATTTCACAAATAGTGGATTTAATCCTGAGCTAGAGTTCTCAGGCCTGGACTAGTCCTCCACGAGGGAAACCAGGTTAAAATCGGCTGTGTTTACGTATGCTCTCTTCTTTCTCACTTTAAATTCCGCATTTACTCTGATTAGTTTTGTTTGTGATAGAGTTGAATTTTTAATTGGATATTATCTCTATAAACTCTATTCACCCCCCTCTAGAGTTGCCATCTGTTCTTCAGAGAAAACTCCTAACTTCTGCAAGCGATGTTGGTGTAGGCCAATACTCCACGGTTGCTATCTTCTTCGGATCCACTGAATGTCCTTCTCTTGAGAGAACGTGTCCAGGGAAAGGAATTCTATCAAGGCAGAATTAACACTTACTAAGCTTGGCATACCGCTCCTCCTTCCTCAATGCTTCCAATACAACTCATTCTATCACAGGTATAGTATTATCAACTTATTTAATGATACCCATTAGTTCATTCATAGCAATTTTTCTTAATATGCTCTACGCATCCGATATCCAAGCACTCATACTCAACTCATAATCTCACTAGGATCAATCTCTAAGAAACTTAACCATTTCTAGCTACCCAACATCACAATCACAATAATAATCTAGCTTACTTATATTCTATAATATAACTATAAGTTTTAAATATTTTAGTCATTTAATAAGTAGAAGGCAATGGGAACCTAAAGCTGGGTCAAACAAACCTATATACCAACTTCAAACAACGGTAGGGTCAAGTAAAGAAGAATGGTTTATCGAATTATTTTCAAGAATGGTATGAGGCCAAACAAGATGCATAGGCCGTAGTCTAGGTAAGACTCGAGAACCATATATCTCTACGATTATGTCACGTGAAGTTACTGCCACACCGGTGTGCATCTGACTGCAAATAATTTTTTTGTTCCATAATACGACGGATAGCTGCAGTGTGCATCTGCCATGCCAAATAATACAAGTTCTTGAGCTTATCTTGGCCAAATATATGAAATAATTTCAAACTAACTTTTTACAAAAATATAGAAAAAAATGTCAACATGCATAGGATATGGTTCAAGTAGAATTTGAGAAACATATGTAGTCATGATGACGTTATCTGAAGTCCTGCCTCGCCAGTATTTCTCTTGCTGCAAAAACTTTGATTCAGTAATACAAGGATAAATATAATTTTTCAATTTTTTTTTGGACCAATCCATAAGACACTTTCCAACAACTTAGCGGAAAGGAGCTAAAAGAATCACTCAAGAAGTCAACAGGGAAGGGTTTAATCAAATCTCGAGTAAGGAAGAACTCAAAAGCAATCATATTGATAAGAAGAAAACATGAAAGCAATCATGTTGAAGAGTCTGAGAAAAGTCTATAATCATGTTGTGGATGTATCCTCAAGTCCTATTCCTTAATCGGTTGCAGGCTCGTAATAGTACGACTATCCTAGGTATCACCATGACTTTATTCAATTCGCGAAGGCTCCACCTGCACTTATGACTTCTAGTATCTGTGCCCCGCTTTCTTGATATTATATTAAGGGAAGATACGTCCACTACGAAGATTCATCTTGTTAGCATGAAGGATTGCGGTAGAACATAATCAAATTGGATGCAAATCAAAAGTCAAATGAGAGTTCAAAACAAAGTCAAGAAAGGTATCAAGCATGTGGATGGGATCCTATGGGTCTTTTCTATTCTAATTGCAAGCTCACGTCGGTACACTAACGTAACCGAAGTGATTTAACATAGACCTGCATGGGCCTCCACAAAAATATGTAACGTCCTAGTCCCAATATACTTAGGACCAGGAATACGAATACATGCCAGCAGTACTTCACCAATGGGCCAAACTACATAATAAGCCCATTAGCGAAATACTTAAGCTGTAAATCATGATAACATCCAAAAACACAACACAGTCCACAGGTGTATATATAATCACATCCACAGAGTCTACAAAGATATCAAGTCCAATAATAAAAATGTCTTAAATAACTAGTAGTAAAAGTAAAGATGTCTGTGCAGGTAAAACATTCCGAAACCACAGAGAAAGTAACAAAGTAACAACCAACTACAGGTCTGATGAAATGAAAGGAAATAATGTAGTAAGACTAAATATGAAAACGACATGATCATGAGAAATCCTCTGGAACTATCTCATCCTTCTGTGTCGGTACGTCTCTGATCTCAGCTTCCGAACCGTAAACCTTCGGGTAGTCTTCAGCTTCGACTAAGCCTGGGAAATAGCTTGGTCCTCAGGGGACTAGTAAGGTGCATAATATAAATGCCACGGTACAAATATGAAAATATGAACTAAGGCAATCTACTATATCTGTCTATATGCTTTGCATGTGAGAAACTTTTCTAGAATACCAGACCCCTTCCACTAAGGCTCACAAGCACCTCAGTAGGATATTGTCCCAGTACCGCGTCGTGGCACCAAGGACAACCAATTCTTGACAGTGATAGTCCTCTACTCTGCTATAGAGCTAAAGGGTCACTAAATAATGGGCCACACGACAATAGGTCTGATATTGTAGTCAAGTTCTCTCCAATCTCCATGTCTAGAATCTAGCAATATCAAGTCTGTACAGTCATCTCAAAAATGATGAACAATCTAGAATGCTAATACGAGGTCAATACCACGAATAGTCATGTAAACATCACATCATAAATGTGTTGGTGTCCTGTGGTCAATCGTGTCAATGGACGCGTCAATATGTACGTAATACATAATGTTAATACTCGGTGTCATTGTCATGACAACGGTATCCATCTATAAAATGGACATTAAGTATTGACGTCCCTATGTCATGCAATGCTAATCAAAATAAACAACAAGAAAAAAAGAAAATGATCTGTAACCACGGCAAGGAATACTTGCCTGTAACTACTGTCTGCGAGTAGGACTGACCAGCTTCGATGTCATTTTCACTCCTTCCAAGATCACATATAATAATATAGTATATTTAATATTCTATACCATCATACCATATGTCGACTAGTTGCCATAATCGTTGATACAACACTATATTTAATATATAAGTACCAACTCCTCTCATAAATAATTTATAACTATAACCAAAATAATATATTTAAATTATGAAAATTATTTATAAGTACCTATATATTACCAAAATTATGTTTTCAATGGTGAAACTATGTCACAAGAGTTCCTATATCAATACCACATATGGATCACAATTCGACCCATTAATTTAGTCCCAAAATAATAATTAATTAAAATTATTAAATTCTGTAAAAATTCCAAAAATTAGTTAAAACAATATTTACAACATTAAACCTTTCACAACATATAGTTTCATATGGATTCATGGAGTATTGACACTTTTGGACAAAGAAAATAAAATTTTTCGTAGTTTGGTGATACGACAAATGTCATAAATTTTTAAAAAATAGCAAACAACTACGAAAACTAACAAATACATATACTCGGAAAGCTCTCAACATATAGATTCTAAGTAAAAATATTAGAATGATGAAAACTGAGCTTGGATAGGTAAAAAATGGCTCGCAAATAAATTTTCGGTTCTGGACACCGACGCCACGGGCAAACTGCTTAGAACTGTGTGGTCCAGCAATCAAAGATTGAATAGACACATAAAAGTAACTCTTAGTTTAGGTTTGAGGTGAAATGAATGAGAAAAAGTGGATAAAATATCGTCTACAAGTTGACTAACCTGCTGTGACATTTCAGACTTCGATTTGGCGGAGTTTCGATCCAAGTAGCACGTCGTGCACCTCTCTAACGTTAACAAGATTGCTTTTATAGTTGATAGGGTGGAAGAGGACGTCGAGGGGGTCGCATGAGTGGTGGTGGTGGTGCAGAAATCGAGGAGAAAATAGATTTTGTTAAGAAAGGGGGTCGGCCAGGATTTCGGGTTTGGTGGTTGTGGCCGTGCGCAAGTAGGGGCTACGTGGGGTGTTGGCGGTTATGAAGAGAGAGGAATAGGTTAGGGTTTCGTTGGTATTTATATTATTAGAACATGGGCTTTGGTTTGATCTAATTTGGATATGATTTTGTTCTCCAAAGTATACTATTTGTAATAGTTTCCTAATTTGGATAGTGGTTTGACCAAGTCAAAGATATAGGGAATATTGCATATGACTACAATTTAATCTTTAAAATTCTCTTAAATACATATATACTTGCTTTTGCTAATCCTAGTTAGGCTCTAATAATAGGTTTGACTATCATTACTAGTTAAATTGGACCCAAAAATTAATTTAATGAGTCTCATATGCCATTTGTAAATAAGTAGCACATGGAAACTCGATTGGATGGTACATCCTAGGCATGTGCGTCGTGGCCTCAAAATGGGTCAAAATTATATATTGGGTCGTACGACTTTGATCTATGTCAAGTCCCGAAATTAAATTGGAAGTTGGGCCTAGAATTACGATAAATGATTAAATAGCCTAAGTTGACCAGAAGTTTTACGAATTCAAAAGAATATTGAAAAATAAATTTGGATGGAACATGATGTCACACCCCGATTCGAAAAATTATTCATCCCCATTCCTATTATGCCGAATCGATCGTCCTCGCTAAGGCGTGATGCCATATGGGTCTGGAGTTGCACTCGTATAAGATAAAAACATTACATTTGATCATTTTATTTAAAACATCAAGTTAAAACTTCACAAAGTATTGAGTAATTGAACACGTAGTATAGGAAGATAAAAATATGCTTTACATTGATAGCTTGCAACGAAGTGCAAGTCATATTACATTGGATATGCCGTTACGGCTACATTGATTGGAACAAAAGAAATATACTCGACAAGCTGCCTAAACTAACATTTGTCATTCCATACATTCACCCTTTTTATACATTGAAAGTCTTCGGTGAATTGGCTTCAAAATACTTCAGAATAGGAAGAGCTTCAAAACACCCCTCCGAATTTTAGCTTTGGCTTAGCGACGTATACCCCTAGAGTCCTCGCCACCTGTGGGGTTAGGGGATTAGAATACTTAGGAATGCACTAATGAGCGGGACGAACCCATTCGTCTAAACCGACTCTAATTGTTAAGATAGGCATGAATTAGAGTATTCTTTCTATTTAGAACTAATTGAATTCAGTTCATATTTATAGCCTTTCTTGAAACAGTAAAAAGCATACAGCAAAACATAACATATTATCTCATTTCTTACCATGGTCATGCTCGTACCTGCATAAAATAGAGATAAATACTTACTACCTGCGTAAGAAAATAGGTAAGCATGTTACTATCTTACAGGTGGTCATTGGTGTTACACACCACTTGGGACTTAATCAAATTGGCATACGACACTACCCTTTTAGCCTATGTTGCAAGCCTTACTGAAGGTCCCGCATGCCTCGCACCGAAGCACGATAAACATTCCCTCTAGGTCGATTCGGTTCCGATGTCCCGGATACCGTTTCGAGAAAAACAAACTTGTGCCCAAATTATTTATGACCATGCCAATGCGTGAACAGTTAATATATGAAACAGATTGCATAGTATGGACAGTATCGAGTAGCATTATCATTTTTTCCAACTCATGCAACAAATCATTTTTCCCAAAGCCGTACTTCCAATTTGGCATCCCGTAGGCACCAAGTTTCCTGAGGCACCATATGCCACAACCAACATTTTATTTTATTTTGCAGATCATGAAATAGTCCTTTTCTAGAACCTTATCTTTTCACTTTTTGATGTAAAACTTATATTTTCAGAGTAGTTTACTTCAAATTAATACAGTTAACTCGAGTTCTTGATATTAGGGATTTGGTTTGCATTTAACTTGGCATCGTCGATTTGAATAAGTTTGAGGTGAATTGAATTTCAACCCTGGAAGGTGTAGAAGAGAAGGGGCCGAACCACCTACCAAGTATTTGATCGTGCCGATGGTCGAAGCGCTTCACAACGTTCAAGCTTCAGTTATACGACCTCCTACAATGGCACCAATATTTTATCAGAATTTCATCTTAATCCTCCGTTTCAAAATGCGTAGAATGAATGCAAAAATCAATGTAAAAATATATTCATCAAAATAAAGCATCAAAAACTCAAGAAAACCATACAGCAGTCCGGTTCCGTCGAAGGAACTCTTATATAGAGCTCACTTGCGATGCAGCCTGCTGCATCTAGGACTTATTCCAACAGAAGCCATTCCATTAGTTGGTTCAAATCTCGTAACATTCGTCCAAATCGATTTATTCGATGACACAAATTGTTATCGTAAGCCAAGCTCGACGATCGAGTCAGATAGCCATCTAAGTTCGACCGATCTGACTCATCGCAAGCGTACTACATAGTCCGCCGCCTATCGAAAATAGGGTACTACATAATATACCACTAAGAAAAAGTTTTGTCCCAAAACTTAAGAACAAGGGTCTGTGTCACGACCCGTACCTGCTTTTCGGGATGCAAGTATATGAGCAAGCCAGCTACGTATCAAGCGGACTCCAGCCCGACTCGAGTACGTATAAGCTGTCAAGATCATGGTATCATGGCTAATATGGTAATCTACAGTGTATCTCAATCCACAAGAATATATAAAATAAGAATAGACAAGTACGGGTCGTGGTCTGCAGCCCACTAGCATATATGTTCGATAAGACTCAAAGAATATAACAAGAGTCTCTAAAGTGAATCAATAAGCAAGATATCTCATGATAAGAAATGTAAAGCACGAAGGGATAACAGTGTAATATCACTGCAAATACCTGAATCATGCATCACAATCATCTATTTTCTCGCTCTGCTAACTAACTCCATGCAATCGCTAAACCTGAAGAGATCATCAGGTCCTCCGGGGACATAGCAAGATACATAAAAATATGCCTATCATGCAGTTTAATCATGAATAAACTATAAATAAGATATAAACAAGGAACGAGACATACACATGGCAAGAGACTATGACTACAACTGCTAACAAGTGACTAACGGCAAGTGGCTACTGATAGGTGACTATGAACTGGAATACTAGAACAACTACACGTAACTGAACTGCTGGATGAACAAGTGAATACGAGATCAATGGAATACCAAACCCTCGCCCCGAGTGGACTCGCCGGTTTGAACCAATCACTAACCCTTGTCCCGAGTGTGGACTCTCTGGTAAGTTCACGGTAAGGCACCCTCGTTCCGAGTGTGGACTCTCTGGTACAAGTACAACATCTTCGTCCCGAGTGTGGACTCACGGATGTAAATCGATCAAGACATACACCCTCGTCCCGAGTAGACCCTCTGGTGCCAAGGAAACAAAACACCCTCGTCCCGAGTGTGGACTCTCTGGTGCAAATCGGTCAACCCTCGTCCCGAGTGTGGACTCTCTGTTTGAGGAAACAATAATAAGAATTTATCAGTTCAACTATACGTACTCGTTCTATGACACGAATCAAGCAAGGTACTGGTGAGACAAGATATGACTCAGTCAAGACATAGTCAAGTCCAGTATAACTACACTGTCAAGTCAAGCAAGACCATAAACTGGTGAACATGGTACATAGAAAATAGATAAATCAAATCAACTAGAAGGCTAATGAATCATATAAGATCTATAACAAATAGAGTATCTAAAGATAATACAATAACAACATGAACACTATAAACATGAAATTAAACTGTAGAGGAAGGCAAGGTATCTTGCCTGGTGGTAGCGCGAAGATCCAAAAATATACCGTCAACTGGTAAGCCAGAAAGTCCAAATCTCTCAACTGTCTCCGAAAACTGAAATAGACATTCCCAACATTTTTAGAATAGTCAAATTAGTTAGCATTACCTGTCTTTAAGTCCAATTCTGGACACAGGGATAAAACGATAATTTTAGGCCAAAATGGTGTCCCAACTGTGGATTCCGGTGGGTCGTGCACAAAATCGTCCATTGAATCAGATCGTGGGGCCCGTAAAACGGCGATCCGATCAACTGTCTCAGAATTGGACCAAACTTAGCATACAGGACCAAAAAATGATAAGGTCCTATTGGCGTAACATTCGTCTCGATCTGACGAACGTGCACAAAGTAATTAGGAAATTGCACAAAGGTCGATACGGTAAATTTTGAAGGATATGCATCACATTTGTCGCCCACACGCGACCAATTTGAATTCCGTCAAAGTTCACACGTCCACGAAGCCGATACGCACCTTTCGTTACTTTCGGTTCGTGACCACGTCGTCCGGATTGGCGGGACGCACGTCGTATCGAAGGTTTTCGTGATTTTGAAAACAGATTTTTGATCAACTTTGCACAGGTTTTTATTTAATGAATACCTAGATTTATTTAAAACTAAAAGAAGGGTTTTGTTGCCATATAGGTTGTCTACAACATTATTCAGAGGGTTTACCTAGTCGGTCGCTGGATTGATCAGAATTGATCTTCCAACATGGGTTCAGGGACTGCTCTATACCCTGTTTCAGGACAGGATTTTCCATCGAATTTGAGTCGATTTTCTGGACAACCTCGGGCATCTAATTTCAAACTAATTAAAGGCGATTGAAGTTGTATATGTTTGAACACACTTGAAAAGTTAGATTGGAAATTGGTCGACCACGCGTCGAGCAAATACGTCGCAAAGTCGCCTCCGCAGACTGGTGCTGTTGTGCACCTCTGCTGCAGTATCTGCGCGTTCCGCGTGCCTGGCCGGTGCTGCCATGGCTGGCCAGCCACCGTGGCAATATGTGTGGGTCACCTAGGGGTGCGTATGTAAGGGAGGCATAATTTAGGGCTAGGGTTTTGGTGTTTACGTGAGGATCTTGTTCGAGCCTCCCTTGGTTGTAAAGAGTGTACACAGGGGCTTCTTCTCCTTTGGGTCGGGTTTCTCGGGCTGAGGTGGGGCTGGTTGATCGGGCTGATGTGGGTGGTTTGCCTGGGCTGATGTTCAGCTGGGCTCGGCTTTGGGCTTCTGGGCTGGGCTGATTTGTTAGTCATTTATTTCTTATTAATATATATATATATATATATATATATATATATATATATATATATATATATATATATATAAATATATATATATATTCACACACCTATACATATATACACACATATATATAATAATATACACCTGCACATTATAAATCATAAAATAAGCAATAAACTTATTTCAAGCATAATCTATAATTGCAATATTGGTGATTACTTAATTTATATACTAATCTATATATATAAAAATACAATTTGATCGTGATGCATATATGTATTTATATATAATAACGAATAATATACATGTATATCCATAAATAGATATTCAAATAAATCCAAATAAAATCTTAGCAATATTCTTCTAGGATAGTGTTATACGTATATACATGTGTGTAGCTTCCCTTCCCGAAATTTTTGAAATATTTTTTTATTATTTATTTGTTTTAAATAGTGATTTTAGATTTTCATAAATAATTATTTAGTTAATTATTACGGTAGAGGATTTTAGCCATGGGGGAGTTTTGAAGTACCAGACGACTAGGAATCATGGCACGGATAGTGCAGTGGCGTGCTTTGACTAGAGTTTAGCCATGGTAGGGGAAGGCCGAGCCATAGTGATGTTCTAACTAGAAAAACCAGGCCAAGTTGCAAAGTAAACCGCACCGAAGATCATTTTAATTATTATTTAATTATATTATTGAAGTTTAGGGAACCCGTGTCACGACCCGCACCAGCTAAAAGGGCACGTGACGCGACAACGCCTAGCCCTCACCGGAAAAACGACGTGGAACGCTGTGGATTTTCTAGTCTGACAACAGTTTATATATATAACAAAACCTGTCGAGAATATAGTCAACTCCGAACGGAGGACAAGCAATGAATATATATAAGTGCTCAATCACAACTCTGAGATGATAAGTAAAGACTGAAAGATAAAGAAAACAAGACGATAAAATATAACCTGTCAAGTCCAAATACAAATAATATACAAGTCCAGTCTCTAATACAGTCCAATGTAATACAGTCAAAAAGTAACTGGAGACAAAGTCCAGTACAAAGACCTACTCTAACTAAACAAGAGGTATGGTCTCGTCAGGCGGAGCTACGCCCTGCGGGACCAAGTCTAGGCCCACTACGTCGTCCGGACCGTAGTAGGTACTGCAATCTCCCTCGTCGACATCTGTAATATTTTATCAACAGTCCAGTCAGGATGGAACGAGTACATATATCTCACAACAGATCTCAAGATAGAATAAAAGCTATAAGACTGTAAATAGAGCATATACAATGAATCATGGAGTGTACATGTATGTATCATGGCATGGTGTCACGTCCCAGTACCAAAATACGGAGACGGACTAGGCCAACTACACCATATGAGGTACGTAACGTCATACGGCGATCGTGGCTGTCGAGAGACTAGGGGGTACATGCTACAATCAAGTCTCCTATGGTCCCACAGAGTTCTATGTCTCAATCAATCAAGTCGCATCAGCAATAAAATGAACATTAAAGATAAAGCAGTAAGGCGTCCCTGACGCTTCATCAAAATGATCATGAAAGACTAGCTTTATAATTTAGCTATCTCAAAGAGTCAGGAGTACAAAATTATACACAGCTGCAGTCTGTTTAATTACAATTATGTACTGACACAAAATATCAAGTAATCCGGCTAACAGGTGCCGGTGGCTAAACGCTGCAAAAGTATAAGCAGGAGTGGTGGAGAAGAAACCCACTCGAGTCCCCGAACCGCCATGCTTCTAGTATGCACCATGGATGTCAGGAAGGAAGATCGTGTCCTCCGGCTCTGCTACGAGATCTGGCCAAACAAAACCAGCGGGGTCAGCCCCGAATAGCAAGTACCGCCAAAGGGGCACAAGAGTTAGGATTAAAAACTCAGATAATAGAATGATTGATAATAGTAATACTTATGCAACTATTATAGGGTAGCGCAACATCCTCGAACCCATATGGCACCCTTACAACCAAACAAGGACAAAAGGTGCTGCATGGAGTCGGGACATGTCGTACTCTATAACTTTCACATAAGTTAAAAGGTATAAACAATAAAATCTCCTGATCGTGACTTCGGTCGATAGCCTATCGCAGCACAATAACCAACCCAACAATCAAACAAGAACATGGGTTGGATCATGTACCATGATAGACCATGTTCCTTAGTCATTCACAGAAGTAGCACTTCACAACCAAAATAAGTCTTCCGTTCATAACTTCGGTCCACAGCCTATCATAGTACGATAACCAACCCAACAATCAAACAAGAACATGGGTTGGATCACGTACCATGACAGTCCGCTTCCCTCAGTTATTCGCGAAAGGTAATAGGATACAAGCAAATCGTTTTCACGGCCAATCAAGTCTACGCATTTCTAGTGGAACGAGGTTATCCTCGCGTCATGTTATTAGAAAATCCTCAGATCGTATCTTTCCAGCAAGGCTAGCCAACCCAGGGGTTCGCGTAGACAGGTATGATTGAGCACAGGTCCCTCGTAAGGCCACCTTGCTAAAGCATATAATATATAGCAGGAATTAATCGGATACAGTCATCCACTCGTTGCAGATGACACAGTATCCGTGGAGACTAGCCGGCGCGTCAAGACAATATCTCAAGGCGGCTGGTGTAACACGATCTCGAGATTTTGCCCTCCCCATGCATCTAGTATGTTTAGTTTCCTAATTTAACCCTAGGCAAAATCTTGGACTCACATGCTGTGGCCTGCATGATTATCCTCCTAAGTCGTACTTTAGTACGAGTACCCCAAAGAGGATCCATGTCAATCAGTATGTCAACATGTTCTACCCTCGTTAGTGTAATGCATCATAGCAAATACGCCACGTGGAGTTACGAGTCATTTGTCGAGCATGAACAAGAACTGGGACATTCAGGTACATGTATCAGGTAGGAACACTTTGTTCACCGGGGTCACATTAGTGCTCATATCATGCTCGGGACAAAAGGCGTAAGGATATAAAATGGTCATATAATATCTGATAAAATATCAAAAGCGTACACACAAAAGCACGCATGCTCAAGGGGTGAAAGTCACGCAGGCTCACTCAGGCTCACTCAAGGCAGCGTACGTGAAAAGTCACGCAGGCTCACTCAAGACAGCGTGCGTGAAAAGTCACGCAGGCTCACTCAGAGGAGAGCTGCGTGAAAAGTCACGCAGGCTCAAGGGAAGAGCCGTGTGAAAAGTCACGCAAGCTCAAGGAGAGGGAGCTGCGTGAAAAGTCACACAGACTCAAGGAGAGAGCTGCGTGAAAAGTCACGCAAGCTCAAGGAGAGAGCTGCGTAACAAGTCACGCAGACTCAAGGAGAGAGCTGCGTGAAAAGTCACGCAGACTCAAGGAGACAGCTGCGTGAAAAGTCACGCAAGCTCAAGGAGAGAGCTGCGTGAAAAGTCACGCACGCTCAAGGAGAGAGCTGCGTGAAAAGTCACGCAAGCTCAAGGAGAGAGCTGCGTGAAAAGTCACGCCGACTCAAGGAGAGAGCCGCGTGAAAAGTCACGCAAGCTCAAGGAGAGAGCTGCGTGAAAAGTCACGCAAGCTCAAGGAGAGAGCTGCGTGAAAAGTCACGCAGACTCAAGGAGAGAGCTGCGTGAAAAGTCACGCAGACTCAAGGAGAGACACGCTTCCAATAGGAAGCGTGCTCAAACAGGAGCACACTGTTCACTGTCTTCTCCAAACAGCAAGAACACCATGGCTGAACCCAAACTTCAAAGCATCATAACTTGGCCATCCGAACTCCAAATCCAGATTTCCAAAGTTCCAACTTGGGTGAAACTGAATGCTCTTCCACATAGAAGCATCAAAAACCCATAAAATCCAACTAAAGTAGATCAAACCATGCAAAATCCAAAAATGATTAAAACCTAGATCTACAAAACTCAAGGCTTCAAAATGGAAATTTCCAAGTTCTAAACTAGTATAGATTGAGGAGAAGAACATGTTTTGGCAAATAGTTTTGTAAGAAATCATTGACAAAAATATTGATCCATCTCTTGAGCAAGTTGGTACTTGCCTTGGTTGGTGGAGGAAGTAAATGAGAGGAGAGAGAATAAGATGAGTTATATATATAAAGATCTTGGACCCATGGGTTCATGATGAACCATTGGTGAACCAAGAATAGGTTACCCAAATGAGCCAAAACTGTAGGCCCAAATACAGAAAATAAATTATGAAATAATATTTTGTCGAATATTTTTGGAAAATGCATGAAGAAATACTGCATAATAAATATCGTATAAATACAAGGTAATTACAAATTATTAATTTCACATATTAAAATACGTATTCCAGGATCGGGGAGTGACATCTCTACCCTTCTTAGAAAAATTCTGTCCTCAGAATTCCAGCCAAGACAAGATAGTAAAATCAGGGCAAGCAGGGCATAATCATATACAAGTTAACTATCATAGCAGTTATTATCATACATCACAAAGTGCAAAACAAGCAGGTGCAGATAAGCATGGAATCGTGTCAATAAGGTGCAAAAATATACCTTATCAGTCAAACAAATACGGATACCGAGATCTGATCTCGTCCTAGCGCTCCCAGGTTGACTCTCCCGGAGATTGATGGTTCCAAGAAACACGGACAAGGCTTATCGTCCGATTCTTGAGTACCTTCTCTCGCCGGTCTAAAATAGATACGGGTTGTTCCTCGTAAGTTAGGTCGGTACCAACGACTAACTCAGAATGATCGAGGACATGACTCGGATCCGGGACATACCCACGTAATTGGGACACATGAAACACATCATGTATGCCAGTTAACGAAGGCGGAAGGGCAAGTCGATAAGCCACATCGCCTACCCGAGCGAGAATCTTAAAAGGACCAACGTATCTTGGACTAAGCTTTCCTCGGGTTCCAAATCTGATGATACCCCGAGTAGGCGAAATCTGCAGAAACACTTGGTCGCCAACTCTGAACTCTAGAGGCCTACGATGCTGATCTGCCCAATGACGATGTCGGTCCTGCGCAACTCGAAGGCGCTCTCTGACCAACTTAACTATCTCCACAGTCTGTGTGATCATCTCTGGTCCCAACAACTTCCGTTCTCCGACGTCGTCCCATGCCAAAGGGGACCTGCACTTCCTTCCGTACAATGCTTCGAACGGAGCCATCTGAATGCTAGCCTGATAGCTGTTGTTATAGGAGAACTCCACTAGATGAAGGTGATCCTCCCAAGATCCGCCAAAATCTAAGGTACACGCCCGTAGCATATCTTCTAACGTCTGGATGGTTCTTTCTGATTGCCCGTCGGTTTGTGGATGATAAGCAGTACTGAATCTTAACTTGGTTCCCAAACTTTGGTGTAAGCTCCGCCAAAAATGGGAAGTAAACCGTGTATCCCGATCTGATACTATACTAACTGGAACACCGTGCTGCCTTACTATCTGCTTCATGTACATTTCTGCTAACTGTTCAGTAGTCTGTCCAACTCGGAAGGGAAAGAAATGAGCGACCTTCGTGAGTCGATCTACTATTACCCAGACTGTATTCTTACCAGTCGGGGATCTAGGTAAACCGGTCACAAAATCTATCGTGATGTGCTCCCATTTCCATTCTGGGATAGGAAGCGGCTGTAGCAATCCTGCTGGTCTCTGCTGCTCGGCCTTCACCTGCTAACATACCAGACACTTGGATACAAATCTTGCTATCTCTCTTTTCATGCCATTCTACCAAAAGAACTGCCTGATATCTCGATACATCTTCGTTCCTCCTGGATGAATGGAGTAAATAGAACTATGAGCTTTGGACATAACTTCTTGCCGAAGGTCTCCACTCGGTACACAGAGTCTGTTTCCAAACCTGAGCGTACCATCTTCATGAATCACTAACTCCTTCCTACGGCCTGATTCACACTCCGACCGCAACTTCTGAATCTGTGGATCTCCTGCTTGTGCTGTCCTTATCCTCTCTACTAAGGTTGACTGAATCTGCATACTGGTCATTCTTCCTATATCCTTTGGCAAAACTACTTCGATTCCCATACTCTGAAGGTCTTCTAGAATATGCTTCTGTGAGGTCAAGATAAAGGTACTGTCTCTCCTACTCAGTGCATCTGCAACTATATTCGCCTTGCCTGGATGATACTGAAGATCTAAATCAAAATCCTTCAGCAGTTCTAACCATCTTCTTTGCCTCATGTTCAAATCTCGCTGCGTGAATACATATTTTAAACTCTTATGATCAGTATAGATCTCTACCCGATCCCCGTATAAATAATGCCTCCACAACTTGAGTGAAAACACCACAGCTGCTAACTCCAAATCGTGAGTCGGATAATTCTTCTCATGGTCTCGAAGCTGCCGAGATGCATATGCTATCACCTTTTCGTGCTGCATCAATACACATCCAAGACCCTTCTCTGATGCGTCACAATATACTATAAAGCCTCCCGCTCCTACTGGAAGCGTCAAGATCGGGGCTGAGATCAATCTCTTCTTCAATTCTTCAAATGATGCCTGACAGCTAGCTGACCAAACAAACTCTACGTCCTTGTGCGTCAAACGCGTTAAGGGCACAGAGATCTTGGCAAAGTCCGCCACGAACCTTCTGTAGTAACCAGCTAATCCTAAGAAACTTCGCACTTCTGCAACCATTCTCGGGACTGGCCAATGCTCTACGGCCTCAATCTTCTTCGGATCCACTGACACTCCTGCCCCAGAAATTACATGCCCAAGGAACGAAATATGATCTAACCAGAATTCACACTTGTCGAGCTTCGCATAAAGTTGATGCTCCCTCAATATCTGTAAGACAATCCTAAGATGTTTTTCATGCTCCTCTTCACTGCTGGAATAGACAAGAATGTCATCTATGAACACCACCACAAATTTATCCAAATACTGCAGAAAGATGCGGTTCATTAAATCCATGAATACTGCAGGGGCGTTGGTTAGTCCAAAGGGCATTACTAAAAACTCATAATGCCCATATCTAGATCTGAATGCTGTCTTCGGTACGTCTTGCTCCCGGACTCTTACTTGATAGTATCCTGACCGAAGATCGATCTTGGAAAAGACGCTGGCCTTGCTCAACTGGTCAAACAGGTCATCAATCCTTGGTAGTGGATACTTATTCTTCACTGTTACTGCATTCAGCTTGCGGTAGTCGATGCACATCCTCGTCGACCCATCCTTCTTGGGAACTAGAATCACTGGCGCGGCCCAGGGCGATTTACTGTCTCGGATGAATCCCTTAGACTTCAACTCTTCTTCATGTTGATACAACTTATCCTGTTCTGACGGCGACATTCTGTAAACTCTGTCTGCAATAGGCCTCGTTCCAGGGTTCAACTCAATGCTAAATTCTACCTCTCTGACTGGGGGTATCCCTGGGAGCTCATCAGGGAAGACGTCAAAAAAAATCTTCGACCACTCCCGGAATCTGTCCTGGCTCTGACACTGCTGCTGAGATGACGCCACCGGCCTGATTCTTCAAGGTTCGAGTAAAGATGAACTGCTCCATCCCAGGAATGCTGAATATGACCCTACCTCCTCTACAATCAATTGTCGCATGACTGTCTCTCAACCAGTCCATGCCAAGAACGACATCAAAATTCCCCATAGGGAATTCAATCAATGATGCGGGCAGTAAATGCCCACACACCTCCACCGGACATAAAAAGCGCACTCTGCTAACTTCTACGAGCCCATTGCCGGTGAGTATATCCATCCTCTCTGGCAATGCCTCAAACACTAATCCAATCCGTGTAGCATATTGGGCAGAGATGAATGAATGAGTAGCGCCTGAATTAAATAATGCTACAGCGGGAAATGAGGTGACGAGAATTTTACCTGCCACCCCGTCGCTAGACGCTAGAGCCTCTCCCAAGGTCAATGTGAGAGCCTGGCCCCGCGGAGCCCCTTGTTGCGGCCTTCCTCGACCATGCTGTTGCTGCCTCTGAGGGCCTTCGGCTTTCTGTGCCTGGCGGAACATCTGTGCCTGCGTTGGTAGACGCTAGGCTAGGGGCCTTACTGCTAATACTGGCCCTCCACTCGGGGTTGCCACCGGAGCTGGCAATGCTGGAAACTGCTGAGCTGGCCCTCCTGGCCTCTGCATCACAGGACAAGTGGAGATACGGTGGTCTAAACTACCATACCTCAAGCACAAGCCATTCGCTGACCGGCACACCTCCCTCGTGTGCCCTGCCTTCCCACAGAATGTACAGCCCTGGGGTGCTCCCTGACGCTGTTGCTGGTTCCTCGGCTGCTGATGTCGAAATGGCGCTGTATTAGTTGACACGGTCGTCCTCCGTGGCGCTCCTGCATCATGAATATGTACACCGGGTGCTGGTGCCGATGTTCGCTGCATTGTTCCTCCTCCAACCTGGGAATTAGATCTCTTCTGACCTCCTGTCCTCGATGCCAACCTCTGCTGGGTAAGCTCGTGCCTCCGAGCGGCCGTCAAAACAGCGTCAAACGTCTGGTAGTCGTGTCCTTCCATAAGCTGTAATAGTTCCAAATGAAGTCCCTGCTGGAACCTCATAGCTTTCTCTCGCTCCGTTGCCACCATTGCTGGTGCGAAACGGCACAATATGTAGAACTCTGCTGCATACCCATCTACGGTCTTGCCTGCTTGCTTGAGACTGATAAACTTCTGCTGGAGCTCATATCGAGCTACTACGCCAAAATACTTGGCCTTGAATCTGTCACTGAAGGTGGTCCAACGAACAGGGCGTCTTGCACCAACTTCTTCTGATGCCCACCAGTCGCGGGCAAGATCCTGAAGTACCATTTTGACCTGATCAACCTTCTCATCATCTGGAACCTTGGCTGCCACAAGAATGGCTTCAATGTCTTGAATCCAGGCATCCACAGTGATGGCATCCTCCGTGCCATCAAAATACCTCGGGTTCAAGCGACAAAACCTTCCTGATGCTCCCGAGTCAGCCCCGATACTCCTCTCAAGAGCTAACTGAATCCCTTGGTTCAGCAACACGTTCTGCTCCTGCTGTCGAGTCTGTTGCTGTTGGTTAGTGACAAGAAACCCCTGGATGATCTCCAGGAGTGCTACAGCGTCTGGTACTGCCGTCGCTGCTGGAGCTGTAGGAGTTTCAATAACCTGCGGCTGCACTGCCTTTGGTTCCATTTCTGCTCGTGCCTGTACTGGAGAAGGTTCTCTTCCCTGTTGCTGCCCAGTCAAGCCATGCTCTTGTTGCTCTTCCTCATGGGCCTCACCCGCTACTGAGAATGAAGCACCCCTATAAAGAAGAATATAAGATTATCAAGTCCGAACGAGGAAGATTTTGAGGATGCAAGTCAGGTTAGAGATCAAGGCAAGGACAGAGAATTCAAAACAGAATTTCAAGGGGAACAAGTTTTGATTGAGACTCCTAATAATTCGTAATACCCCACAAGTCTGAAAAACAGACCTACATGGGCCACCACTAAAACCTTGTCACGCCCCAGTACCAAAATACGGAGACGGACTAGGCCAGCTACTCCATATGAGGTACGTAACGTCATACGACGATCGTGGCTGTCGAGAGACTAGGAGGTATATGCTACAATCAAGTCTCCTATGGTCCCACAGAGTTCTGTCTCAATCAATCAAGTCGTATCAGCAATGAAATGAACATTAAAGATAAAGCAGTAAGGCGTCCCTGATGCTTTATCAAAATGATCATGAGAGACTAGCTTTATAATTTAGCTATCTCAGAGAGTCAGGAGTACAAAATTATACACAGCTGCAGTCTGTTTAATTACAATTATGTACTGACACAAAATATCAAGTAATCCGGCTAACAGGTGCCGGTGGCTAAACGTCGCAAAAGTATAAGCAGGAGTGGTGGAGAAGAAACCCACTCGAGTCCCCGAACCTCCATGCTCCTAGTATGCACCATGGATGTCAGAAAGGAAGATCGTGTCCTCCGGCTCTGCTACGAGATCTGGCCAAACAAAACCAGCGAGGTCAGCCCCGAATAGCAAGTACCGCCAAAGGGGCACAAGAGTTAGGATTAAAAACCCAGATAATAGAATGATTGATAATAGTAATACTTATGCAACTATTATAGGGTAGCACAACATCCTCGAACCTATATGGCACCCTTACAACCAAACAAGGACAAAAGGTGCCGCATGGAGTCGGGACGTGTCGTACTCTATAACTTTCACATAAGTTAAAAGGTATAAACAATAAAATCTCCTGATCGTGACTTCGGTCGATAGCCTATCGCAGCACAATAACCAACCCAACAATCAAACAAGAACATAGGTTGGATCATGTACCATGATAGACCATGTTCCTTAGTCATTCACAGAAGTAGTACTTCACAACCAGAATAAGTCTTCCGTTCATAACTTCGGTCCACAGCCTATCATAGTACGATAACCAACCCAACAATCAAACAAGAACATGGGTTGGATCACGTACCATGACAGTCCGCTTCCTTCAGTTATTCGCGAAAGGTAATAGGATACAAGTAAGTCGTTTTCACGGCCAATCAAGTCTACGCGTTTCTAGTGGAACGAGGTTATCCTCGCGTCATGTTATTAGAAAATCCTCAGATCGTATCTTTCCAGCAAGGCTAGCCAACCCAGGGGTTCGCGTAGACAGGTATGATTGAGCACAGGTCCCTCGTAAGGCCACCTTGCTAAAGCATATAATATATAGCAGGAATTAATCGGATACAGTCATCCACTCGTTGCAGATGACACAGTATCCGTGGAGACCAGCCGGCACGTCAAGACAATATCTCAAGGCGGCTGGTGTAACACGATCTCGGGATTTTGCCCTCCCCATGCATCTAGTATGTTTAGTTGCCTAATTTAACCCTAGGCAAAATCTTGGACTCACATGCTGTGGCCTGCATGATTATCCTCCTAAGTCGTACTTTAGTACGAGTACCCCAAAGAGGATCCATGTCAATCAGTATGTCAACATGTTCTACCCTCCTTGGTGAAATGTATTATAGTAAATACGCCACGTGGAGTTACGAGTCATTTGTCGAGCATGAACAAGAACTGGAACATTCAGGTACATGTATTCGGTAGGAACACTTTGTTCACCGGGGTCACATTAGTGCTCATATCATGCTCGGGACAAAAGGCGTAAGGATATAAAATGGTCATATAATATCTGATAAAATATCAAAAGCGTACACACAAAAGCACGCACGCTCAAGGGGTAAAAGTCATGCAGGCTCACTCAGGCTCACTCAAGGCAGCGTGCGTGAAAAGTCACGCAGGCTCACTCAAGGCAGCGTGCGTGAAAAGTCACGCAGGCTCACTCAGAGGAGAGCTGCGTGAAAAGTCACGCAGGCTCAAGGGAAGAGCCGCGTGAAAAGTCACGCAAGCTCAAGGAGAGGGAGCTGCATAAAAAGTCATGCAGACTCAAGGAGAGAGCTGCGTGAAAAGTCACGCAAGCTCAAGGAGAGAGCTGCGTGAAAAGTCACGCAGACTCAAGGAGAGAGCTGCGTGAAAAGTCACGCAGACTCAAGGAGAGAGCTGCGTGAAAAGTCACACAAGCTCAAGGAGAGAGCTGCGTGAAAAGTCAGGCAAGCTCAAGGAGAGAGCTGCTTGAAAAGTCACGCAAGCTCAAGGAGAGAGCTGCGTGAAAAGTCACGCAGACTCAAGGAGAGAGCTGCGTAAAAAGTCACGCAGACTCAATGAGAGAGCCGCATGAAAAGTCACGCAAGCTCAAGGAGAGAGGTGCGTGAAAAGTCACGCAAGCTCAAGGAGAGAGCTGCGTGAAAAGTCACGCAAACTCAAGGAGAGAGCTGCGTGAAAAGTCACGCAGACTCAAGGAGAGAGCTGCGTGAAAAGTCACGCAGACTCAAGGAGAGACACGCTTCCAACAGGAAGCGTTCTCAAACAGGAGCACACTGTTCACTGTCTTCTCCAAACAGCAAGAACACCATGGCTGAACCCAAACTTTAAAGCATCATAACTTGGCCATCCGAACTCCAAATCAAGATTTCCAAAGTTCCAACTTGGGTGAAACTGAATGCTCTTCCACATGGAAGCATCAAAAACCCATAAAATTCAACTAAAGTAGATCAAACCATACAAAATCCAAAAATGATTAAAACCTAGATCTACAAAACTCAAGGCTTCAAAATGGAAATTTCTAAGTTCTAAACTAGTATAGATTGAGGAGAAGAACATGTTTTGGCAAATAGTTTTGTAAGAAATCATTGACAAAAATATTGATCCATCTCTTGAGCAAGTTGGTACTTGCCTTGGTTGGTGGAGGAAGTAAATGAGAGGAAGTAAATGAGAGGAGAGAGAATGAGATGAGTTATATATATAAAGATCTTGGACCCATGGGTTCATGATGAACCATTGGTGAACCAAGAATAGGTTACCCAAATGAGCCAAAACTGTAGGCCCAAATACAGAAAATAAATTAGGAAATAATATTTTGTCGAATATTTTTGGAAAATGCATGAAGAAATACTGCATAATAAATATCGTATAAATACAAGGTAAATACAAATTATTAATTTCACATATTAAAATACGTATTCCAGGATCGGGGAGTGACACATGGTAAGCTGTAAAACTAGAGCTAGAACAAGAAAGTAGAACTGAATCATGGTATGTACACAAATCAAGGTAAGCTATATATCCAATGTGTGTGAGTAGTAGTTTCGGCTTGTGATCGACTTGGGTACCTGTCGAGAATCGGCCTGGCAAGTCATAAGTGCGGTATATGACTCACACTGTTCAAGAATGCAAGGGAATATGATCACTGGCATATGCTACTACTCTCCCTACCCCAACTGGTAGAATGGATCCAAACAGGACACTTCACTGCACGGGATTCTAATGAGAAGGTAGCTAGCCTTCTCTAGAATCAGTGACCACATATTGAGCAAGAGCTATAAGGGAGCTTGCACAATACATCCCAACCTAAGAAGGAGAAAACATCTCTCGTCGGGATCCAAGAATACCAATCCGTGAGAACCATGTGTCGAGAATAAGCATATCAACACTAAGTACATGAATCATAACAGTTATCATAAATTAGAAATAAGTATCAGAGAATGTACTCTCCTGTAAGATGATAAAATATGTCGACCGGATCAAGTGCAGTGTCTCGAGGACCTATAAAGAACAAGACATATCAATACTATGTTTAGGAATTAAAGTTAAATCAAATTAAATCCTATTTAGTCATTCTAGGTCAAGACATGTCTAGTCGGGTCAATCTTGGTCATTGGAGAACATTGGAAGTCAATCCGAATTAAACTAGGTCAAAAACTGGCTTACCGTTGACTTTTGTACAACGGGTCAACTCTAGGTCAATCCTAGGTCACTGGTGACTAATAGTTGACTTTTATTCAACTGTCCAAGTTAAATGGAATTTGGAACTAAATTGGGTAAAGTATTGACCCATAGTTGACTTTTAGTCTAAAAAGTCAACCATGGTCAACCGGGGTCAAGACTAGGTTTAGACGGCTAATTCTACTCATTACCAACCTATACAACCCATATCCAAGTCCATCTTGGACTTCAAACTCAAATTCTCGGCTGTAGGCCAATTCCTTAATTTACCCTTTTTAGGGTAAATTTCTAGCCTAGGTGGAAACCTAGTTAGCCTACCTACGCTTAGTATTTTGACCCGTGCTCCCTAGGGTAGTAGGGTACTATCCTATAGGTTCGTTATCTACCAAATTACCTAGATAAAGTAGACGTCTAGTCCACCTTACGGTCCGTTGCGGATATCTTGAATATTTCAAGATAAGCACTAATACGGCGCGATACCGGCGCCCTACGACCCCAATTTCCACTCGGGAGCTTACCCGCAAAATCTATTTCACATAACCTTGGCCTACGTCAAGTTTCGTCGCGATCCGATACTCGGAACTCGATTTCGCCCTCTAACTCGACTTCTACTAAAAAAACCCCTTTTAGCTCTCGCTCCAAATCTCCTCTTTGACTCTCAATTCTAATTCTTCTTCTTCTTAACTTCTTCTTCTTATTCTTCTAGCTCTAATTCTTCTTGGCCTCTTCCTCACTCTCTCCTTCTAATCTTCTTCTAGTTTCTAACTTTTTCTAGTTTTCTTCTTCTACATCTTCTTCTAACTCCTTACTTCTCCTACTTCTTTTCTTCTACTTCATCTATTTCTTTTCCTTCTTTTATCCTAACTTCCTATCCATCTATCTATATATATATATATAAACATATACATCTATATATATACACCTACATATATACATTTATATATGATACTAGGGGGGGTCAATGGGGTGAATTGGGGGTGTAAAGGGGGTTCAAATGAGCTGCTAATGCAGCTCCTGCTGCTGCTACTTAGCTTCTACTGCTGCTGCTACTTCCTGCAGCTGCTGCTGCCCCTATTGCTGCCCCTGCTACAGCTGCTTCTTCCCTTCTTCTTCTACTTCATCTTCATACTTCCTCTCTTCTCTTCTCTATATATATATCTATATCTATATATATAAATATATATATATATATATATATATATATATATATATATATATATATATATATATATACCTATTTATTTATCAATCTATCTATGTATATACATATAACCATATCCTTATATATATGTATAACTCACAACCACACACACACATGCCTATATATATATACATACACACACATCTCCTTATACATATATACACACACACACACATATATATATATATATATATATATATATATAAACACACATACACAAATCCTTATATCTAAATATATATATATATATATATATATTTTTTTTTATATATATATATATATATATATTTATATATATATATATATATATATATATATATATATATATATATATATATATATATATATATATATATATATTTTTTTTTTTATATATATATATATATATATATATATATATATATATATATATATATATATGCACATATATACATATATATTAACACACACACTCTCATTCTCATGACACTTCACCCTCTCTACACACACACACACAAATACATATAAACATATATATACATATATATTTACATTCATATATATATATATATATATACATATATATATATATATATATATATATATATATATATATATATATATATATATATATATATACCATTAAACATATAAAAACCCCTAATTAAACTCTAACCTAATCTCTAGGGAAAAACCTACAAATAGAGGGCAAAATGTAGAGAATCCTATTCTCTACATTTATGGTGAAGGAAGTAAATAGAAAAGAGTAATAAATGAGGATTAAATGACATACCTAGGTAGAGTTCTTGTAGGGAAGAAGAGTTGGAGAGAAAGAAAGGAATTTTGAGAAAGAAGGGATGTTGACTTAATGAAGAAGAAAGAGGGGGGGGGGGGGGGGGGGGGGGGGGGGGGTTCTCCTAGTCTTGGCCGGCCCAGGGGGGGTGAGGGAATGGGTTTGGGTTTGGTTTTTGGGGATCCAATAAGCCTTCTATCCATTAGACTTAGGTTTGGTTCAAATTGAGTTCGGTTTGGTTCGGTTTAATTCTAAATACAAATTAAGCGTCTTAAATGACTAATCAAGTCATGAAAATAGGGTTAAAGATTTCTAGCGTAATTATGATAGCATGTGGGCCAAACACAGCTAGTTTGTGGGTCCCACTAGGGTCCAGGCTACCCGGATCTCCAAATTGAGTCCGAATTGGATAAAATTCAAACCGACTCAAATAAATTCCTAAAAATCATATAAAATAAAATAAAATTCCTAAAATATTATAAAACTTGAAAATGACAAAAATACCCCTAATTTGAAAACTGGGGGTGACAAATCTACCCTCCTTAAAAAAATTTCGTCCTCGAAATTGAATGAGAACTAACACAGCAATCATGAATTGAACAGGGAAAGAAAAAGCTAGAATTTTACCTCAAGGCTCGAAAAGATATGGGAATCGCTCCCGCATGTCGTCCTCCCTCTCCCAGGTGGACTCACCTGGAGAGTGGTGTCTCTATGCCACGCGAACCAAGGGAATGACCTGGTTCCGGAGCACCTTCTCTCTTCGGTCCAAGATCTCGACCGACTTCTCTGGATAGCTGAGTGTCGGTCCCACCTCGATCTCGGAGTGTCTAAGATGTGACTGGGATCTGTCACGTACCGTCTCAGCTGCGACACGTAGAACATACTGTGCACTCCCTCTAGTGCAGGCGGTAACTCCAGTCGGTAAGCCACTGCACCGACCCTGTCCAGGATACGGAATGGTCCGATGTATCGTGGACTAAGCTTCCCGCCGCCACCAAAACGAATCGTGCCACGCGTCGAAGAAATCCTCAGAAAGACAAGATCATCAACCTAGAACAAAACACAAGACTTAGAGCTTGATCTAAAATAATCACAATCAGACTCAAATACTAGAAAAATCTAAATTATACCTCAAACTCCAATGGCCTCCGGTGGCTATCGGCCCAATGCCGTTGCCTATCCTGCGCCACCCGAAGTCTATCCCTTATAACCCTGACCTTCTCTGCAGCATCCACCACCATCTCAGGGCCAAGCAAAACCCTATCACCGACATCATCCCACGATAAGGAAGTACGGCACCTCCGTCCGTATAGAGCCTCGAAAGGTGACATCTCTATACTGGCTTGGTAGCTGTTGTTGTAAGCAAACTCTACCAAGTGAAGGTGGTCCTCCCAAGATCCCCCGAAGTCCAAGACACAGGTACGCAACATATCCTCGAGGGTCTAAATCATCCTCTCCGACTGCCCGTCTATCTGGGGGTAGTATGCGGTACTGAACTTGAGCGATGTGCCCAAGCTAAGCTGCAAACTCGGCCAGAAGTGGGAAGTGAATCGGCTGTCCCGATCCGAGACTATACTCACTGGAATCCCGTACAATCGGACTATCTGCCGCACGTACATCTCAGCCAACCTCTCCGTCGACAAACCCACTTTAAAAGGCAAAAAGTGGGCCGATTTGGTCAATCGATCAACAATGACCCAAATTGCATCCTTCCCTCCTGGAGAGCGCGGAAGCCCAGATACAAAGTCCATAGTGATATGCTCCCACTTCCACTCAGGAATGGGTAGTGGCTGGAGCAATCCACCGGGTCTCTGCCTCCCGGCCTTCACCTGCTGGCACACCAAGCATGTAGAAACGAAATGAGCTACCTCTCGTTTCATGCCATACCACCAAACATGCTGTCTCAAGTCTCTATACATCTTGTTGGCTCCTGGATGCATAGAGTACTGAGAACGGTGCGCCTCCTGAAGAACATCCTCCCGAAGTCCTCCGCTCGGCACGCACAATCTGGTACCATGCCTCAACGACCCATCCCCTGCTATAGAGAACTCATCTAACAGTCCCCTCTAGACCTGCTCCCTGATGACTCTCAGAGCCTCATCCTCAAACTGAGCTGCCCTAACTCTCTCCATCAGCTTCAAATGCACCTGTAGACCCCACATCTGCGTCTCGAACCCAGGAACTATCACCTCTATGCCCAAGCTCTCCAGATCTGCCAGAAGGTGACGATCCATCATCAAACACATGGCTACGGGATACCTGCTCAAAGCATCTGCGACCACGTTTGCCTTCCCCGGATGGTACTGCAAGGATATATCAAAATCCTTCACCAGCTCTAACCATCGCCTCTGCCTCATATTCAGCTCCTTCTGGGTAAACACGTACTTCAAGCTCTTGTGGTCAGTATAGATCTCCACACGCTCTCCGTACAGATAGTGTTTCCACAGCTTCAAAGCAAAAATGATCGCTGCCAGCTCCAGATCGTGGGTAGGGTAATTCCTCTCATGAGGACGTAACTGCCTAGATGCATAGGCAATTACCTTCCCGTGCTGCTGAAGCACACAACCCAAACCCCGTCCTGAAGCATCACTGTAGATCGTATAACCACCAGATCTAGATGGCAGCGTCAAGATAGGAGCCGTAGACAACCTCGCCTTCAACTCCTCGAAGGCGGCCTGGCACTCATCGGACCAAACAAACTCCTCGTCCTTCCTGGTAAGGCGGGTCATCGGCTGGGCAATCCTAGAAAAGTCTTGCACGAACCTCCGGTAGTAACCTGCCAGACCCAAAAAACTCTGAACCTCAGCTACTGAGCTCGGCGTCGACCAGGACTCCATCGCAGAAATCTTCTTCGGATCCACTGAAATCCCCTCGCCAGAGACAATATGGCCTAGGAACTCCACGCGATCCAAGAAGAACTCACACTTGGACAGCTTTTCGTACAGCTGCTCCCTCCTGAGAGTGTCCAACACAATCCTCAGGTGCTCCTCGTGCTCCTCTGGTGTCTTCGAATAGATGAGAATGAATGTCATCAATGAAGACCACCACGAACTTGTCAAGGTACTGGTGAAATACCTTGTTCATCAAGTTCATGAATACCGTCGGGGCATTGGTCAACCCAAACGGCATGACGGTATACTCATACTGGTCATAGCCGGTCCGAAAGGCAGTCTTCGGTATGTCATCCCGCTTCACCTTCAGCTGATGGTACCCGGTACGTAAGTCAATCTTCGAGAACACCCTCGTGCCGCTCAACTGGTCGAACAAGTCATCAATCCTCGACAAAGGATACTTGTTCTTGATGGTAAGGTTGTTGAGCGCCCTGTAATCAATACACAGATGTACCGTACCATCCTTCTTGGGGTGAAAAGAACTAGCGTGCCCCAAGGTAAAGAACTAGATCGAATAAAGCCCTTGTCCTCCAGCTCGTCGATCTGCCTCTTCAGCTCTGCTAACTCACTGTTGTTGATTCTATAGACGTGCTGGGAGATAGGCTCAGCACCCTGCACTAGATCTATAGAAAACTCAACATCACGATCTGGCGGCATCCCGGGCAGCTCCTTGGGAAATACATCCAAGAACTTAGCAATGAGTGGATGTGGAAACACCGACCCCGCCAACAACGCTCCGCAGAATCCATCTCCTTGCTCCACTGCACCCCTGGTGAACTCATACTCCGGCTCTCCCGGCGGCCTAAATAGAATCCTGTCCCCTCTGCAATCGATGCTAGCATGGTGCGTGCTCAACCAATCCATACCGAGTACCACATCGTAACTCGGAAGTGGCATTACGAGCAAACACGCACTCAGCTCCCGGCCTCTCAAAGAAACTCTCTGCCCCTTGCAAACGTTATTAACTAGGATGATGCCATTCCCAGTCATAATCTTGCAAGTCCTATCCAGATATTCAGCAATAATATTGTGCCTAAGAGCAAAAGAAACAGACACAAAACTGTACGTAGCACCAGAATCAAATAAGGCCAAAGCTGGAAAAGAATCGAGCAGAATAGAACCTGCGAAAACATCCGCAATAGGCTCCATCTCTTCGGCTGCAAGAGCAAAGGCTCTACCCTGACCACCCCTCTGCTGGCAGTGCTGAACAAACTGCTGCTGCTGAGTCGGAAGTGGACCTCGCTGCTGAACTACCGGCACACTAGCTGGTGCCCTCTGAACAGGTGCCCTCTGAGCTGCTCCAGCTGCACGGGAGTTCTTGGGACACTCCCGCATCTGATGCCCAGCGACACCGCAAAAGAGACACAGCCCCAGCCTCCTCCTACAGAACTCGAAGAGGTGACCGGGCTTCTTGCAGAAGTGGCACGGCGGATCATCCTGCCCCGGACGTTGCTGACTCCTCTGGACAGACGCTCTGGCCTGCCCCTGCTGCTGGTGATGCTGGAACGGCTGATGCTGAAGCTGAGGGCGCTTAGCAGCCCCTGCGCTGCTACTGGCCCCTGAAAACAAATCTCGATCCCTCTTCGACTTCAAGCCCCACTCCCTCTCCACCTTTCGAGCCTCCGCGTAAACCTCTGCATATGTCGTATAGAAGGAAGGGATCAGGATCTTGATATCCCATGTCAATCCCTCCCGGAAGCGCTCCGCTCGGATCACCGGGTCACTCACCATGTACTCGGCGTATCGGCTCAGCCGGCCGAACTTCGCCGCATACTCCTCTACGGTCATACTGTCCTGCTGCAGGTTCTGGAACTGCCGCACCAGGCCAATCTTGTCCGTGGAAGAAAAGAACTTCTCTCTGAACAGGGCCCAAAACTCAGCCCAAGTATGGCCCTCTCCTGCAAGAGCCGGCTCGTTCCGAAACCATGTCCGGGTAATATCTAACAACTGCAACCCAACCGCCTCGACCTTCAGGTCGGCTGCCAGGCGGCAGGCCCTCATCTGGCGCTCGATATCCTCGAGCCAGTCATCAGCATAAATAATGCCCTCTGTCCCCTTGAAATCCCTCGGACCAAGCTTCTTGAAAGCCTAGATATCCTCGATCTTCGGCTGCTGCTGCTGCTGAACCTCCCTCTGTGGAGCCCCACGCTCCACTGCCGCCATAGCCAATCTGTGTGCATCCTTCATGCCCTGGCACATGGCCTCTGTCTGCCTCAACTGAGCCTCGTGCTGGGCCCGCTGGGACTCCAGCACCTGGTAAAAGAACGCTAGCATCTGCTCCATGTCTGTGGGCAGAGAAGGCAATGGAGGAATAGCTCCCATCATCACCAAAGGAGTCCCCTGCTGAGGAGGAAGAACGCCCCCGGCAGCTCCCGCTGTAGCCCCCGGTACTACGAAAAGAGCACCCGCAATGGCCCCAGGGACGGTCATCGAGGTAGCTGGAGGAGTACCTCTGAGAGCCCTAACAGAAGTCCCATCAGCCGGGGAAGTGACCAGAGCCTGTCCGCCAGAGGTGGCAGACCTCTCCGTCTCCCCGTGCTCCTCGCCAGGAGAATGAGTCATCACTATCCTGGAGACAAATTGAAAAGAAGATATCAATATGGCACATGAAGGCAATATCAAAGGAGGACAGCTAGAATGCAGTAAATCAATATCAAAGACGGTAAGCAAGGAAACATCCTACTGTGATTGAGCACTCTTAACCTACTACCTCGTATGTGTAACACAGGCTCGTAGTCAACACTCTAAGACGAGTGCCGCTACGACATCGCACTAATTGTGACTTCAGGACCTGCGTGGGCCACCACTAAAATGTGTCACGACCCACACCCGCTAAAAGGGCACATGACGCGACAACGCTCAGCCCTCACCGGAAAAACGGCGTAGAACGCTGTGGATTTTCTAGTCTGACAATAGTTTATATATATAACAAAACCTGTTAAGAATATAGTCAACTCCGAATGGAGGACAAGCAATGAATATATATAAGTGCTCAATCACAACTCTAAGATGATAAGTAAAGACTGAAAGATAAAGACAACAAGACGATAAAATATAACCTGTCAAGTCCAAATGCAAATAATATACAAGTCCAGTCTCTAATACAGTCCAAATATAATACAGTCAAAAAGTAACTGGAGACAAAGTCCAGTACAAAGACCTACTCTAACTAAACAAGAGGTATGGTCTCGTCAGGCGGAGCTACGCCCTGCGGGACCAAGTCTAGGCCCACTACGTCGTCCGGACCGTAGTAGGTACTGTAATCTCCCTCATCGGCATCTGTAATATTTTATCAACAGTCCAGTCAGGATGGAACGAGTACATATATCTCATAACAGATCTCAAGATAGAATAAAAGCTATAAGACTGTAAATAGAGCATATACAATGAATCATGGAGTGTATATGTATGTATCATGGCATGGTAAGCTGTAAAGCTAGAGCTAGAACAAGAAAGTAGAACTGAATCATGGCATGTACACAATTCAAGGTAATCTATATATCTAATGTGTGTGAGTAGTAGTTTCGGCTTGTGATCGGCTTGGGTACCTGTCGAGAATCGGCCTGGCAAGTCATAAGTGCGGTATATGACTCACACTGTTCAAGAATGCAAGGGGATTTGATCACATGCATACGCTACTACTCTCCCTACCCCAACTGGTAGAATGGATCCAAACAGGACACGTCACTGCACGGGATTCTAATGAGAAGGTAGCTAGCCTTCTCTAGAATCAGTGACCACATATTGAGCAAGAGCTACAAGGGAGCTTGCACAATACATTCCAACCTAAGAAGGAGAAAACATCTCTCGTCGGGATCCAAGAATACCAATCCGTGAGAACCATGTGTCAGGAATAAGCATATCAACACTAAGTACATGAATCATAACAGTTATCATAAATTGGAAATAAGTATCAGAGAATGTACTCGCCTGTAAGATGATAAAATATGTCGATCGGATCAACTACAGTGTCTCGAGGACCTATAAAGAACAAGACGTATCAATACTATGTTTAGGAAGTAAAGTTAAATCAAATTAAATCCTATTTAGTCATTCTAGGTCAAGACACGTCTAGTCGGGCCAATCTTGGTCATGGGAGAACATTGGAAGTCAATCCGAATCAAACTAGGTCGAAAACTGGCTTACCATTGACTTTTGGTCAACGGGTCAACTCTAGGTCAACTCTAGGTCAACCCTAGGTCACTGGTGACTAATAGTTGACTTTTAGTCAACTGTCCAAGTTAAATGGAATTTGGAACTAAATTGGATAAAGTGTTGACCCATAGTTGACTTTTAGTCTAAAAAGTCAACCGTGGTCAACCGGGGTCAAGATTAGGTTTAGACGGCTAATTCTACTTATTACCAACCTATACAACCCATATCCAAGTCCATCTTGGACTTCAAACTCAAATTCTCGGCCGTAGGCCAATTCCT
>JANAVB010007200.1:12781159-12801159 GCA_029216955.1 Iris pallida | reverse complement strand
ATATATATATATATATATATATATATATATATATATATATATATATATATATATATAGATATTACTTTGTTATGTGTTTGTGAATATATACATGTATATATATAGGATTTTATATATATATATATATATATATATATATATATATATATATATATATATATATATATATATATATATATATATATATATATATATATATATATATATATATATTTAATATATTAAATATTTAATACATATTTAATACATATTTAATATATATATATATATATATATATATATATATATATATATATATATATATATATATAAGAAATAAATGACTAACAAATCAGCCCAGCCCAGAAGCCCACTCCTAAGTTTCCCCCACTCCTGAAGGCAGCCTGTAGTATAAATATACTCGACGAGTATATTAGGAGATGGAGCAACTAAACTTCACGAAACCCTAATCTAACCACGTTGCACCCACACGCTGCATCGCCGCCGCGTCCTACATGCGTCCGCACCCGCTTCCGACGAGATGTCGACCACTCCGCTCGCCCCCGCCGATGACTCTGACGAGTTGTACGACCCTTTCAACCCTTTCTACGACCGCTCTCTTCGCTGACGGTCTCGCTGAGGAGCCGAACCAGCACCTCGACTCCGTCGAACGCGAGCCCGAGGAGTCGCTCGTGCTCGGGACCGGCGACCCGCTCGATGCCCAGCTCCGCGGGGTCATCGAGTCGAACCTCCGCTTCCTGTCGACTCGGCTTCTTTCGAGGCTTCTCCCGATCGTCTCTAACCAAGAGCCGACAAGTCACAGGCAGCCGTGACCGTGCTCTTCCCAGCGTCATCCATCCTATCCTCTGATGTTCGCACGTACACCGCCGGACGCCAAGACCAACCCAGCCTCCACGTCCACTGCACCAGAGGCCAGCGTCCCAGAAGCTTCCGGTGACCAAGCCTGGGCCGACGCGAGCCGCACCAGCCTGGCCGTCTCTGGTGCAGTGGCCGAGTCGGATCCACCGACCCCAACGCCACTTGGCCGCCCTCCTCCGCTGGGGCAGTCGTCCGACGTTTCCTCTCCGCTAGATCCGGCACTGGCGATCCCTCCACGCGGCGTAGCCACAGTGGGCACTTTTTTTAACGCTTGCCGCTCCGTCGAGGAGGCGAGCAGTGGTGTGCGTCTCCTGAGCCACGATGGTGGCCAGAGACCGCTGTCCCCTGGGCGCTAGTACCACCCGTGTATCCGGGCGTCAGCTTTCCGAGATGCCAAGCCTTCATCTCGTCCAAGCCGCCATGTCCTTCGAGACCATGTTGTAGCTGCTGCTATAAGAAAAAGAAGATGGAGTAGTTAGCTGTAGTACCCACATGGTACAAGCATGAGAGAAATTGGAGGTGGGGCCTATAAATGTTAGGTAACATCCTTTTCCTTTTCCTGTGTGCTTTGGTAAGTTTCCAATTAAGCATCTCTACTTTTAGATTTTACAATTTAGACATGAAAGTATATATACATATATAGATTTAGCCAGGATACATTATTAATGATTACTATATAGACATTATTTTGTTTCTTTTATATTTATGTAAAGGTTTAAGTGTAACACGTCTATAATTATATATATATAGGATTTTTGTATCTCCATTCATATATTATTATTTATCATACATTAAAATTTTGTTTGTATTTAAATATTAAACTGTCATTATTTTGGATGTATATAAGTTATATGTATAATTTTGTATATGATAACCATATAAAGTTTTGTGGTTAAACATATTATAAAGTATAGATACAATTAGTTATTTTCATAAAAATATAAATTATAAAGGAAAGATTATTTTCTCGTATCAAAGACTATTATGGTGTACCTATAGTCATATACTATTATCTATTTTTACCATACATTAATATTTGTTGTATATTTATATTAAACTATCATTATTTTATGTATATAAGTTATACATAATTTTATTAACGATAATCATAATGAGTTTTGCTCTTATACATAATGAAGTGATACATGCCATTAGATATTTTCTTAAACATATAAATTAGGAAAGAAAGATTATTTTCTTAAATTAAACCCTATTAAGGACCTGGCTTTATATATAAGTATATGAAGATACTGGTAGTAATTCTTGGTTGCTTTGTTGGGCTTTGTTAGATCTTCGGTGAACCGTAGCAGCATTAATTCGACCTAGGCTTGGATACGATCTTGATACCCGCAGTCTCAGCACAGATTGGACAAAATACCAGGCAAGTATACCTTGCCTCCCTCTACAGTTTATTTACATGCATATTTCTATTATTATACAGTTTTACCAGTTGGTTATTTACTTGTGATTGGTATATCGTGCTTGCTAGTATAGATATAGTCTATGTACATGGTTAGCCTTGTAGTTCATATTGTAGTGGTTCTTTCGTGTATCGTGATTGCGTCGTGTCGTGTCTTCACCCGTGTCTTGACTGAGTCGTGTCTGTAAGTATGAGTGAGTGAACTGCTATTCCTTTGTCTTTCCCACAACCTGCGAGTCCACACATGGGGCAAGGGTTGCCTTTGCACCTGCGAGTTCATAATCGGGGCGAGGGTGACTTGTCTTGAAACTGACCTGCGAGTCCACAATCGGCGCGAGGGTTGGTTATCCATTGATCTACCAGCAGTTCATTTATGCGTACTTGATCCTGTATCCGTGTTCGTAGTTACCTGTCAGTAGCCATATGTCAGTTTCCTGTCTAGTTCCTGTTTATACCATGTCTATATTATTGCATGATAAAACTGTTAGATAGGCATGTTTTATGTATCTTGCTAGTCCTCTGAGGACCTGATGATCTCTTCAGGTTTAGCGATTGCATGGAGTTAGTTAGCCGAGCAGGATGGTAGAGGATTGCGATGTTTGATACAGGTACTTGCTTGTGATATTTCTGTATTATCCTTTCGTGCTTTATATTCAGTACCATGATATACTCTGTTTATTCATAGACTCATATCATTCTTAGAGTCTAATCGAATAATATGTTAATGGGCTGCAGACCATGACCCATACTTGTTCATTCTTGTTTTTATGATTTCTGCGGATTGAGATATAGTTTAGATTAGATATGATACCATGACCTTGACAGCTTATACGTACTCGAGTCGGGCTGGAGTCCGCTCAATACGTAGCTGGCTTGCTCACGAGCTCGCGTCCGAAAACCGGGTGCGAGTCGTGACAATGTGTACATATAATCAATATATATTTCTAGGAATACAAAATAACCAATTAATGACTATAGTTGATAATAATAATAATAACAAAATACAATAAACCAATACCAGGGTATTGAGTGACACAATATACTCCCACGTTACTGGGACTATAATAAATCGTGCAAGTACTCTAAAACGTCATATAAATATTTATAATACTTATATTATACGTAATACAATTAATAAAGTATTTTTAAAATCCAAGAAATAAAGTAACATATAAAATGATGCATATGCTTAAAATGCGTCTATATGGACGCCTTTGGATGCGCTACATCACTACATAGACTTGCACTTAGTTTGGGTACAATCCGGACTAGTTAGATACAACCGGGTCTTCTACAAGTCAATACATCTTAATAATAAATAATTAAACTATTTATAATGGTCATGTCATAACTTGGCCTGGTTTTCCTAGTTAGAGCAATCCTATGGCGCGGCCTTCCCTAACATAGCTAATACACTAGCCAAAGCACGCAAGTACACTATCCGTGCCACTATTCCTGGTCACCTTGTACTCTAATTCCTAACCTTGACTAGAGTCATCTATCATAATAATTAACTAAATAATTATTTATACAAATATAAAAATTACCATTTAAATCAAAAAATAATAAAAAATATTTTCAAAAATATATGGGAAGAAGGGAAAACCAGTTCTGGTCCAAGCACTTATCTCTTTCCGACTTCATCCCAGCATATTGGAGACCGACACTTCCTCCCATAGAGCGCTTCATACATGGCCATCTAAATGCTCGACTGATAACTGTTGTTATACACAAACTCTATAAGTGGCAAATACGTATCCCAAGTAGTTTTTAGATCGTTCACACACAGATGCAACATATCCTCTAAGATTTGATTCATCCGATCCGTCTGACCGTCTATCTGGGGGTGGTATACAGTACTGAAATTCAATTTGGTCCCCATCACAACTTGCAAGCTTATCCAAAAATGCGATAGGAATCGCCCATCTTTATAAAAAACTATTATGGACGGTATCCCGTGCAGTCGAACAATCTCGTCGATATAGATTTGTGCTAACCGATTGATGCTCCATGCTACTTTGATTGCGATAAAGTGAGCTGACTAGGTCAATCTATCAACAATGACCCAAATTGTATCATTCTCCTGCGGTGTCTTCAAAATCCTATAATAAAATCCATCGAGGTATTGTCCCTCTTCTATTCGGGAATGGCGAGATTCTTCAGCTCCCCGCCTAGCCTTTGGTGTTCCGCCTTCACTTGCTGACATGCCATACACTGTGATAAAAAAGTAGACACGTCTTTCTTCATGCCATGCCACCAAAAGTTTGTGCGTAAGTCCTTGTACATTTTGGTGCTCTCAGGATGTAACGATTACTTCGTATAATGAGCCTCCGTCATAATTTCTTTTCTAATTTTGGCAGTTTCAGGAATGCAAACCTTCTATCTACTCGCAACATCCCGTCTTCGTCTTCCACAAAGTCAGTCGCCCTTCTTGTTGAAATCAGCTTACGTATCTTCTTCAGGAATGAATCGTCCTTATATGCGGTTTTTTATTTTGCTAAGCAGGCTCGACCCAAGCTTCAACTGAGCCAGGTGCAGATATCTATATTCAATTTCGAGTTTGATAATCATCGCTTCAAGGTCTCACCGTATCTTATTATTTAGGGCCAGTGATCCTATAAACATTTTTCTCGGTGCGTCTGCTATGACGTTTCCTTTGTCCGACGTATATTCGATCGTTAACTTGCAGTCTTTTATTAGTTCGAGCCAATGTCGCTGCCTCAAGTTGAGTTCTCGTTAGGTGAATAAGTACAAAAGGCTCTTGTGATCCATGTATATTCTACAAGCCACACCATAGAGGTAGTATCACCATAGTTTCAATGTGAACATGATTGCCTCTAATTCTAGATCATGCGTCAGATAGTTCTTCTTGTGCTGCTTCAACTGCCTTGAAGCATAGGAGATGACTTTGTCGTTCTGCATAAGCAGGCACCTTAGGCCAGTTCTTGATGCGTCGCTGAATATCTGAAATACTTCTAGTCCATCTCAAAATACAAGGATTGGAGCTGAGACGAGCCGTTGCTTCAACTTTTGAAAGCTGGATTTACAGTCGTCACTCCATTCGAATACGACTCCCTTCTGGGTGAGACGAGTCAGAGGTGACGCTACTTTGGAAAAGCTTCGTACAAATCTCTGGTAGTATTCTGCCAAGCCCAAGAAACTCCGTATGTCGCTTGTCGAGGTAGGTTGTTTCCAATCTACCACTGCCTCAATTTTCTTTGGATCCACCGAGACACCTTCAGCAAAGACGACGTATCCAAAGAACGTCATGCTACTTATCCATAACTCGCGCTTACTCTATTTTTCGTATAATTTATTTTTACGCAGAGTCTGCAGCACCGTATTTAAGTGCTCTACGTGTTTTTCCCGATTCTTTGAATAAATAAGGATATCGTCGATGAACACGACTACAAATTTGTCGATTTGGGGTCGAAAGACTTAGTTCATCAAATCCATGAAAGCGGCTGGAGCTTTCGTCAAACCGAATGACATAACTAGGAATTTATAATAACCATATCGAATGCGGAAGGCAGACTATGATACGTCATCGGGCTTGATCTTCAACAGATGATAGCCTGAACGAAGATCGATTTTTGAAAATATTGATGCACCTTGCAGTTGGTCAAACAAGTCATCAATTCATGGCAGTGGATACTTATTTTACACGATAGCCTTGTTGAGTTATCGATAGTCGATGCATACCCGCATCGATCCGTCTGTCTTTTTTACGAACAGCACGAGAGCTCCCCACAGGAAGACGCTAAGTCAAATAAATATGTGGTCTAGCAACTCTTGTAATTGCATCTTCGGCTCCTTCAGTTCTGCTGGATCCATTTGGTAATGCACTTTTGATATCGGCCATGTATCCGTGAAGGTATCGATGCTGAATTCTATTTCTCGATTCGGTGGTATCCCGGGCATCTTGTCTAGAAAAACATCAAAACAATTTACCACAACATCAGTCTGTACAGCGTTTGCATTATCTTTTCTCGTATCTTGAACTGATGCCAAGTATCCCTCACAGTCGAAATGCAACATATGCCTCGCCGATATTGCCGATACCACCATCGCCAACTTTGATACTTCATCGCACAAATATGAGAACTCTATCTCGCCAGAAAGGTGAAACACAACTCTCTTCTCCACGCACTCAATCGTTGCATGGCAGACTCCTAACCAATCTATGCCCAGGATTATGTCGTACTCTTTGATGTCTAGTATGACGAATTCCAAGGATAGATTTCTGCCTCCGATCCAAATGTGGCCATCCCTATAAATAAAGTTTGCATGCATATCGACTCCAGATAGAGTGCTAACGCTAATGTTCATATCTAGTAATTTCATGGCTATTTTATTTTCTTTAGCAAAGTCATCAGATATAAAACTTTACGTCGCACCTGAATCAAATTATACTCGATCAGGTATATTTTTATAGAGTAATATACCTATTACAATAGTATAGGATTCGAATGCCTCATCCCAAGTCAATGCGTAGACTCGGCCTTGCGTCCTATGGCATTGATTCTGCGGTTTCACTGGCACTGCATCTGCGCCTTGCAGTGTAGCCACTCTATACTGATTTGGTATGTTCCTCGAAGGAATTGGAACCTTCCTTGGGGTGTTGATTTTGCTTTCCCGCCTAACAGAATTGACTGAAGTGGCCTAGCTCGCCACACTTAAAGCATGTTCTCGATTGACAATCGGGCACTCGGTGCCCATGCTTGTCGTATCTATTGTAAGTTACTGCAGAGAATTTACCCCGATTCTCAAACGTGTTTTGACGGTTTGGCACTCCTGATCCCCTAACGTTATTAGGTCATTTATTAGAATTGTTGCGGATGACTGGCACGGCTCATTGTGACATACGGCCAAAGATCCGCTCGCCATCATGTGTGGCTTCATATGGTTCACGAAAAGTTTAGCATCGCTGATTCATGATGTCCCCACACAATTCGTCGTTGAGGCCCTTTTGAAAACGTTCGCACCATTCTTCTTTATTGGGCAGGAAGGCGTCGACAAATTTTGTAAGTTTTGATAAGCTTGCGTCATAATCTTCAATAGTGATATTCCCTTACCTCAAAATCATGAACTCGTCCCCTTTCTGTTGACGGATGGCACGAGGAACATATTGTTCAAGAAAGCTTCCTTGAACATTTTTCAGGAAATTTTGGTGTTGGATTCGGTTTCGTAGATTTCTTACTTCTTCGCCGCCCACTAGTCGTAGGCCCATAGTTGCAGTTGTAATGTCGCACATGCTACTCTTTGGGACCATTCAATGCAGAGAAGATTAAATAAGTCCTTAATCTCCGTGAACCATCCCACGATCACATCAGGCTCTGCTTAACCATTGAACTTAGGCGGGTTCATTTTGCGGAACTCCGTTGCTTTGAACAAGGAAGAAGAGTTTATCGTTTGTGGTTGAGCTTCTTCCTCAACTTCTTCTTGAGTATCTTCCCTCTCTTTGGATGCTACGACTGTTGCATTGGTGTTCGCCACCATATTGCTTATGATCTGCGTCAGGGCATCCATTTGCTTCTGTTGCACTCTAAATTGAGCTTGGATTTGCATCTGAAGCTGTTGCTGCTGCAGCTCCATCAAGCGCAGCATCTTCTCTATTGTAGTCTCGCTAGGGCTAGAACCCTTCAGAACTATCCATAGCATTGGTTGTTGTGGCAGGATTATTTTATTTTTCTTAGTCATTTCTCCAAAATAAAGTAAACCCGATAGTATTTTTTAAAATATCTAGGGGCTTACCTGTTTGGAACTTTTATTACACGCAACATGTCGACAAGAATTCAATCGAGTAATCGCAACCAACATTCCAAATGAAATATTTTTCGAAAATTCGAGGAAACATAACCAAGCGTGGTGGGCCCATAACCCACAGGTCCCAGGATCGAAACCTGGCTCTGATACCAATTTGCCACACCTTGATTCGACAAACCGTTCGTCCCTATTCGCATTATACCGAATCGATCTCCTCGCTAAGGCGTGATGCCGTACGAGTCTGGAGTTGCACTCGTACAAGGCAAGAATATTACATTTGATCATTTTATTTGAAATATCAAGTTGAAATTTCACAAATCGCAGAGTAATTGAACATGTAGTATAGGAAGATAGAAATATGCTTTTCATTGATAGCTTGTAACGAAGTTCAAGTCATATTACATTGGATATGCCATTGCAGCTATATTGTTTGAAACAAAAAAAATATACTCGATAAGCTTCCTGAACTAACACTTGTCGTTCCATACATTTACGTATTATACATTAAAAGCCTTCGATGAATTGGCTTTAAAATACTTCAGAATAGAAAGAGATTCAAAATGCCTCTCCGAACTTCAGCTTTGGTTTAGCGTCGTACACCCCCAGAGTCCATATCGCCTATGGGGTTGGGGGATTAGTACACTAAGGAATGCACTAGTGTGCGAGAAGAACCCAATCGTCTAAACCGACTCTGATTGTTAAGGTAGGCATACATTGGAGTTTTCTTTCTATTTAGAACTAAATGAATTCAGTTCATATTGATAGTCTTCCTTGAAGTAGTAAAAAGTATACAACAAAACATAGCATATTATCTCATTTCTTGCTACGGTCGTGCTCGTTCCTGCATAAAATAGAGATAAATACTTATTACCTGCATCAGACAATATGTGAGCATGCTACTATCTTACAGGTGGTCATTGGTGTTACACACCACTTGGGACTTAATCAAATTGGCATGCAACGCCACCCTTTTAGCCTAGGTTGCAAGCCATACTAAAGGTCCCGCATTCCTCATGCCGAAGCACGATAAACATTCTCCCTAGGGTGATTCGATTTCGATATCCCGGATACCATTTCGAAGAAAATAAACTTGTGCATAAGTTGTCCATGACCATGCCAAATATGTGAACAGTTAATATAGGAAACAAATTGCATAGCGTAGACAGTATCGAGCAGCATTATTATTTTTCTAACTCATGCAACGAATTATTTTCTCCAAAGCCGTATTTTCGATTTGGCATCCCATAGGCACCAAGTTTCCTGAGGCATCATATGCCACAACCAACGTTTCATTTTATTTTGCAGATCATAAAATAGTCTATCTCTTTTCTAGAACCTTAGGTTTTTAGTTTTTGATGTGAAACTTATATTTTCAGAGTAGTTTACTCTAATTATCTTGAGTTCTTGATCTTAGTGATTTGGCATGCATTTAACTTCGAGGCAAACTAAATTTCATTTGCGGAAAAGAGTAGAAGAGAAGGGGCCGAACCACCCACCAAGTATTTGATCGTGCTGATGGTCAAAGCACTTCGCAACGGTCAAGCTTCAGTTATGGGAGGTCATGCAATGGCACCAACAATTTATCAGAATTCCTTTTTTAATCCTCTGTTTCGAAATGCGTAGAATGAATGCAGAAATTGACGCAAAAAACACATTCATCAAAACCAAGCAGCAAAAACTCAAGAAAATCATATAGCAATCTGGTTCCGTCGAAGGTACTCTTATATAGAGCTCACTCGCTGAGACACAGCCGGCTACATCTAGGACTTATTCCAACAGAAGCTGTTCCATTAGTTGGATCGATTCTCGTAACATTCGTCCAAATTGATTTATTCGATGCCACAAATTGTTATCGTAAGCCAAGCTCGATGATCGAGTCAGATAGCCATCTAAGTTTTCGACCGATTGACTCGCCGCAAGCATAGTACATAGTCCATTGCCTATCGAAAATGGGCACTACATATGATATATAAAAAATTGAAGTTAGACGTGTCTAGAATTCAAATGTAGAATTAGAATTGAGAAAATGATATTTATTGTGCTTCAAAATCAAAGGTACAGTAAACTACTAACATAGCCATTATTGACTTTAATAAATTAAAATATCCATATAAAATAATTAAAAATAAAATCCAAAAATTAGGGGGCTTACAGATAGATGTTGCTTGATGACCTAAGTTCGCATAGAATGATATGAATTGAAGAATTATGTTATACGACTCGAATTTTGTTGTAAAGGAAAATCGTCAGGTTATGTACATCATTGATGGTATTAAGGCGTATTATCCCATATTGTAAGCCGTTTGGCACACCATTTATGTTTCAATAGAGAGTTTGAGAAAATTGTTATCTCGGCCTAACACCACTTGTAATACTTCTTATATATCAATAAAGAGCTTAGTTTTGTTTCAACTTGTGTTCATTTAATTTCCGCTGCAATGGGGACACTCTGTGCTACTCTGTGGCCTAGCTTCAATCGGCCATTTCAGGACCTGGTCTTGTGTGAGTAAAATTTAGACTCGCATGATATCACATCCAAGTGAGGACGATCGCGCCTCCGGGAGCAAGGCTTGACACTTGGTCCTTCGTTCCGTGGCTTGGGATAAGGGAAAGTTGGTTTATGTTGCCACAAGACTATGAACTTAGCATGGTCATAGGCGTCACATGCTATAAATGCTTGGTAGAGCATGCACTGTCCTACCGTCTAAATCTTGGCATAGCATAATTGTCCCACAAGTTTCAATGCACGTTTCTACAGTGCAAGGCTTGGCATAGCCTTTGCTCGTCCCACGGGTTAAGTTGTATTGCACGGTTTATGGCATTAGTCAAGGCACCCAAAGAACTTTGTTGTTCAAGTTGAATACGTACACGATGCCACGATCTCAAGGCTCGTTATATATAATATGACTTGGGCGACAATATTGTACGAAGTATAGTTGGGTTAAAGCACAATACACGACTGATTCAAGTGATATGTCCTACGAGTTTATAGTTTGTCATATAGAGTATGCCACGGTCTATGGCATGGATATAACACATCTTATTCAAGTCAAGTAAGAAGGCTATGCAGTAGCAATTTTTTGGGTTTCAAGAATGGAAAAGTTCACACGATCGTTTGTCATTTGGGAGTCTCCAATAATGTTTGGAAAGCATGGTTATGAATAAAGAAGAACATAATTTGAGTCATATGGTGAGTTAGGTAGGCACCATTGCATGGTCATTGGACAACTTATGCACAAGGTTTGGTTCCTCGAACGATTGTTGGGGCGCCGGATTCGTACCGACCTAGGAGGAATTATCAATATTGTACGACCTTCAACGATGGTGCAACTCGCATTGAAGTGGGCGTTACAGTATAGGTTCTAGGACGTTCGGTGGAGCTTGCACCTCGCATGTGAACGGTCACCATATGCAAAAGTCCTGATATAGCTTAATATTGTTAGTGGCCTTTCATATAGATGAGTCGGCACAATAGCGGAGATCCGCGTGCATGCTTTAGATTGAGTAAAGAAGCGGATGCACGATGTCGATTGAGTTATAAAGAGTATAACCATAGTACGAATGATTCACGAAGTGTGTGCACGATCTGTACTATAAGTTCTATGAAGCCTAAGACTTGGCTATAGCAAAGACACGGACTTCGACACGAGATGTGTAGTCGTGTTTGAGTCGTTAACACAAATTACATAGGTTATGGATTGAGTTTCGAGTTTAAGACAGAAAGGACTGTAAGGGAAAGTTTGGTTAAAGTCAAGTTGAGTTGGGAGGCACGGCCTCGATGTTTAAGCACGAACAGAGTTATGGCACGACCATTTTGTTGCGTCTCAAAACATGAGTAAAAAGGCAAGCATGAGTCGGTACGTTATATTGTTGGCACGAGAATGGTCTAGAAGCATAAGGATAAGTAAGTTATCGGTACGAGACACAAAGATGGTCTAGAGACACAAAATAAGCCAGGTGTCTGTTCTAAAACTGATCCTAAGGCAAGATTAGAAAGATAATCAAATGGATATGTTGCACAACTAAATGAACATGTTAGTTTTGTATGGGTGGGAAAGGAGCTCACACCACTAGTATTGTTTTGTACTGACACCCACACAGTGTTTATGTGCAAGAATATTGTGACACCCCTAAATTTTTGGAATTATTTTTTATTATTTATTTGATTTAAATAGTATTTTATGGAATGAATATTTTTGATTAAATAGTTATTATTATAGATGACCTTAGCCATGGTTAAGATTTGGAGTACAAGACGACTAAGAATTGTAACACGAATAGTGTACACGCGTACTTTGACTAGTGTTTTAGCCATGGTAGGGAAGCCCGAGCCATAGGTGTGTTCTAACTAGGAAAACTAGGCCAAGTTGCGACTTAACCCCCACTGATGATTTATTTATTTAATTATTAGATTATTGCCTTTCTAGGAGACCCGGTTGTACCAATTTAACCCCGATTTGATCCGAACCAAATCTAAATCTAAATAGACATGTAGTACTCTCAAATACCTTCATGTTGATATATATTTTATTAATATTAATATGTTTTCAATTTTGGAAAGTTTCTATTTATAGAAAGTGTCTACATGTAATCCTAGTTGGCATTAGTTTATATTTGACCCAAAGTCCAACCCAAACCTATGTAGACATGTTGGGCATTAAAATATATTAATAAATATATATATTTTATATTTAATTCAGATTTGGATTGTATTTATATAAGATAGATTTAATTAGTCTATATTAGGAAAGACCTTTTTAATCCTCAATCTAATCAATTAGCCAACTCACCAAACAACCAAACCATACCAAGTGGACCCCCACCATGGAGTGTTCGCCCAAGAAACCTCCTTGGCCGAACATCTCATTAGGAATATGATTCCTACTCCTTTTCATACATGCAACCCAAAAGGCCCATATATGTATATCACCTTAACCCAAACCCTAATCCTAACTTAATTCTCCCTTCCTCTTCCTCTCCATAGCCGACCAACCCCCTATCCCCCTCCAAATTTTGGCAGCACCTCCTCCATCCAAATCCATCATCTTCATCCCCTCCATCATACAACTCTTTCTCCTCCATAAAAACTCATTCTTTCATCCTTCTTCCATCCAAACTCTACCAAACAATCCTAAAATCTCCATCTTCTCCATCCAACTATCTATAGCCATTGCCAACTCCTCCAAACTCCTTAAAAGAGGATTAGCAAGCAAGGATAGCAACAAAGGTGGGGGCTTTGGCAAGAAAAAGTCTCCATAATCCAACTAGCAAGGACTTTTGGTAAGAAACCCTAATTTTTACATCTCAAACCTATGCTATAATTCTGTAAAAATTCTATTATTAAATCTGTAAAAATAGTATTTTGGTACCTTTTGTTATGTATTTTTGCCCATAAAAGTTTTATGATTTATAGTCGTAATATTCATGTTTCGGTAGGATCAAATTTAATCCCGTTGTGAAGGAACTATAAGTTATTAGTGGTTATTTTTGAAACTGAATTTTATGTGTGTGTTCATATATATAAATTAGGATTTTTAAGTATTTTTTTCATGAATTTAGCAACCCAAATCTGGTCGAAAAAATTATAGTTCAAAACTAGCTTTTTCGGGTAATCTGTCGACTTAGGATGTTCCAAATTAGAAGCACAACTTAACTCTTGTATTCATATCTTAATTCTGAGATAAATGTAATTTAAATTCTATATAAAATATATTTTTGGGTATTTTGGCTATTTTGAGTAATTGGCCATATTCAGGACGAGTTTCGGGTATACTAGCTGACGTAGTAGTCAACTAGTCACATAATTCTTTATAAATCATAATTCTGGAATTTCAGAGTTAATACTGTAGAAAATAGTTTTAAATATTATTTTTAGGAATTTTCTATGATTTTTAAGTGTGTTATTGACGTGGGGTCATAACCGATTAATTGGAAGATCGAAAATCCTAAAACTGTGTTTCGAGGTCTCGTTGGACACGTATGTATGTTATAAAATTTAAGTAGTCGTACGAGATATTTGAATATAGTTAAAGTAGTTTAAAAAATTAATATAGTTAATTAAGTTCTGTTATAAGTTTCATAAGTAGTTAAATAAATTATTTAGGAGCATTGATTCCGGAGTCGTGGACATGGGACGAGACTTCATCTTCACATCACGGAACCAGGCAAGTACACCTTGCCAAACTTTACATTACTTACATGCTTTTCTATGTTTCTATTCTTTTATGTCTCACTTGGTACATATTTCTTTCCTTATTCTTGTCATGGTTATTTCTAGTTTTACGTGCACATAGATTGTTACTCTCTTTTTCCATATTGCTTGTTCTATTTTTCTAATCCTGTTCATGTCTAGTGATACTATTGCTATGCCTACACCATGATCCCATGACCTGTTTGACTTGGTCCGATCGTGATTGTTTTTACTTGACCCTGACATGTTATTAGACGTGACTATACCTGACCACCTCGTTCGTGAGCTCCCATCGAGTGCGAATGAGCCTTACTATAGTTAGAGATTCCCCATCGGCTACTGACTATAGGACTATGAGCTCCCATTGGGCTGCGGTTACCCCGACTTACTATTAGTCACGCTTGATAGCATTGTCCTTGTCGGCATGCCATTTACACTTATTCCTTAGTCTCATATTGTTTCCTTATACCATTTCCTATTTTCTCGTATGTTTTTTATTATGCAGTAGACATATATATTATGTGTCTTGCTAGTCCCCTGAGGACCTGGTGATCTCTCCAGGCTTAGACAGAGAGGAGGTTCACGGCTCTGGCGTCGAGACTGGTGATGTACCTTCGCAGGAGGACGAGATAGTGGCTAAGGACTTCTCTTGAGACATGTCTCTTTATTTTAGACTTGATACATTATTTTCTTTCTTTTCATCTGTGGACATGTAGTTGATTATTTGTTTCTTATTACTGTGGTTTCGGGATGTCTTACCCACACAGTTATTATTTCTATTTCATGTTGGACAGATCTTTCTCATTAGTATCATTTTATTGGACTTGATATCTCGTGTCTTATTTTCTGTGTGGATGAGATTAGCTGTGACCTGTGACTTGTATTGTATTGCTGGGTTGTTATCATGATTTACAGCTTAAGCATTTCGCTAATGGGCTTATTTTGAGATTTGGCCTATTGGTTAAGTGTTGCTGGCATTTACCGTATCCTGGTCCTATGCGTATTTTGGGATTGGAGTATTTGTCACGACCCGCACCCCGCTTTTCCGGATACGAGACGTGTCTAAGCCAGCCTATGCCGCAGAGTCGACGGTAGAACGCTGTCACGGCCAAGATGCTCAAAATCATAAAATATAACATTTACTGCTCATTCACATTCCTAAGTTTAATACAACATTTACAACATTCATATTTAAATAAAATACAAATGTCTCACAATTAATGAAAATGATACAACTGCTATCTATTTTTAGGTTTTCGTCTGCAAGTACACCCGTATCTCCCAAAGCTAAGTGAAGCCACAACTAATATGAAAAATGTTGGTTTCTAGTCAGGAAGAACGAGTACATTCTCACAACAAAATCAATAAATGACGAAATCCATAAATCTGTAATAATACTGAGATACATGATAAGGGATAGACAGGAAATCACGGTAGGAATCATGCGAGTAAAAGCAGGGAGACATGGTACACAAGACAAATAATGACAAGAAACTGTAATGCAGCAAGACTATATCTAACAAGTGCTTTGAAATACACTTTCGACATGTAAACGGCTAAGGGGTAAATCCGGCACCCCGCATGTGAGTTGTGCGACTGCTATCAGGCAAGAATAGACATTTTGGAGATAATTCTGGATATGTTTACATGTCTATTAATGTACTTCTCCGCCCGACTAGTACTCATGGATTCAAATAGGTCTCGAACACGAAGATATATTGGTCACGAACAACATATAATAATCCATAACTACTATCTCGTGTGACAAGCGTATCAAGATATATTGGTCACGAACAACATGCAAGAATCCAACATTCTCAGAATAGTCAATGGTCTCTAAAGTCATCAAACTATATGTCTACAAGTCCGGTATTCTGATACGAACCCAACCGTATCTCCAAAGTTGGATTCCGGCGGGCCGTGCACAAAATCGCCCGTTGAATCAGATCGTAGGACCCACGAAACGGCGATCCGATCAACTATCTCAGAATTGGACCAAACCTGGCATACAGGACCAGAAAAATGATACGGTCCTGTTAGCGCAAGTTTCGTCTCGATCTGACGAGCGTGCACAAAGTAATTGAGAAATTTATACAAAGGTCGATACGGTGATTTTCGACGGATACGCATCAAATTCGTCGCGCACACGCGACCAATCTGAATTCCGTCAAAGCCCACACGTCTACGAAGTCGATACGCACCTTTCGATGCTTTTGGTTCGTGACCATGTCGCTCGGATTGGCGGGATGCACGTTGGATCGGAAGAATTTTAATTTTTTCAAAAACTATTTTAATAAGTTTTCTTGATTTTGGCAATTCGATTTCTCGACACACAGTCGATGAAATTCAGATTTACAAAAAGGATTTTGAAGCTCTATAGGTTGTCTTCCAGATTTTGTAATAGGATTTTGAAAACTTTCAAAAGCTGGACAGTTATAATCCCTCCAAATTGGTGTTTAAACTATTACTAAAGAACTAGTATTATGTGGTTTTTTTTGTGAAGTTCAAGAGGAGCTTCTGGAAAATCTAATGCATTAATATTAAAACCTATTGAAGGATCTCGAAGGTGGTCATCCAGGCTTTCCATAGAATCAATTAGAATCAAATTTTATTGGGTATGCACGAAGGAAACTCGAGGAGAAATGGGGTACCTCGAAGGGATTTCTGCTACTGTGTGGTACGACTGTCCCTGTTTCCGCGCGTGCGGCGGCCTTTGGCGGTCCGACGATGGGGCAGGAGGTGCAAGGGAGGTCGTCGGGGTCGTCCAGAGGCAGGGGGGCGCCGTGGGGTTTTAGGGTTTCTCTATCGAACCCTCTCTCGAGCATATATACCTATACTCATACGCGAGTTTATCCCCCCCCAGGTTCGGCTCTGTTGAGAGTAGTCGGGGTGGGCCTGTGTGCAGGCCGAGCTTGGCTTGGGAAAAGTTTTCATTTTTTTCTTTTTCTTATTTAGCAACTATTGTATATATATATATATATATATATATATATATATATATATATATATATTTTTTTTTTTTTTTTTTAATATATATATATATATATATTTTTATATATATATATATATATATATATATATATATATATATATATATATATATATATATATATACACCTACACACATATATTTATATACATGTATACATACACACATGTATAATATATATATTCATATATACATACACATACACACACACACACACACATATATTTATATATATACATATATTAATAAATTATAAATATAATTACATGCCTATATAAAAAAATATTAATAAATTATAAATATAATTACATGCCTATATGATCATATATATATATATATATATATATATATATATATATATATATATATTTATATATATCCACATGTATATACAAGACAAAAGTATACCACAAAAGGAAAGACAAGGGAGAAGGGCGATCACAGCCGCCAAAATTAAGAGATTTACGGTTGCCCGAATGCCGGAGATCTGTGGGAGCAGAGTGAACTCCTTAAAAATATATATATATATATATATATATATATATATATATATATATTTATATATCTATATCCACATGTATATACAAGACAAAAGTATACCACAAAAGGAAAGACAGGGGAGAAGGGCGATCGCAGCCACCAAAATTAAGAGATTTACGGTGGCCCGAATGCCGGAGATCTGTGGGAGCAGAGTGAACTCCTTTTGCGACATTGCCGGTGAATTTTTCGGATTAGCTGATCGGCAGAGTATTGGTGTCCCTTGTATCTCGCTTTGTTGCAATTTTTCCAGATTGCCCACGTAGCGGCCGCTACAACGATCTGGTGGCCGTGGGAGGCGGCTCCCCACTGGGCCAAAAGATCGATAAAGCGCCCTTCTCCTGGAGTGGTATTGTAGTTGTGATTGAGGGTGCTCCAGACTTGGTAAGGTAGGCTTCCCTCCCGGAAGATGTGGTCAATAGTTTCCGTCTGGCGCTCGGTACAGCAGTTACAAGTAGACGCCAGGCTGAAACCAATAGAGTTAAGGGTATCGTCGGTTGGCAGTTTCTTTCTCATGACTCTCCAAAGTAGGAAGGACCATTTCTTAGGAATACAAGAGTGCCAATAACGCGTAATGAATTGGTCTGGCCCGTTCTCTTGGATCGTGGGTCTCGCCGATCGCACAGAGAATGCTCCAGAAGCTGCCAGCGACCACCTTAGCTTGTCTGCGTCAGGCCCAATGATAAGTTCGTGCTGACGAATGCTGTCCACTGTATCGTTGCCTGACCAATCGCGTATCCTGTCCCAATTCCAATCGTTATTGGTGGGGTTCCAAAGGTCTTTGATCTTGCTATTTCGAGGGGAATCGGTAATGTTCGGGATAAGGCTGTCACCTATCCACCTTTCCAGGAAGGGGTTGGCCTCGCCAGAACCCAGCTGGAGTCTGATCGAGGGCTCTGCCAGATCTCGGCCTCGTAAAATACGACGCCAAGCCGCAGAAGATCTGCTGTTAGATGTGGCCGTCGCTGGGTGGATGTGTTTGAAGTACCTGGCCTTCATAAACTTGGTCCACAAGTTTTTGCTTGTGCGTAATTTCCACCACAGCTTCATCGAGAAAGCTTTGACGATGTGATCGAGTTTGGTGAAACCAAGCTCGCCGTTCGCGATCGGGATGGCCATAGTACCCCAGCTGGCCCAGTGGTGTTTGTCTTGCCCCTTGTTGTGCCCTCAGAAGAAGTTGCAAAAGATCTTCTCAATCGACACGATAACCTTCCTAGTCGGAGAGCAGGCCGCTAGGGTGTGGATGGGGATGGAGTTGAGCACATGTTTGATGAGAATAATTTTTTCTCCTGGGGATAGGGTAGCATTATGCCATCCTTCGATTTTGTTCCTGATTTTGGTGATCAGGTTCTCGAAGATGCTGGCGTTAGATTTTCCGTACACCAGGGGACAACCGAGATAGTTAAAAGGAGGATGTGCCACCGCAATGGAAGTGAGGTTGGTGAGTCTGGTCGCGTTCTTGATTTTGATGCTGTGGTGGGCGTAGATGACGCTCTTGGAAAGGTTGATCTTCTGACCTGAGCATCTGGAGTACCGCTCCAGGGTGTTATGTACCACCTCCATCGATCCCTGGATGAGAAGATGAGTAAATCGTCGACAAAGGCCAGGTGGGTGATGGTGGGGCATCCGCTGGCAGTATGGTAATGCTGGAAGTTAGGGGTGTTGACCATGTTGTTGAGGTTTCTGCTCAGGGCGTCGGCTACAATGATGAAGACCGTAGACGATAGAGGGTCGCCCTGTCTGACTCCTCGGCTAGATTTAAAAAATCCCTCAGATTGGCCGTTGATAACTGTGGAGAACCATGAGTTGCTGATGGATCTCCACATGATGTTGGTCCAATTCTTGGAGAATCCGAATGCTCTAAAGACCCATATCATGAATTGCCAATCGAGTCTATCGTATGCTTTTTCCATGTCGATTTTGATGGCGATGTTGTCCCCTCTGGCTAAAAATTTCATGCAGGTGATATGTTCTTGGGCCAACATGATGTTGTCTTGGATGTTCCTTCCGCGAACGAACCCGCTTTGCTCCTCCGAGATGATTTTGGTGAGAGTTTCTGTCATTCTAGTAGTGATGATCTTGGAAATAATTTTGTTGGTGAAAGTGCAAAGACTGATGGGTCGGAAATCGCGAAAGGAATTGGGGTTGTCTTTTTTCGGGATGAGGATGAGATTGGCGCTGGAAATGGCTTTGGGGTAAGGTGCTCCTTCAAGGAAGGCTCTAGCCGCTTCGGTGATGTC